>CM054137.1:107791-153655 GCA_028751875.1 Rapana venosa | reverse complement strand
TGAAAAATATGAAGCCTGGACTTGAAGTTTGAAGTCTTGATCATCTTAAAAAAATTAATCTATAAAGAAAACACTTTAAACAGTGTTTCATATACAAGCCCTAACCAATACAGTACAGATGAATTGAATAAATTGTGTGGCATAGGCCCAAGAAAAAGAAACTTCTTTTACGAAGTTAATTTATTTTCATTCAACTGATTAAAGTTGCTCTTTTTGTTTGTTTGTTTTTATTTGCAGGAATAATTTCACCCGCCTGTGCATTCTGCGTGTGATACAACAGAGTGAGAAGCATCTGGATAAGATTTTGAATATTGATGAGATTGTTCGTCGTGTTTATGGCGTGTATCACTGCAATGATCCTGTGGCCAGGGCCATCACAATCAGGTGAGTCTCCTTGCTGTCACTAGTGTCGGTGTCAGAGTCACTTTATCACACATAGCTTCAGTATTTAAATGTTAATCTTTGATTTGCATCTGGATCTTTTCACATGGGAGTCAACATTTATTTCTCTATTCTCCTGGAGAGTCTAGTATTGGATAGCATACTTTTGATCGAGGATTGAGCCCTATTCTCTCCCCTGAAAGGTTACTGCTCTAAACACCCAACCTCTTACCTGACATTGGAATGGGACTACCTTAGTTGTGGGCAAAAACAGTCACATATGCAAACAAAATCTTGCCGTTCATGAACCTTGGGGCTCTAGCTGAGGAACAACAACAACAAAAGATCAAATAAACAATATCCATAGCGTTTGCCAAAAACACAGGATTGTTTTTTGTTCTTATATAAAACTTGTGTATTTGCTCAGTCCAGGGTGCTTGTGGTCAAAGTTTGGGCATGGACAAAATGACAGTCATTGGCTGCGTATTTCCAGGACTCTTGGAAGTCTGGCCAGCGCCATCCCGGAGAAGAAGAACATCCATCACAGCATCATCCTGGCCTTGGACTCCCATGATGCCGTGGAGGTGGAAGCGGCCATCTTTGCCGCCGACAAATTCTCTGAAAATTCTAAGTTAGTTTGGTTGTTTTGGGGTTGTCGTTTTTTTCTACTGTAGGAAGAAAGCAATGCACAAATTGCAAGAAGTCTGTGTGTGATTGAAGAGAGAGAGAGAGTATATATGTGTGGGTGGGGGGGGGGGAGGCGTGGAGAGGGGATTGGCTGGTGGCAAAGCAATTTTTTCCCATAATATTTGATTTTACCAACATATCTACACTACAGTTCCTTGTTAATATGTTGTTTCCGTTTTTGGATGGGTGGATCCGTGGTTAAGAGGTAACGCTCCTGCCTAGAAAGCGAGAAGTGTAGGTTTGATCTCCATTTGTGCCTGAGCTTTCCCCCCTTTCCATTAGACTTGGAGTGGTGGTGTGGGTGCTGGTCTTTCCGATGAGATAATAAAGCAAGGTTCCCTGTGCATCATGCATCCAATGCACGTAAAAGAACCCACAGCAATGGCAGAGCTGCCCCTGACAGAGCAGATCAAAGCCTCTCTCATAGGGAGACAAACACATATAATGCCAACAGGAAACTTTTTCTTTTAAAGAAAGGATGGCACTGCTCTTGTGGCACGAAGCTCTCAGCTGGAGAGATCAGCCCAAATTTCACTCAGATAAATTTCCAGGTCAGTTGGCCAATCTTTTAGCCTGAAGAGGGTTTTAAATAAATGGAAAATTTGCTCTGCCAAACACTTGGATGTTGTGTTTTTACTTGTCTGCTTTTATAAGTCTCCAGTGGCTGAAAGTGATATATAATTGAAATTGGGGCTGTGTATCTTACATGCCTTGAACTGTTCATCAACTAGTCCCCTTGAAGCAATGTGATGATTTTGATTTGTTTGTTTTACAAGATTCAGCGCTATATAAAACTGTCTCAAACTTACCCTTTGTCTCTAAAGTACTAGAAAAAGTTGTTCTCAAACAGCTCAACAGTCACCTTCATTCCAATGATCTTCTTCCCACTTTTCAGTCTGCCTATCGCCCCAACCACAGCACCGAAACCACCCTAGTCCATACTTTAGATACACTTCTACTTGCTTCTGATGCAGGAAAAATCTCCATCCTCACTCTTCTTGACTTATCTGCAGCCTTTGTACCATAGATCACTCAATTCTTCTTTCTGCCTCCAAAAATACGTTGGTTTATTAATGGCAATCCCTCACCTGGTTACTTATTCCTCACAGACCGGTTCCGAAGTTTTGTAAACAAAATTCAATAAAAACCCTGTCAAAATGGATGTGGGTTCCCGCAGGGATCAGCCTGGGCCCTGTTCTTTTACTCTTTTTCATGCTCCACTCTCACATATAATAAAAACCCCTATTTGATCATCATTTTCTACGCCGATGTACTCAGCTTCAGTGCAGCGATACTTTTGAAAACTTGCCTTCCCTCCTGACAAAATATGTCCTATTGCTTCAAGACATTCAAAACTGGAGACTAAAGAACAAGTTACAACTTAATGCCGATTAAAACCGAAGCCATGCTCATAGGGACCCAACATTAAATTTTCCTCTATCACAAAAACTTCAATAGAATTCGGCAATAACGTCAGTTCCTTTGTCCAACTCTGTGAAGTATTTAGGAGTAGTTCTGGACACACACTCCTATGAAAAAATTCATCACCCAGACCTCCCAGTTTTGCTACTATCAATTACGGGCATAAGCGCGATTCGCAAGTATCTGTCCACTGATGCAACTTCCAAAGCTTGTCACATCTCTCATTCTTTCCGTTTAGACTACTGTAATTCTTTTTTGGCTGGCCTACCAGCATCATCTATCCACTCTCTTCAACGCATACAAACTCTGCAGACTCGCGGCCCTAAGAAAGAAAAATCTGAACACATCACTCCTTTTCCCTGCGATCTCTTCACTGGTTGCCTGTTCAACAAAGCTGGAGTATAAAATCAATCCCCTCTTTTTTCAAATGTCTCCACAAATCTGCACCTCTTATCTCTGTAACTGTCTTCACCTGTACATCCACCCCGTTCCTTCGTTCAGCCGCAGATACTTTGTGCTTTTGAACACCCAGATTCAAACAAACCACTGTTGCCGTCGCTCCTTCTCTGTTTCTGGTCCATCCACCTGGAATGACCTCCCCTTTCACTTCGTCAAAAGCCTTCACTTGTTTCCCTTCAAATCCAGCTCAAAACACACTTATTTCCTCCCTGAGACTTTCCCACATATCTGTCCTAATTTTCAACAGCATCTTTCCTTCTAAGTGTTGTTCCGTGTGTGTGTGTGTGTGTGTGCATGCGTGTGCGTAGTGCGCGCGCGTGGATTTGAAATCTGTTGCTTATTATGTTTAAGGAGAGTTGCATGCCTGTAAATGATTGAGTGCAAGCGCTTCGATTTGTTTGTTTTTTACAAGATTCAGCGCTATATAAATTCCATATATTATTATTATTATTATAAATTCCATATATTATTATTATTATTATGATACAATGCCTGGGTGTAGGTATACATTTCTTTTATGATATTTCATCATGTTGACTTGTCTTCAGTTAATTATTGGTAGATGGGTTTGTTTTGTGCGTATATGTGTGTGTGCTTGTGTGCGCACATGTGTGCGTGTGTGCGCACGTCACTGTGTGTTGTGTATATGTCTGTGTCTTGGTGCATATGTGTGTGTGTGTGTGCATGCGTCCGTACGTGTGTGTGTCACAGCGCACAAATCCAGCATAACTCAGTCCAGGGTCCAGTGCTTAAGTTAGCCCCTTTTTTCCAAGTCCAAGTGTGGTCAGTTTCTGCGATAACTAGCACCAGCTGGGATGGGATGGAATGGATAGCAGCTGAGAGCAGCTGAAAGTAGGGGAAACTGACAGCTCTGTGTGTGTGTGTGTGCGCGTGCGTGCGTGCATGTGCGTGTGTGTGTGTGTGATTTGCCCTGGGACAGGACGTTCTCCACCACCATCTGCAGCAAGATGATCACCATGCTGTCAGGCCTGGCCACCCCTGTGGAGATGAAGCTGAAGCTGATCCCCAGCCTCAGGCACATGCACCATGACGCCGACACCGCTGCCAAGGTGACAGACAGAACGGGGGGGAGGGAAGAGACAGACAGACAGACAGGCTTAGACGGACATGGAAAGAGAGAGGAAGAGGGAGAGAAACAGCAAAAAACAAACACTACACAGCTATACCAGCACACACCAAAGTGACACATTTCCCTCACTCACTTAAACACACACATGTGACACACACAACACCACTTGCACACACGCATTACGCACATACAAAAACCTCCACCACCACCAACAAAAAAAAAACCAACAACCACCAAACCCCTACCTTTATACCAACCTGTCTCTCTTCCTCACAGGCGTTCGCGGTGTGCCACTCTCTGCTAGAGGGCTACCCGGCCCAGAACTTTGTCATCGTGACGCTCAACACCATGGCCCAGCTGGCCGTGCACTCTCTCATCAATATGACCGCCCACATGTCGCGTCTGCTGGCCGTGCTGAACTCTGACCTTCGCACCGGGGTTCACCTGACCTGCCTGCGAAACCTGCAGCTGCTGGCCAAGAAAGGGGCGCATTTGTGGCAGGCTGGCAATGTGGAGGTATGGTTGGTCAGTCAGTGTGGATGGTGGTGTGGTGGTGGTGTGGTGTGAGGAGGTGCGGTTGGTGGTGGGGGGAGGGGGGGGGGGCGGTGGCTTGAGCAAAGTTTTCTGAAGAAGTTTCACCCTGTGGTCACGTGCATTCTTGCAGCTGAAGATTTCTGTTTTCTTGCAGTGATGTGGTCAGTGTACCGATTCGTTGTTGGGCTTTTCTCCAGGTTAACACCCTGGAAGGTCACCCAGAATAAGCGCTCTTGTCTCAGTCATTCCACCTGGGAATCGCTGCGTATTAGAAATTTACATGTAAGAATTTTTTGTTTTGTTTTTTTAAGAACCTTGTCTTATAGGCAGCTATACTCTTGACTTCAGAGGATACATGTATACAATTATGAATAGGAATACTTCATTATATCAGAAACAGATAAATTCATGTGGGTTAGAAGCCAACTTCAAAAAAAAAAAGGGAAAATATTTTGTGACACAGCGCGCAAATTCAACATCATTCACTGATCCAGTCAAGAGTGCTATACTTAGCGCACCCCTTCCATTTACCTAGTGCAAGTGTGGTCAGTTCCTGCAGTAATGAACACCAGCTGGCCCCAGCTGGGCTGGGCTGGGATGAAATGGACAGCAGCTGAGAGGAGCTGAAAGTGGAAGAAACTGACAGCTGTGGACAAACCATAAGACGGGAGGGTCACAATATCTCAAGCAAATGGGTTTCCTATCCTTTGTCTGTGAAAGCCAAAGAAAACAATCATACATGTATACATATGCACCTGGGTTGTATCACAGTTCTTGATTAAACCATTGACGCTGGGGGCGACAGCAAAGTGAGAGGCTGTGTGACCAGTGGCTCTCCCACTTGTTGAATTCCAATATACAGCTTAGTCTTTAGTGATCGACTGTGACTCTCTGACTAGGTCTTACTTACACAGTCCTTAATATGTTCTGCAGCCCTGGGGACTAGCTGGCCTTTGGAGAACATCTCCAACACTGACTGCCCTTATGCCTACTTGGCTGAGAGAGTGGAGGAAGGCTGAGGGCAAGGCATCTCGACTATAATCAAATTGCTGCCCAGTTTCCGAAAAAGCAGCTGCCTCCTCTGCTGTTTTGAAGGTCATTGTTGAACACGACAAACAAACAAACAGACATGTTTCACAGGCACTGCTTGTGACCACTCCTTGGTGTGGATTTTACTGCCCTTTCCATGACAGCTAAAAGCTGGGAAGTTGCATTGTGGTGTGTGTGTGTGTGTGCATACAGGATGTGGGCCGGTTCCTGAAGAAGACGTCACACAGGCGGCTGAAGGTGCGGGCGGTGTGCGTCCTCAACACCATCGCCAGCTCTGTGGCCATCCGACTTCTGCCTTGGACCACGGGTTCGTTCCCCTGCCTCCCTGTCTCTCTGTGTTTTTGTTTGTCAGTTAATGGTGACCTGTTGACCTCTCATCCTGTGCAGTTGTTCCTAGTCAGGGATGTTGGTACGAAATAGTTTTGTGACAAAAATTCCTATTAAAATAATGTGATCTTTAGATTTTACTGTTGTTGTTTATTTTGTGCATGTGGTTAACACAATACTTACATTAAGGGAGAGAACCCCTCTTTCCCAGTATCTGTGCGAATTTGTATGCTACCGTAACCCAGTAGTGGGAGATATGGAGGGAAGGGCTAGTAGATGATTGGTTTCCCTATAGCGGGTTACCCTTAGGGAAAAGGCTAAGACACCATAATTAAAGAATCTGGGTATGGCTGGTTTGGAGAGATTGAGATGAGCAGCGAGGGAACAGTAGGGCGGGAACGTCACAGCAGATGAGGCAGCAAAAAAACCCCAAACAAACAAAAAAAAACCAAAGGAAAACCCACCGTAATTATGTTATATAGTAATAATAACTTTGTTGGACGATTTCTCTTTCAAAAGCATGCAATCAGAAGAGATTTCACAGATTTGTTTGTGTATGTTAGGTGTGTGTGTGACCTGACCCTCCCTGTATCGCATTAACCTAAAAGGAATGATCAATACTTACTAGCTAGAATAGGAAGGAAAGAAACTGTGTACTTTGACATCAGCATCCTCAGTGACTCAGCAACCTGGGTTTTTTGTGGGTTTTTTGTTTTTTTAAGGGATTTTTTTCCTTTTACTAACCCTTACAAGTAGGCAGGATATGGTGAAAAGCAAGGGAGAAAACTTGCCAAGCTGAATGAGTTAAAAATGTTCTTTTTCTCTTGTTTGGGTTTTTCCCTGCATCTTTTGGCCTGTGGTTTTGCCATTCTCATTGCATCAGTGTCAGAGTTGACTGACTTGACGCTTGTCTGTGTTGCAGTGAATGAAATGCTGAGCGTCGGCCGGCAGTTTTGTTACGACGAGGACATCGTCCTGGCCTCCAAAGCCGTCAGACTGATCACAGACATTGCCAGATCCAAACGTAAGTTGTCCTGGTGCTTTGAGTTGTGTTCTCACAAGATATAGTGCTATGTGAATTTCATGTTTTTATTTTTTAAAATTATTATTATATTATTATTGTCGTCATCATTATCATCATCATCATCATCGTTGTTGTCGTCATTGTTTCTGGTATTATGAATACTGATTTTATTATCAAATGTCAGAGAAAAACAGTGTCCTGCTCTCTGCTGTGGTCTTTCCTATAAGGCTGTGGCAACTGGTGAAAATGATCACTGGAAACACTGTGTCAAATCTCTTTTTCTGTTGTTCAAATAATAATAACAATGATGTTGATGATAATGATGGTGACAACGACAACGATGACAACTTTTGTATAATGCAGTGATGTAACATGAACTCGAAAGTGCACAAAATAATGCACCCACACATCAACTACAAGATAAGCAATCTGGAGAATTGTTCTTGAACGTTGATAGGTTGGAACGATAACTTTCTGGCATCAAGTTAGTCTTCTGACAGTGATGAGGTGCCTGTCTAGTCTGTACAAGAGACGTTGGGAGAGAGTTCCTAATAAGTGGGACTTGTGTGACAGTTGCTTTTCTCTCAAATATTGATTGGTCTATTGGTGGTCCATCCTGTCCTACCACAGCACAACAAACTCTGCCCTACACTACCCTATGTTACTCAACCTCACCACACCAAACCTCACACCACACACACCACCTCACATCTCACCCCACACCACACCGCACCCCAGGCGGCTATTCCTGCCTCACTGACTGTAAGGTGTGTCTACAGGGTGCGATGAGGACATCAGCAGTGAAGCGCTGTCCTCCATCCAGACCTTCCTCATCGTGTCCAGTGACCTCAGCGCTGCCAACAGCCGCCACCTCAAGGTAACGTTTGAAATGTGCGGGAGAAAGCCTCCCCAAAGACGTTAGGCAGCTACCTCAACTCTTTCCGAATGACGGACTGCTATAGCGGTCCACACGGGTTCCATAGTTGGGGACAACAGACTGCTATAGCTGTTCTGGTGTTTAAACATTGATCATGTGGCCACTGTGGGGCCGGCTGACTGCTCAAGCTAAATATATCCTTACAGCATATCCAAGGCCAAATGGAAAGTTTGTTTGGGCAATTCCATGAGTAGTGTGCTGTCGAATGTCACTTCTCCCACCCCACTCTTCTGCTGCAGTGAGTGTATAGTGACAATGACCCCAAATTTGGAGTATTTTCTACATGTTCCAGAAAGCTAAAAAAAAATTAATGTAGGATTTCCAAATGTTGGCATGAACTAACCCAGCATGTTAATAAGCAGTTGTGAAAGTTTCATTGTCTTAGATTGAGTTTTGTATTTTTTGTGATTTTTTTTTTCTTACCCTTATAAATGGGCCATTATTTAATAAACCATGCACTTTGGTGTCATGGTGAGACATCATCCCCAAAATCAGAATGTCGCTACTTTAATGATGGGCAAAACTGTCACATTGGCAAAACTGTCACAATAGGTGAACCTCAGAGCTCTAGCTGATGAATGGGAATCTTTTTTTTTTTCTGTGATAGCATGGAGAAATGTAATGTGCTGTGTCTGTGACAGACTGTGCTGAGGGCGGCTGTGGACCTCAGTGCCACAGACCCTGATGTGGGCGCTGCTTTAGTCAACTCCCTCGCCGATCTTCTCTCCATTTCTTCAGGTAAAGTTGCTCCTGTTTTCTCACGAATTTTGCGTGAAAATCTGTTTTTAGGTTGTGATGGGGCAGTATTTAGATTACCTCCCATGTGAGCAGAGTCCTGTCGCAGCGCCTTGTTTCTAAATCCGGACACACCTGCGAATTGTGCGACACTCTGTTGTGTTGGGTGGTGGTTTAAAACCATCTTTCATGGGGAAATGTAGAATTCATGCAGCCTCTTGTTAGAGGCCACATCCTCCCTGTTCTGACTGTGCTGTCATAGCCGAGAAGCTGTACAGAGCAGTGGCAGATCAAACATCTCCACTCTGTTGCATGTGAAGACAGTGAAAATATTATGTATGCCATCTGAAAAACTTTTTGGGAACAGTTGAATATTATGTATGCCTCTGAAAAACTTTCTGGGAACAATTACAAAATTATGTATGCCTCTGAAAACTTTCTGGGAACAGTTTACAATTTGTATTCCATCTAAAAAACTTTCTGGGAACAGTTTACATATTAATGTATGCCATCTGAAAAACTTTCGCTTCCCCCATTCTGGACGTAGGGTTGGGATTGTTTTGTTTGTTGTATTTTGCTATAAATGGTTTTTTTGAAATCTCGGGTATTGATTTTTAACTCATTTTTAAGTGTTGTTTATGTGGTTCTTCCTTGTAGTTCTTAAGGGTGTGGATACTTAGAACGACAGAAGAGATGGTTTTCAATCTTGGTATTTTGATACGTACAGAGTTGAACAAGGTGTGATCTAAGCTTAACCACTGTTGTTAAAAACAAAAGCTGTCATGATAATGATAGTAGTGATGACAGCACAATAACGATGTTCTTGATACTATAAATTACAACAGCAACAACAATGACAATATCATCATCATTATCATCATTATCATCATCATCATCATCAACATCATCAATAGTTGCAGTATATTTGTTACATTTTCTCCTTCTTCTTGTCATACAATGATCAATAGTTGCAGTATGTTTGCTGTTACTATTTTTGTAATTTTCCTCTTGTCGTTGTCATACAATAATAATATTGTTTCTTCTTCTACCTGCCCTGCCCTGCCCTGCCCTGCCCTGCCCTGCCCTGCCCTGCCCTGCCCTGCACCAGGAGTGACAGCGGAGATGGTGTGCGAGGCGTTGACAGCCATTGGGGACAGCAATGCAGCGCTGTTGCAGGACAGGCTGTGTACGGTGCTATCCTGTCTGGACATGTGCACCACCACTAGTCCCAACAGCCACAACTTGCAGGTATCCAAAACAAACAAAAAAGAGCCTGACATTGTTGTGTGTGTGTGTGTGTGTGTGTGTATAAGACGCCACATGTTAGGTCCTAGTACAAGCCTCTGTGTGTGTGTGTGTGTGTGTGTGTGTGTGTGTGTGTGTGTGTGTGTGAAATGTGTATACTTAAAAATAGTATTGAGTCATTCATACTGTTTGCTTATCATTATGTGATGAGCTCTTGCTTTTCAGTTACTGTTAGTATTCATGTTATTTTTGAGTATATTGCTGTTAGGTTTATTCTCCTGTTCAATTTGTTTGTAATCCTCCATACCCCAAAAGGGGTGAAAGGAATTAAATCTTGAATCTTGTGTTAGTGTGTGTGTGTGGTACACATGTTTAATAATTTCACTTAGTGTGTGTGTGTGGTACACATGATTAATAATTTCTTCTTCTCTTTTCTTCTTTCTTGTTTCTGTCTCTTTTTTCTGTTCTCCTGTCGTCTCTCTCTCTCTCCCCCTCTTGTTGGGTTTTTCAAGTTTGCCACTCTCATTTTCGATTAAAAAATTGTAATGAATTATTTGATTGTCCTCTCTGTAAAAGTGGTAAAGATGATGGTTACATTTAGTTCTGGCTGCCCCATTTCTTAAGGATTTGGGAATAATTTTTTCCCTTTTTTCGACAGCCTTGCCGTTAAAAATTAACTTTGCTGATTTCCTTTCGGCGACAAAGTATTGGAATTTTTCCCACCCCCTTCACAAAGCCTTTCAAGCTGAGAGAAATGCAAATCATTTTTCATTATTATGATTATATATGGGTTGTTTGATGTTTTTTTTTGTTTCTGATGTTTTTTTTTTTTGTTCATTTTCCCCCTTCTTTAGGGGTAGGCCCTAATTAATAAAATGAATCCGAATCCGAATCACTCTCAGTTCTCTCTCTAATCTCTTCTATGTCTGTTTCCTCGGGAAAAAAAAAGAAAGTTTTTTAAAAACAAAACAACCCCCAAAAAGAGTGGGGTACATGGGGTGTGTGTGTGCAGGTGCAGCTGTGACCTGGGGTTTGCGGGGGGGTGGGGGCAGCGTGTCCCCATGGAGGTGCTGGCCCGTGCGGGGGCCTGGGGGCGGTGGGGCCCCGGGCCCCTGTGGACGGCCAGGCACCCCATGCGCTAGGGCCGTACGCCTTCGCCCACTTCACCCGGCCAACCTGGCACAGGGTGCGGGGAGACAGAGAGAGAGGAGAGGAGAGGGGGGGGTGAGGAGAGGGAGGGGGGGAGACAGAGAGTGAGAGAGGGGGGTGGGAGAGGGAGGGGGGGAGAAGAGAGAGAGAGGGGGGGGGGGGGGGGGAGGAAGGGAGGGGTGGAGAGAGCGTGTGCACTGGTGATGGGGTGGGGAAGTGTGTTAAATAGTATCTCTTCTTTTATTTCGGGATAATGCAATAGGCACTTGTGGTTTTTTTTTTTTTACATCCAGTCCCCGTGATTGGTTTTTGAAAATTTTGTATCTGTTCCCACCGCAAAAAGGGCCTACTCTTCGGGGAAGCAGAACGGGTTTTAAGGGTTTTTGTCGCAAGATGTTTGCAGGTTTGCGCTCGGGCCCTGGGTTTTTAGTTTTATCTGAAGGATTTTTTGGGGGGGAGTGGGTCAGCAAGATGTTAACTCTGGAGGAAAAAAACCTTTGAATGGATTTAAAACCCAGGTTGCAGTTTTTCTTTTTCCGACACGCCCTTTGATATGTAAAAACATTAGAGAAAAGAAGACTTCCATTCCATGTAGGTTTTTGTTGGGGTTTTTTTCTGCAGGGGCCTCAAGCGTCTACAACTGGTGCCGGTTTTGAAGCACTCTGCACCGCTCGGGGCAGAAGTTGTCTGCCCTGAAACCCGAGGGCCCCAACATTCAGCCCTGTCTGGCCGCCCCCATCAACACTACAGGGGCGCTGGTGCCCTTTTAAAGGGTAACTCCAGCGGCAAAAAAATTTTTGATAATGTTTATGAATAAATACAGAATTATTAGTCATGGTTGGGGTTGTTTAAGTTTAGGGTGAGTTTTTTGGGGCATTTTTTATTAAGAATGGTGTGCATGTAAAATACAGGCCTTTCTTTTCTTTGATCAAAGGGTTTAAATTAGCCATTTTTAAAAATTCAGTGATTCAAGAAAATCAGTTATTTTCTGAAAATTTGATAGCCTCGCTGTTTCAGCTCGAAAAAAGCTTTCAGTCAACAAGTTAAAGGTTTGTGGTATGAAAAAAAGGTAAATGGTATGTGGAAAAGTTACCAGGTTTTTTGCCTCTGGATGATGGTAAAAGTTTTTTGAGGGATTTGGTTTTACTTTCAAAATGGGATAGGTGTGTGTCTGCAAAAAACATGTAAAGAAAAAAAAAAAGAAAAAGAAGAAAAAATTCTGTTTTTGTTTTCGTGAATTGCAGATTTTTTGATTAAATTTTGTAGGTTTTTTCAGCAGGCTTACGTTTTATTATTTGTATTGTATTTATTGTTACTGCTTCAACGGCAGCGCTTCTGCTTTTTTTTTGGCTGCTTGTCTCCCAAAGGAGATGATATCAAATGACAGTGAAATTTTTAAAACAAAACATTAATTTTTTTTTTCGCTCCCTGGTTTGTTGCCCTATGGGTACTTTTTACGATTTTGCCGGGTTAACTTTTCCCTTGGTTTTTTAAAGTGAATAAAGTGTGATACACTCAAGTTCATCATCTTTTCTTATCTAACACCTACCCCCAGACCAAAGACTATCCCCCAGACTAAAAAGCTAGCACCCAACAAAAAAGGACTGCCCCGGCCATCAGACCAATAAACCTGTAAATTTTCGCCCAAGTACGTTGTTTTTTTCACCACTTTTCCCCGGCGGCCAGCACGCCGGCCTTTCCCCGGAGTTCCGTTGGTATGTTGGGTCCGAGTCGTGGCGTGGGCGTGCGGCTGTGGCTGCCCTGCAACCCCTTTTGGGGCCTCCCCCCCCCCGCCATTGCCTCCGCCCGGCCAGAAACACATCAGGAGAGACACGCGGGGGCCAGGTGGTGCAGGGGGTGGGGCCAGGGGGAGCGTTGGGGTCGGAGGTTCCATTTTTTGGGTGGAAAGGGGGGGTTTATTGTGTTAGTTGTCGTTTATTTTTAGTTCAGTTTCTGAGGGGTTTTTTTTTGAAATTTTTTTTTCCATTTGTGAGAGTTCCGAGTTCCCGAGGGAGTTAATCTGTCATTAGTGCGGATTAGTAATAATGATAAAATACAAATAATAATACATGGAATTTATTGCCTAATCTTGAAAAAAAAACAAGTCAAAGCCTGGGTGGTGCCCTGGATGTTGCTCAAAAGGGGCCCCCTTTAAACCTACGCAGTCAGGGCCTCTCTGTGGGGGCCCACAACGGTGTTGTGATGGGCTTCCGTGGACTTTCGACCCTGGGGTTGAAATGAGTATCTGGGTAGGCTGTGGCGGGGAGTTTGAGTGAGGGGTTGGGGGCGCAGGACGGGACGTCCAGAGAGCAGAAAATCAAAACAAAAAAACCGAACCCCAAAAAAAAAGGGCGATTTTAATGTGTGTGGGGTGATGTGTGGTGGTGTGGTTGTGTGTGTGTTGTGTGTGTGTGATAACAAGGCTGCGAATGCCACGAGCAGGCCCCAGATCGCCGCCTGCCTGGGCCCCTTCGATGCTGACCTCCCCCTGGCCAAATCGTGCCCCTTTTCCGCCTGCTCCGCCTGCTCTGCCTCCCTGCCTCCCTGCCTTTTTTGCCTCCCCTGCGAAAGAGGAAGGCAGAGTGTTTTGGCTAATTTGTAAGTTGTAGAACCAGGACTGGGCCAAGATCATTTTTACGAAATTTTTTGTGTTTGGTGAGACTCTTTGCTTTTTCAAGTTTCCCTTGTCTGTCTTTTGTCCTGCTCGTCTTTCTTGACAAAGGGAAAGTCGCAGCGGGGGTGGACGCATCAAGTCCGCCTTTGCCATCATCTCCCCCGTCAACACGGGGTCGTAGTTATCAGGGTAGATCTTTTTCTTACAACTACAACTAAAATTTAATATTAGCAAAAAGTGTTATGGTCTGTGCTTTTTCTTCCCTACCAGATGAAGAGGCTCCTTAGAAAAAAAGAAAGACATTGTTTATGATAAATTGGCCCTGTTTTTTCTTTGTAACACCCCATCGGGTCGCATGAAAATAAATGTACGCTTAATGCTGCGTTGTAAAAAAGGGAAATTTCCCTCTTTTATTTTTTTTTTATTTTTATCGGGGAAAAGGGAAAATAAGACTTGTGTGCTGTTTTGCCCCCATCCCTGTGTGTTGCTTTTGTAATTTTTTCACCCCTTTCCCCCCGGCCACAAGGGCCCTATTTTGAAAAGCGGAACGGGTTTTTTTTAAGGGTTTGCGAATTTTCCGGGCGTGCGTTTGCACAGGGCCCTCGTTTTGTTCATCCGAAGGACTTTGGGGAGAGTGGGTCGCACTGAGTTAACTCCGGGGGAAATATCCCTTGCCCGGAATCGTTTGGTGTCAGTTTGCAAGCGCAATGTCAAACCATAGGCTACCCCAAAAGCAATATTTTTGTCTGTCATGGAGCGAAAAGGTCACGCTGCCGTTAAGCGCCCAACAAGTGGGGGCCCAGGCTTTCCGATTTCAGGAAAGAGGAATAGTTACCTTTTTTTAAAATTTCGAAAAAAAGCAGGAGAGGCCAAAAGACAGAACATGTGGAAGGAAAGGTGACAGGGGGGAGAAAAGGAACAAGGCAGAAAAGTAGGTGAAAGAAAAGGGGGGTTTTCGACAAATTTCAAATGTGGGGTGATCTATTTGACGGGGACCTGGATCCCCACAGGGCGAAACAGGGAATGAAAAAACTGATTTTGGAAGAAAAGAAAAATTGTATTGATTCGTGCTTGGGTTTTTTTTTTGTAGGAGAAAAAAGCGGGGTAAGGGTGGCAGTGGAAAAACTGGGCGGACCCGCTGAACCTGTTCCGGGGAGGCACGGGGGGGCCCGGATTTCCTGGGTTACCTGAAGGCGACAGAGGACAGTACAGTGCAGAGGTCCTCAAACATTCCCGGGACCCGACATTTGGGGCCCGAAAATACCCCGAGGAAAAAATCAATTTTTTTCCTCGAGATGTTTTTTTGTATGTACGCTGCGAGAATCCCCGAGACTATTTTTGCCGATAACCCAAAACTTTTGTATGTACAGTTTTAGAATTATGGGTATGGTACAGTAAAATAACCCCCGAGTCAAGTCAAGTAAAAATTTTTTTTCCAGGATGTATGTGGGTACAGTTTGTAGAATAACCCAAGATTACTTATGTATGTAAGCTGTAGAATAATCCCCAGAGACTGATGTTTTTAAACAGGGGGAAGAATAATCCCCAGAGACGTTTATGTATGTACAGCTGGAAAAAATCCCAAGGGACTGTATTTTTGTGTACAGCTGAGATAATCCCAAAACCCTTTTTATTTTGGGGTCAGCTGTAGAAAAATCCCCAGAGCGTATGTAGTTTCACCCTGTGAATAACCCCCAAGACGTATTATGTATGTACAGCTGAAATAACCCCCAGAACTGTAGATTAGTACATGAATAATCCCCAGAGACTGTACTTATTTTGTACAGCGTAGAATAATCCCAGAAACTGTATGTGTTAGCTGTAAATAATCCCAGGGTTTGTTGTTGTATGTACAGTGGGATAATCCCCAAGGGTAGGGGGTGTAGCTGGGGGGAATAATCCCCAGGACTGTTTTTGTCCTGTGAAAACCCCGAGACTGAGGTATATACTTAAAATAATCCCAACTGACTTTTTGCGCGAGAATTACCTAAAAAATGTTTATAGTATGGTTTGGGGTTTGGTTTGTAGCGTTTTTTTCTTTTGAATTGATTTTTATTAATTTCTTAAAAACCCTTGAACATTTTTGGTGCAGAATGAACTTTAGAAAAAATTTGTTCGTTTGGTTTTGTTTGTGTGTTTTGTGTGGTAGTGTTTTGTTTGTGTTTTTTGTTGTTGTATGTGTGTGTTTTGTTGGTGTGTTTTGTGGTTCTGGGTGTTGTTTTGTTGTGGGTGTTGTGGGGCTTATGGGTGGTTTTTGTTGCCCGTTGTTGTGTTTTGTGTTGGGTGTGGGTGTTTTGTCTGTTGTGTGTGTGGGGTTTTGGGTGTCTGTTGGTTTTTTTTTTGGGGTTGGGGGTTGTGATGTGTTTTGTGTGTGGTTTGGTGTGTTTTTGGTCTGTTTGTGGTTTGTGTGTGTGTCTGTGTGTGTGTGTTTTGTGTGTGGTGTATTGTTTTTCTGTGTGTTGTTTTGTGGGGTGTGTGTCTGTTTTTTCTGTGTGTGTCTGTCTATTTATGTGTGTTGTTCCTTGGCTAAGTTCCCCAAGGTTCCCCAGGGGTGAATTTTGCAAAACCCCAATGTTCCCCCTCCCTTTCCCCTTTTGGGTACCACTTTTCCGATTTGTGGTTTGATGAGTTTTTGGTTTTCAGTGTTTGTATGGGAACACTCACGATTGGGGTTTGATGAGTTTTGAGTTCGGTATTTTTTGGATTTTTGGGTTTCAGTGTTCTGTTTATGAGTTTTTGATTTTCAGTGTTCTGTATGTGAAACTCACGACTTGTTTTTGATCGTATTTGAGTTCAGTGATTGTATGGCACTCAGATTGTGGTTTGATCAGTTTTGATTTCAGTGTATCTGTTTTGTGAACACTCACGACTTGTGGTTTGATCATTTTGGTTAGGTATTGGTATGATGATTTTTGGTTCGTGTACTGTATGTGAAACCACGACTTGGGGTTTTGATCGTATTTGAGTTCAGTGTATCTTTTTGTGAACCCCTCAGACTTGTATTTGATCGTATTGGTTTCAGGTTCGTATGTGAACACCCCGACTTGTGGTTTGATCAGTATTTGAGTTGTGTATCTGTATGTGAACATCAGTTTGGGGTTTTGATCGATTTGATTTTCAGTGATCTGTATGTGAACACTCACAAATTTGGGGTTTTTGATCAGTTTTTGGTTCAGTGTATCTGTATTGAACCTCAGACTTGTGGTTTGATGAGTATTTGGTTGGTTCTGTATGTGAACCCCCGCTTGGGTTTTGTCAGTATTTGGTTCAGTGTATTGTATGTAACACTCAGTTGGGGTTTGATCAGTATTTGAGTTCGTGTATCGTAGTGAACACTCCGACTTGTGGTTTGATCGTATTGTAAACATCAACCGTTTTGTTTTATGTAGGTCTTAAAATCGGGAAGTTTTAAAAGCATAGATCAGCATAAACTTGATTTTAGAGATTGTTCAATTTAAGCATTTTTCCCTATCAAAATGTGATGAAAAAAAGGGCCCATAACGCATGGGCGCACACACCCCCGTGTATCTTGCACCCCTTGACTCATGCAATTTCCTGTCTTCTCTGTTTGTCTGTTTTTGTTTGTCTGTCTGTTGTTTTTGTCTGTCGTTGTCTGTCCTGTCTCTCTCTAACCCCCCCTCTCTCCCTCCCTCCCTCCCCCCTCCTTTCTCTCTTCTCTCTCTCTCTCTCCTCTCTCTCTTCTCTCTTCTCTTTCTCTCTCTTCCTCCTCTTTCTCTCTCTCTTCTCCCACAAACCACACACACACATCCAGCCCTTTCAAAACCCCTCAACCCCCCTCAGCCCCCCTCACCCATCTTCCAAAATATCCATATATATAAGAAACCATGTTGTTTCCCCATTACCTGATGAAGTATTGTGTGTGCGTGCTATGTGTGTTGGTCCTTTTTGTCTGCGTATGTGGTGCATGTTTGTGTGTGGGTATTTTTGTGCATGCATATGTGTGTGATGTTTGGTGTGTGTGTTTTGTTTTTTTGTGCGTGTAGTGTGGGGTGGTGCATGCAGGTGTGTGTGGGTGTTTTGTGGTGTGGTTGCATGAGTGTTGTGTGTGTGTGTATATTTGTGGTGTGGGTGTGTGCTGCGTGTGTTCTGTTTGTGTTGTGTGTGTGTGTGGCGTGCATGTTTGTGTGTGTGCATTATTGTAGGGGTTGTGTGCATGTTTGTGTGTGTGTGTTTTTGGTGCATGCATGCGTGTGTGTGTGGGGGGCAGCTGGGGGGTTTCTGAAAAAATCGGCACGGGGCTCTGGTGCGGCCCAGCCGCCCTTTCCCCGTTTCTTCCAGCCCCTGCAGGCCCCGCAAGGGAGAGAGATGACACAGACACAGAGAGAGAGGTGACACAGAGAGAGACAGAGAGAGAGTGAAGACAGAGAGAGACAGACAGACAGAGAGAGTGAAAGGAGAGACAGACGACAGAGAGAGTGACAGCGAGACAGACCAGAGAGAGGACGAGAGAGAGAGAGAGTGACAGAGAGAGCAGACAGAGAGGATGCAGACACACGAAAAGGTGACGAAAAGGGACAGACACAGAGGAGTGCAGAGAGAGAGCAGACAGACAGGAGAGAGTGACGAGAGAGAGAGTGACAGAAGAGAGAGAGAGAGGAAGAGAAGCCCAGGACACGAGAGAGTGACAGAGAAAGAGAGTGACAGAGAAAGAGAGGGAGAGAGAGAAAGAGAGAGTGGGGGGGGGGGGGGGGGGGGGAGAGAGTGGGGGGGAGAAGGGAGAGACGAGGAGGGAGGGAGAGTGAGAACTCAAACTCGAAATGGTTTTTCAGATAGGTATGGCCCTTACTAAAGGGGGGTCAATACCCCGTTTCATTTTGGAGGGAGAGTGAGAGGACAGAGGAAAAGGGAGAGAAGGGGGGGGAAAGGAGGGGAGAGGGGGGGGGAAAGAGAGGGAGGGGAGCCCCAAAAAAGGGGAGAGGGGGAGACAGGGAGAGAGGAAATAAAGAGAGGGAGAAAAAGGGTGGTGTTTCTTTTTGCCAGATGATGATGTAGTAGTGATGTGATGATGATAAAAACTTTTCTTTTTCGTTGCAATGCTCAGACGCAACTAGTTGTCATTCAAAAGAGCGAAAAAAGCATTGTCATGCCCTTAAGTACCCGACAAGTCAGGCCCCGCGCATCGCCTTCTCAGCATGGGAAAGAATATTTTAAAATTTTTTAAAGTTTTTTTTTAGGGGGGAAAAAAACGATCGTGGACGGGGGCAGAAAATAGATGAGGAGGGGACAGGAAAAAAGGAAAAAGGCTGAAAGAAAGGAGGATAGAAAAGGGGGGAAATTCCTTGCCCGAAGGTGGGGGGTGCTATTTTCCCGACAGGTCCTTTGGGATTTCATGGGGGAGTGACGTAATGCTGCTGTGCTGCTGTGCTGCTGCGCGCTGCTGGGATGTGATTGATCGATCACATCATGGCGGTGGTGGTGGTTGTTTGGGGATTTTGTACCCAAGCAAGAAAACAAGTGTGAAATTTTTGCACGGGTTTTCCTAATGTTACCTAGATCACAATTTAGCGGTGTTTTCAACCCAACTCCCCAAAAGACTGCAAATACACCTCGGCGGGGGCTGACACCTGCTGGTGCGAAAACAATGTTTACTCGCTCTCTCTCTCTCTGCCTCCCTTCCTCAATGAATGATCCCCTTCCATCCCTTCCTCCTCCCACCCCCCCCCCCCCCCTCAAACAAATAACCCCACTCCAGAAAACTAGTACTGGGATCCCGTCCACAGTTGGGCCTGTCGCCGGGAGGCCAACCCCCCAGGGGAGCCATCCAGGTGGCACGAACCCACATGGGCTGGAAAATGGGGGCGTCATTCAGAAGGAGAGCACCCCTCCCTTCCGCTCGGTGCAGGCGGTCAAAGGGCCCGTCAGCACCAAATCCGATCACCCGGGGGGCAGCAGGGGCCTAAAAAGGTAGGGCTGGGGGGGAGAGGGGGGGGGGGGGGACGGTTTCTATTTTTTTTCTTTTTATACCACTTTTAAGTCACGGCAGGTTTCCTCCCTGAATTCGGGCTTTTCCCCGGGGGGTGGTGTTGCCCAAGAGCAGCGCCATCCATTTTGTTTTGTCCAGTTTCACCTTCTTTTTTTTTTTTTTCGGTTTTTCTTTCTTTTGTTTTTTTTTAAAGAATGGAAAAAATTTGGGGGCAGAAAGACCCAAAAAGTGTTCTTAATAAAAGAGGAAAAGATTTGGCAGAGCCAAGATTTTTTTTTGAAATTTTAAAGGGAAAAAAAAGGTGCAAAAATTTGTTTTTGCCCTTTAAAAAAAACTGTTTTTTTTTTTAAAAGTGGGAAAAATGTGCAAGTATGTTGACCATGAGTGAAAAAACAACAAAACCCACCCAAAAAAACGATTTCCCCTATTTTTCTAGTTTTTTTAAACCTTTCACTGAGGGTTGAAATTGCGGATTTCTCAATGACTTTTTCATTTTCATGGCCACTGACTTGGGTCCCTTTTAAAAATTTTTTTTAATAACCTATTACGAATGATAAAAATTTTCACCCAAAAATTCCGAATTTAAAAGTCCAGTTTGGGAAGAATAGTATGATAAAAATTTATTTACATCTTCATTAAGGTTGTTTTTTGTTTTCTTTTTACAATCCCCCACCCCCCCCCCCCCTGCTGAGCCCAAAACTAAAAAAAAAACTGTTTGAATGGGGGAATTGAGACCATTTGTGACACATTAAAGAAAACAGCAAAAAAAATTCATACGCTGTGTGGACAAGCTGCCAGTGAATTGTTTTTTTAAAACACTCCCCAAATTTACAAAAAGCTGCGTACCAAATCCCTTTGGTTTGAAATAAATTGAAACTTTATTATCCTGTTTTTGTATGTATTTATCAGCAGAAAAGAAAAATGAGCATTGTCTGAACACTTATATCCCTGTTCTGTGTGTTTTATCAGCAAAAAAGAGAGATTGTCTGAACACTTCATAAACCCCGTTTGTATTATTTTCAGCAGAAAAAAAGTGAGCATTGTTTTTTATTAAGGGACAGAGAAGGTGGTTGTTGCTTAACGTTTTGGTGTATTTAAAGGGGGGAAGAGTTTGGATTGTCGAAAATTATTAGGTGTGAATGCGGGAAGTGGTTTTTTGAAATTTTTTTATGCTTGTTTTTTGAGGAAAAGGGTGGATGTTTAAAATTTAATATGTTTTGTGTTTTGCGAAAAAATGAGTTGTCTGGGAAATTATTAAAGTCCTGTGGTTTTTAGCTAAGAGTTTGAAATTGGGGTGAAAACTTTTTCCAGTTTTTGGTTTTTTCAAAAAAGGTGGCTTGTTGAAACCTTAACCTGTTCTGTGTGTTTTTATCGGAAAAGGTTGTTGTCGCATTAATCCGTTCTGATGTATTTATACAGAAAAAAAAAGATGAGATTGTCGAAACTAATCCTGTTTTCTGTTATTTTCCGAAGGAGGATTGCTGAACATTATCTCCCTGTTTCTGTGTTTTATCGCAGAAAAAGAAGTGAATTGTTTTAAACACTTATTTTCCTGGTTTTTTGGGATTTCGCGAAAAAGTTTAGATTGTCTGAACACCCCTTTCCTGTTCTTGGTTTTTTTTAGCAGAAAAAAAATTTCTTGGCTGCCTATACCTTTTCTGTGTGTATTATCAGGAAAAGAGATGGCATTGTCTGAAAACCCCTTTCCTGTTTTTGTGTGTTTTTTTTCGGAAAAGAAGAGGAAAATAAATTTTGGAAAATTTAATTGGGGTTTTTTGGTTTTAAACAGAAAAAGAATTTGGCTTTTTTTGAAAATTATTTGTTTGTGTATTTTTTGGAAAAAGATATGGATTTGTTGTTTTTATATGTTTTGTTGTATTTATAGGGGAAAAGAAGATAGTTGTAGAAAAATTTCATTTGTTCTGTGTGTATTTTTGAGAAAAGAAGATTTGAGCATTTTGAACACTTCTTTTCCATGTTCCTGGGGTATTTTTTACGAAAAGGTGAGCTTGTTGCCCTTTCCTTTTTGGTGTTTCATCGCGAAAAGAGAGGTTTTTTGCACTTATTTTTTTGCTGTGGTTTTACAGTGAAAAGGATGGGCAGTTTGAAAAATTTTGATTTTCAGCGGAAAAAAATGTTAGCTTTTTCTGACACTTATTTGTTTTTCAGGAAAAGGGGCTTGCGAACATTCATATCCATGTCGTGGTATTTTTTGGAAAAAAAGATGAGCTTGTTGAAACTTTTTATCCAGGTTTTTGTGTATTTTTTAGCAGAAAAGGATGAGCATTTTCTGAACACTTCTCACCATGTTCTGTGTGTTTTTATCACAGAAAGAAGATGGCTTGTCTGAAAACTTCTTATTATTTCAGCGAAAAGAAAATGGCATTGCTGAAAATTTATTATGTATTATCAGCAGAAAAGAAGTGGCATTGTCGAACACTTATTTTTCCCTGTTCCTGTGTTTTATCAGCAGAAAAGAAATGAGCATTGTCTGACACTTTATCATCCCTGTTCTGGTGATTTACAGCAGAAAAGAAGATGAGCATTGTCTGAAATTCATTTTAAAGTTCTTTTGTATTTTCAGCAGAAAAGAAGATGAGTTGTCTGAACATTCTTATCCCTGTTCTGGTGTATCTATCGCAGAAAAGAAATGGCATTGTCGAACACTTCATTATCCCTGTTCTGTGTGTATTTCAGCGAAAAGAAGAGGGGCATTGTCAGAACCTTCTTTTTCCTGTTCTTTTGTTTCTATCAGCAGAAAAGGGGGGAAAATGATTTTTTTCTGAACACTTCTTATCCTGTTCTGTGTTATTATCCAGAAAAAAAAAAATGGGGATTGTCTGAACACTTCATTTCCCTGTTCTCTGTGTATTTATCGCAGGCAAAGAGTAAACTGGTCCTCAGTTTCATGTCCGTGTTTGTGTATTTATCACAGACAAAGAAAAGGA
This sequence comes from Rapana venosa, assembly GCA_028751875.1. Classification (NCBI taxonomy): domain Eukaryota; kingdom Metazoa; phylum Mollusca; class Gastropoda; order Neogastropoda; family Muricidae; genus Rapana; species Rapana venosa. The sequence goes on along the minus strand of CM054137.1, from coordinate 131,109 downwards.
AATTGTCTAAACACCTTGCTATCATTTTGTGTGTGTTTTTTTTTCACAGACAGCAAAAGGGGAAAATTGGCGCTGTGTGTTTATATAGTCAAAGAAGATGAAATTGTCTTTTGTGTGTTTTATTGAACAAGACAAAGAAGACAAAAATTGTCAGTTGTGGGTGTTTAACAAAGTGATTGTCCTGTGTGTGTGTTGATCAAAAGATGAAGATTGTCACTCAAGATGAAGTTGGTCATGTTGTATTTTACCAAGTGAAGATTGCCCCTGTTGCGGGTCGTCACAAAGTGAAGATTGTCCACAAAAAATAAGTGTCACTGTTGCTGGGTTGACGCAGACGCCAAAAAAAGGGGGCGTTCGAGGTCCAGCGGGGGGCCCCCCAACGAAAATTTGCACCACTTCGTGTGCCCTTCACGGCAGGGGGTGACACGTGGCAGTGGGGGCGGCCCTTGTGGACAGCAGCGGGGTGTGTGGAAAAACGGGCCGCGCAGCGAAATGACCGTCAAAGCTAAGCGACCCCTTTCTGGGCGCCCCGGGGTGGGGCGGCGGGGGGGCCCCACGCTCCCACCCGAGGGCAGGGAGCCTCCCCTCCCCTCTGAGGGCATGGACAACCGATGCGGGAAATTTGGGTGAAACGTGGGTGGGGGCGTTTGGTCAACTTGGGTGGGGGGGGAATTTTTCAACTTGGGGGGGGGTTTGTGAAAGTGGGGGGAGTTTGGAAAGTGGGGGGGAGTTTTTGAAAGGGGGGGAGTTGTGAACGTGGAGGGAGTGGTGAAGTGGAGGGAGTTTGTGAAAGTGGGGGGGGTGTGTGAACGTGGGGGGAGTGTGTGAAGTGGGGGGGTGTGTGAACTGGGGGGAGGTGTGAAGTGGAGGGGGTGTGTGAAATGGAGGGAGTGTGTGAACGTGGAGGGATTTTTTGAACTGTTTAGACTTGTACAAACTTTTTGTAATCGTCCTGTGGTGCAGTGGTTTTGCTTTGGGTTCATGGCGGAAAGGTTGAGTGTTCAAATCGTCAAAAACAGTGGTGTTTGGGGCCTGCGTAGTGAGTCTCCCGTGGGGTCTTGGGGGAAAACTGGGACCCCCAGTGAAGTTTCCACACAGTATGGGTGATTTGGGAGGATGTAAGATTTTTCAACCCGCACTGCAGGGGTCTGTATCTCCCAGGTTGATTTGGTGGATCGGGGGTTAAAATTAAAGATGGAAGGAAAAAAACTACGCCCTGTGGAAATTTCAAATAAATAGATTTCTATCATCTATGCGTCGTCTCATTGATCATGAGGAAATAAAAGAAAAAAAGGTCTTTTATGGCTCCCTCGCCTTCGTTCTGTGATTTCAGTACTCTCGGGTCCCTAGTTGTGAAGGCTTGTTTCACCCCTGCAGAATCTGGGGATTGGTTGGGAGGCTCAGTGGGGGGTGAGAGTGGTGGGTAGAGCAACGTCCCCCTAGTAAGCATAAGTCCGGTTCATTCCCGTTTGAAATTTTTTTTTTGTCCCCCCCCCTTAGCCCTGAGTTTTTGGGTGAGACGATAAACTTTTGCAGTGTAAATTCAGTGAATAAAAGAACCCACAGCGCAAAAAGGGGCTGTCCCGGCGAATTTTGTAGGGGGAAATAAAACCCCCTTTCATAGGGAAGCAAACAACACATGCTGGCAGGGTTTTTTATTTAATGGGTGCACTGTCTTGTGGCAACACTTTCCTCCCAAAAAAGAGCCCATACTTTTGCAGGGGAATCTGTTCGGGTGAAGGGTATATAATATTGTACAGTACAAAAACAATACCTAAAGGTAAAGTTATTCCATAACCTAGTGGCCATTGGGGAGCAAGGTGTAGAGACCTAGTTTCCCCGGGACCCCAAAATTTAAAGGCGGACCCATCTCCCCCTTCCTCACTTCTTTACCTTCCTGCCCCAAAAGGCAGGTTCCATTGACGTGGGGGGACTGCACTGAAGCCAAACAATACCCTTTGTGAGATTGTTTATTCAGCCCGGCTTGCGACCAAGCTGTCATTGCCATCTTGGGGTTATGCAGGCATTGCCCGTGCATGTTTTTAATCAAACAGGACCCCGACCCACCGAGTGACTCAGCACTGGGGGGGCCCCCCCCCCCCCCTGGTTTTGATGGCCAAGGCAGCCCATTTTCTATTTCCCGTAGACTTGAGAGAAAGGGATCACAGCCTGGGTGTGATGTGCAGAACGAACAAGTCTTGGGTATAAGGAAGGAAGCAAGGCATAAAAATGCAACAACAAATTGAAGATTGTAACTATCATTTATTTATTTATTTTTTTTTTTTATTTTTTATATCGGGATAAAGGAAAAGCTTTTTTGTGCTTTTTTACATCCGTCCCCCGGGTAGCGGGGGTTTTTTAAATTTTGTATCTGTTCCCCGGCACACAATGGCCTATCTTACAAAAAGCAGAACAGGATTTAACGTGTGGCAAAAGTTCTGGTGCGTTCACACATGGGGCCCCGGGTTTTATTCACCGAAAGCTTTTGGGGAGGTGGAGTCTGCACTGATGTTAAATCCCGGGGAAAATTCCCCTTAACGGGGAACAACCCGGCGTCGATTGCAAGTTCATGTTTTTACCCTAGCTACCTCCCCCCCATGTGATTGTGTGTATGTGTGTGTGGTTTGCATTTTTAAACTTTTTTTAGTTCAAATTATTCTTTTTTTTCAAGATAATCGGACAAAAAAATTTTTAAAGTTTTTTTACATCCAGTGGCGGGCCGCGGTTTTGTCCATTTTTTTATCCCTTTCCCCGGCACAAATGGGTTACCCTTTTTAAGGGAGAACAAGTTTTAAAGTTCGCAAGAGTTCTGCTTGGGTGTGTATAATTGTGCTAATATGTGATGCTGCATGCGTGTGTGTGTGTGTTGAAAGAGCACACATTAATGTTTGAGAAGCATGAAGGAGAGCTGACATTGTGAAAGGTTTAAAAACAGCTAAAATTCTTGATTGTAAAAGGGTTTAGTGTCCAAAAAAATGCCTTTTTTATATTGTTCCCAAAAGATTGGCAAAATCATTTTTGTTCTTTTATGTGAATTGACTTTTTTGAATAAAGCTATTGTTTTACTGGTGTGTGTGGTGGTGGGGGTGGTGTGGGTGGTGGTGTGATTTTGTTTTTGTTTCTTTCTTGGGGGTGGGGTGTGTGAGCATAATTTTATAGTGTGTATACTACATGCTGCTGAAGAACCTGCTAAATTGAGATCCGCTACTCAAAATGTGTAATGAAAAGGGGGCCCCAAAACAAAAAAGCCTACATGTAAAGGTTTTCCAAAACAAAAAAGCCCCCAATGTAAAAGGTTGCCAAAGCAAAAACAGAAATGTAACGGTTTCCAAAGCAAAACAGCAACATGTAAAGGTGCCAAAGCAAAACAGCCTCATGTAAAAGGGTTGCCAAGCAAAAACCTACATGTAAAAGGTTGCAGAAGCAAAACAGCCTACATGTAAAGGTTGCAAAAGCAAAAAAGCCTACATGTAAAGGTTGCCAAAAACAAAACAGCGCCCTGTAACAGGTTGCAGAAAAAAAAAAAATCCTACATGAACGGTTGCAAAAGCAAAAAAGCCTACATGTAACAGGTTGCCAAAGCAAAACAGCCCCATGAAAGGTTCAAAGCAAAACAGCGAATGTAACAGGTTGCCAAGCAAAAAAACCCAATGTAACAGGTTTTTCAGAAGCAAAACTGCCCACTGTAACAGGTTGCAGAAGCAAAAAAAAACGACGTAACAGGTTGCTAAAACAAAAGCGTACATGTAAAAAGGAGCAGAAGCAAAAAATCAACATGTAACAGGGTTTCGAAGCAAAAAATCCAACTGTAACAGGTTGCCGAAGCAAAAAGCGACATGTAAAAAGGGTTTCCGAAGCAAAACAGGCACATTAAAGGGTTTCCCACAAAAGCGAATGTAAAAGGTTGCAGAAACAAAAAAGCCAAAATGTAAAGGTTGCGAAGCAAAACAGGCAATTTTAACAGGGTTTTTTTGCGAAGCAAAACCGCGCGACATGTAACAGGTTGGGCGCATGCACAAAACAGCGCGCGCACTGTGTAACAGGATGCCGAAGCAATAACAGCGCAACATTGTAACTGGTTGCCGAAGCATAAAGCGACATGTAACAGGTTGGCTCGAGGCAGAAACCAGCGCACATTGTAAACAAGGTTTGCAGAAGCAAAACAAAACTCCAACAGCACGGCCTAGGCTTCACCTGCACTGGGTCCTGCTTCCGATCTTACACCACTGATCAGGGGGCACAGCACTGACACCAGCGGTCAGTCTCCCCAATATCAGCTGTGGTCGCCGCCATCCCGGCCAGCGCGGTGCTGATCATGAAGCAGGAACTGGCGTGGCTACTTGACCTTTGGTCAAGGAACGGCTGCCTGCTATATGTCAGCACTGGGCCCTGAGCCGTTTGTCTGACGTTATGGCTCCACTGCCTAGGTGGTTGACCCATGGATGTCGTTTTTTGGGAAAGAATTCAGGGCTGCTTTCTCATTTTTCTAGTACTGACTAGACGCAAAAATCCTTTTCAAAAAACACTTGAGAGGAATCCCAGAACTACTGATAGATTCTGTTTGGTTATTGAGAAATAAGAACATGACAGGAAATTTTAAGTCCAGCATGTTATTGGGTTTCCTTGCTTCGCGCCACCCTCTTTACATTGATATGGAGTTGCACTCAGGACAGGTGTGCCGTGTTCACATGGAAGCAGAGCTGGCGATCATGATGGTCTTTTTTCATCGGGTGTGACGCCATGGCCATGCATAGGAGATAAGGGCTGTAAAAGATGGTGATGGGGATTCTACGTATCCATGGTCAAAATCTTCCTGAAATGTTTTGAGATGCTGGCCCCACTTCCATTTCACTCTCACTCATTTTGGGTGAACTAGCAAAAATGGTGCTGATAATCCCAGTGCAGCAGGGGCCAAAATTATGTGTGATACCTGAGGCTGTTGTTCAGGCATGACCAGATACTTGCAGGCATAAAAACATTACACTTATACCTGTAAAACATTTCTTCTCTACTTCGTTCGACCGTTCAGACAAACTATTTGATGTCTGTCATTGAGCGAATAAAAACCCCCTCCGCCCCGCCAGCCAAAAAAAAAAAAGAAAAGAATGCGTTGCACTGCCGTTAGGCGTCCTGACAAGTCAGGCCAGCATAGTCCGGATTTCAGCTTCGGGAGAGAGTGTTATCTTTTAAGCTTTTCTGGAGAACAAAAGGCGCAGGAGAAGGATTGGACCGAAGAAGAGCAGAAAATAGACAGGAGTTGACGAGGGAAGACAAGAACAAGGCAGAACACGGAGATGGATAGAAGATTAGCACTAGAATTTCCAGAAGGTGGACGATTGTATTTATATAAAGAGGATATGCTAAAAGCATTGTTGCAATCCGTTTCATGTATCAACTTCCATCACTGCTTGTTGATTGTAGAGCTCATGTAATGCCACCAAGGATTCTCACATCTTTCTCTCTCTGTCTCTGACTGAGTGCTACGATCTCCTGTGCCCTCCCCAGTCCAACTGACCTCAGTGATGATGTTGGCAATGATTGCTGGGTCATCCAGGTGCAGCTTGGCTGGTCCTCGTGGAGAGAGAGAGTGGTGGATGGGGGGGGGGTGGGGGGGGTGTGGAGAAGAGAGAAAGGTGAAGAGGAGAGCTTGGCTGGCTCATCAGGGAGGAGAGAGTGAGAGGGGTGGGGTGTATTATATATCGCACATATGTTATCGAGATATGAGAGAGATGCACATCGAAAGAGAGTGATGTTGATGTTGCTGTATATGAGCTACAAATCTGTTACTAGTAAAGATGACATTAGACACTAAAAAAAACCCCACCAAACCAAACAACTCAAAAATAACCTCCACGGAAACCCCAACAAAACAACAGCAAACAACAACAAAAACTCAAACGAGGAGGGTGTGTGGGGGTGCAATAATGCATAAGAACAGCAGACAGTGAGTACTAAATTGTGGGAAATAAAAAAGGTTGGACTGGCAAAATCTCACCATTGGGGAACCTCGGAGCTGTAGCGATGAACGAAGATAAGAAAAACTCGAAGACTCGGAGGAAGAATAACGGCTGAGTACATTTGGCGCGGACAGACAACACACGTATGGAATAACTATGTACACTTGTATTTTTGCAAAGCTTGGTGATAAGTGATGCTAGATGACAGTGGATCTCGATCCAATCAAGATCTATCTTTAATTACACTGACAGGAGGCAGTACTAGATAGACTCGTATCAGGAACAAAGTTGTCAAATGAATTATTGTTGTAGCACAGCTGAGTCGTGTATGCCTCTGATTTTAAACCAATGGGACAAAACTGAAAGATTATGGCTGGCTGTGGTCTGTCTGTCTGCCTGTCTGTGGTCTGTCTATCTGTCTCTCTCTGTGAAAAGAGGGAGGGAAGGAGACGTTGAGGGAAGGGGGAGGGTGTCTTTGTTTAGTTGGGTTTTTTTTTTAGTCACTTCCTTTTTTCTTCCTGTCTTTTACCTCGTTTGCTCTCCCCTTTCTCTTTGATGTCAACTTCTTGTTTCTTATATTTCTTATGATTAAAAAAAAAGTCCTTTGAAGTATTGTTACAGTTTTTCTTCTGTTGGGTCTGTTAGTCCTATTCTTAATCCACGCGTAACTGCTATGACTACGTTCATGTTTTACAGACGCCGTGGTTTGGTTTGTTTTGATTTTGTTTTTATTGTTGTTTATTTACTGGTGTTTTGGTTTGTTTATTGTTCAAATTCAAGTTTTATTCTGATTCCCGTTTATCTGTGATCACAGAAATAGTATGTATCTCTTCTGTCTCTCTCTCTCTCTCTTGCTCTTCTCTGATCTCTCTCTCTCGTCTCTTTATAGATTTATATATTTATATATATATATTTTTATATAGTATATTTTTATTAATATATATATATATATATCATATATATATTATATATATATATTATAGTATGTGTGTGTCTGTGTGTGTGGTGTGTGTGTGTTTTGTGTGTGTGTGTGTGTGTTGTGTGTGTGTGTGTGGAAGGAGAGACGAGAGATGAGAGAGGTGAGAGAGAGATGATGAGAGCGAGATTAGAGGAGAGAGAGAGAGGTGAGATGATCGTGCGTGTGAGGTAACTCTATGATAAGGCCAAACACGCACGCCAAAATCTATAATTTATCAAAAATTGTACACTCCACACAGATCATCCCCTTCCTCAAAAAGACAAACTAGCCTTGAGGAAACAAGCCAAACAACAAACAAACCAAAACATAAACCAGCAACTAAAACGTAACAAAAACAAAGGGGAATTGTGGTAAAGGTAGTAGCAGCGGTAGCAACAGCAGCAGGGGCAGCACTAAACAGTAGCTGCAGTACCAGTAGCAAATAGTTACAGCAGCTGCAGTAGTCATCTAGCGATAGAAATAGCAGCAGTCAAAATAGTGATAGAAGTATTGACACAAAATTGAACAGGCTTGTACACAATGTTTGTTCAACACAAAAAGACTTTTACGATACCAGCTTATTGCTCTTTGATAGACATAAATAGATATGTAAAAAGTTAGAAGAAGGTGTCACTCCATTTACTGTGTGGTCCTAGGGATAGTGTTAGCTTCAGAGACCTCAGCTCATCTCTAGGAGTCCGAGGATTATTGAGGCGGCTCGCCCATTCTCTCTCCCTCGCTGCTTTACCTTCCTGACGCTTAAAGAAGAGGGCAAGGTACCCATTTACAGTCTGGGGATACTGGGGGGGACTGTTAATGAAGCATGGCGCGCAAAACGGTTCAGCCCAATTCCAATGTTGACGCGCTCGAAGTGCTTTAAGCATTGGCTTGGAGAAGGCGTAGTCAGTTTGCTCTGACCAACTGAGCTATTCGCCTGCAAGTAACATGTTACGATTTAACAAATAGAAAAAATAAAAGCTGCTGAGAAGTTTACACTAAGGTAGTTTTTTTTTTTTTATTTTTAAAAAAACCACGTTGATTGATTATTTCTAGCAATCTTGTTGATAAATGTGGCTATAGGATTGCGCAGAATCTCTGTGTCGTAGTGTTTGCATTCAGAATCATTGGCTCATTCCCTACCATGTTTTCATTCAATGTTTCATTCAATGTCTTTTATACTTCAACAATTATTTTAGTTCATAATTCAATCTTGAACTGGACCACACATTACACATTGTATTTATAAATATTTATTATATTATTAGTTTTAGACATTCTTGCATTGTTTTGGGTATCTCTCTCTCTCTCTCTCTACTTCTCTGTCTCTCTTAGCTCTCTCTCTCCTCTCTCTCTCTTCTCTTCTCTTCTCTTCTCTGTTTCTTCGTTCTTCGTTCTCCTCTCCTTCTTTTCTTTGTCTTCTCCTTCCTGTCTTTTTCTTCCTCCCTGCTCTTTCTTTCCCCTCCACCACTTCAAATCTTCCCCTGAATCTTCTTCTTTTCATACCATTGATTCTTAGGTGTGTGTGTTGGCTGTTTGAAGTAGAAATGATACAATCCCGTTGCTGGATTATGACTTGGTTAGGTTTTGTGCATGGTATGTTCATGAGCGAAATAATGGGCTTTTGTGTTTGTTTTATTATGTTTTGTTTTGTTGTTATTGTTTTCTAGAATATGAAATTTTACCTTGACTTTAAGCTGACCTTTGGTCTATTTGAAGTTTGGTGTTGTCTTTGTTTGTAAGCTTTGCTTTGGGGTTTGGTCTTTGTTTTGTGTTTGTTGTTTATTGGGGTGTTTCTTGTGTTATTGATTTTGTTTTGTTTAGGTTTTTTGCATTATAAACGACACTCACAGTCCTGCCTGCTCACACTAATTACAAATTTTCGTACAAGAAAACAAAATTCAAAGATCGTGTCAATCTTCAAATCCCGGTACAATTTCTTGTGCATCAGTTGTAGGGGATGCATCTCTGCCCTCCAGGCCACGACTGAAGTCCAGCCCTGTAATTACTGAATGGACCACGGCAGTGGGTCGTATCTCCCCCATTGACCTACATCAATCACTCCGTCGTCGCAAATTCGGAAGTGTTCGTAGCTGATCCAGGTCTTCCACATCGATCTCAGTGAACTTTCCTCTTCGATTCCAGCCCCAGATCTGGATTTTTTATTTGTAGGAAGCAGAGGGGTGATTATAGATTCGTGACAACGAAGATGAGTGGACGTCTGCCCGCATCCCAAACCACACAGTAGTCATTCATATCTTCTTCTTAACAAATCTGTTGCTTTTGTGTGGACTTAGTAATTTAAGTTGGAATGGAGCCACACGGCATATCCCACCCACCCCCCTTCCCTCCTACCTTTCCATCCTCATTCATCGTGCCTACTCCCCTACCCCCCGCCCCCCCGCCCCCCCCCTCCTTCCTACGGTCTAGTACTAAGCTCACCGTGCTTCGTTTTCTTACGCTTCTCCCCCCCCCCCCCCCCCCCCCCCCCCCCCCCCCCCCCCCCCCCCCCCTCCTCATCCCCACCGCCCACACACTCTTCATTTATTTGTCTATGTCTTCGAACGTTATTCTTCCGCCCATGTGTTACAAAAGATACCCTACACTATACATAACTGCTATACGAACTAAGACAGTTAACAGTTTTGATTGTGAAGTAGCCAAGCACACTACGCACAGACAGAGAGATAGAGAGAGGAGGAGATAGATAGATAGATAGATAGATGCCGAGTGGTGCTGCCTTGTGGATGAGTTTATCCTTCAGAGTGTTCGATACTCCCTGAGTCTGTACAGAAAGAGATCATAATTATCCCTCATCTTTAGTCATGGTTGCTGCCGGGGGATTCAGAGGCCATCTGCCTTGTTCTTTCGTCTTCATCTTCTTCTTCATTATCGTTGTCGTCTTTGTGAGTGGTTGTATGTGTCTTGGAATGCCAGTCAGGTAACTTGATTTGTTCGTGGTGTTGGGAAATCTTGTGTGGTTGGGAAGGGGCTATATTTAGGGGTGGGGGGGGGGCGGGGGGGGCATGATAGGGAGGAATTGCGAAACTTATACCAAAACAAGAGCATTATATTGTGAAACGATGTAGTTGTGTATTACGATTATGGAATGTGCCATATCTAGCTGATGTCGAAAGTAAGTAAGTAGTGGATTATTTTGCTTGTATGTTTTGTTTTGTGTTGTTTTTGGTGTTTGTTGGGGGAGGGGGCAAGGGGGCGTGGGCGGGTGGTGTGTATTTTTGTTTTCTCTGGGTTTTGTATTGGTGGTTGTGGATGGTGGGGGCGGCGGGGGGTGGGGCGGGGGGGGTGGGCGCTTCCCTCTTATTGTTTTGTTTTTGGTCTGATTGTTCGCTGTTGTTGAATTTTTTTTTTAGTTTTGTTATTTACTGTTGTCTTTTTCCTCACTTTATGTGAACTAGCGGAAACTGCGAGCAATAATTTTTTTTTTAACATCCAGAACTATAACAAACAATAATAATGCTTAAATGATAATATCGCTATGGAGTGTAAACTGATCGTCATGTTTAAAACAATACGCTGCTACTTCTGTGCTGCTGCTGCTGCTGCTGCTGTGCTGATGATGATGATGATGTTGATGATGAATGAGAATAATTAAGTTAGCTAATATGTTACAGTATATACAACAAAACTCTTATTGTGTACGAGCCACTATCACACACCCACACATATCACAATCACCGCACACCACCACACACCAAATCAACCAGCAAAAAATAAAGGCGCAAAGCAAATCTGTAGCACACATACGTCGGGGGATGCCAAGGCTGTCTAGTACATGCCGCCTTCTGGAAATGTCTATGCTAGGAAAATCCCTCCTTTCTATCCCTCTCAACGCTTCTGCCTTGTTCCTTTTCTTCCTGTCACCTGCTTCCTGCCTATTAATTTCTGCCTGTTACCTTGGATAACATTTCTGTCCGACGTCAAAGTCCTGACTTGTCAGGCGCTTAACGGCAGTGCAACGCATTTTCTCTCATTATGACAGGCAACAAGCGTTGCTATGTGAGCGTTTGACGAAGAAGAAGAAGAAGAAGAATGCAAAGAAGAAGAATGCAAAGATAGAGAAGAATGCAAAGAAGAAGAATGCAAAGAAGAAGAAAGCAGAAGAAGAAGAAGAAGAAGAAGAAGAAATGGCTCCCTACACTTCCTAACCAAAACAAAGGACCAACAACCAGACAAAAAAACCAGAAGTAAGACAAACAAACAAACACACGCAAAAAGCATAAAACCAACTGTCTAAAATGGTAGAAGAATGCATGCTTTTGCATTGGGGCTTATCTTCCTAAGGCAATAAAATAAATTGTCAGAAAGTCATTAATGCCCTGAAGTCGGTATATGGCTGGTCTATAATGGCAGAAGACTCGAAACAAGTCTAGTACAACGCGCAAAGTTTCCTGTCCAATGTGTACCGTTGCAGTCTCCAATGATCTTCTGAGGTTGGTGATGAGAGAGAGAGAGGAGATAAGAGAGAGAGTTGAGAGAGGAGAAGAGGAGAGAGTAGAGTTGAGACGAGAGAGATGAGAGAGAGGAGAGATGAAAGAGATGAAGATGAGAGAGAGAGTAGAGGCCAAATGCAAAACGCTAATTTTCATTCACGGTGGTAACAGATTAGTTACAAATATTTTTTTTCCATCCAGCTTGCAATCTGAAAGAGAGAAAACATTTGCAAGAAAACCCAAAAGCCATGGAGTGCACAGAGATATGAGAGACCAGACAGACTGAAAAGTCCAGGCACGCAGCAGACAGACCAGACAGACGATTGGAACAGACTGACAGACACAGCAGGCCACCGTCAGATCTTACAATCAATACGTCTACACAATCTTCGACAGATTGGTTACTGTGGACTAAGCTCACCATCTGTCCCTAAATACGCGTGATAAAATAAGTGTATGTATTGTTAGACTAGCAAGACAAAAAGAGACATAAAATGTTATGATAAATTCAAACTCTGTTGATAGATAAAAGAGTAATTGAAGAAGTTATGACTCCCAGATTCTGGTGTATTTATTGGACAGTAGAAAATCTTACATTGACGACCATGTCGATGGCGCGCTAGGAAAACGTTTTCTTTTCAAGTACTTCAGTTATCAAAAATAAGACATTTTCAGAATAACCACTCTCGCGCTAAACTCTTTTTTGCGGCCATATGTTGCCTATAGTGACGATATGCTTCATCTCTATATGGGACAGCCTGCAGTGATACAAATTTTAACATTGATTCATAGATTATAAAAAGAGGCAGACTGAACTTGTTCTACTATAATCACGTCCCTAACCATCAACGAATTATAAGGAAACAAAATATCCTAACCTTGCAAAAACAGACTTTATTCTATAATAAAGCTGTCTATTTGTCCAGAAAGTTATGTCAATGAAATGCCCCTCCAAAGATCACCAATAGCTGTCAAAATTCATTATGACACAGACAGTAATATCTACTGTACATTTCGAGACCAAGAATATAATCTTTATCAAAACAAGCTTATTTTACTAGGTAGTTGACTTATGGAACAAGCTCCCAAAACGCTTAAATGTATCGAGAAAACAAAAATCAGTTCAAGACGAACAGCTAAAAAGATAGCTTCTAATGCATGAATGCCTAGGATATTGACTAATAAGTGCAAAATAACCATGTTAATACGGCGCAAATCAACCTTACTTTAAGTTACGAGCACTAATGGTATTACCTACAAACACAAAAATTCATAGATATAGCTTAGACTGTGACTAGAAATTCTCTCAGTCACATCACGTGTATATGTGTTGGTGGAGGGGGTGGCCAAGAAAGAGGCCCACTAATTCATGCAAAGAAGTAGAGTAATCTATGCAAGCTAGTGAAATAATCTGCAATGTGAAACAAGTGGAAAGGAGGACATTTTAAAAAATCTTTGTTTGGTAGACCGTGATAGCTTGATAGTGTGTCGCCTTCTCTCTCTCTCTTATCTCTGCTCTCTCTCTCTCTCTCTCTCTCTCTCCTCTCTTCTCTCTCTCTCTCTCTCTGTCTCTCTGCTCTCATCTCTCTCTCTCTCCTCTCCTCTCCTCTGCTCTCCTCGCTCCTTTCTTCGTCCTTCCTTCATCGCCCTTTGTCTTGTCTAATTCAATAGATTTTTTTCGTTGGATGTTGTTTTTTATTGCATTTAGAGTGAGATTATTCGTAACTGATTAGAAGCGATAGAGTTGTTTTGTTATGATATTGTTTTAGTTTGGATGTCTAGTTGATTATGGGCTTTGATATTCGGGATCGTATAGGGTTACACTTGTTTGAAGATAATTGGTTTTTAAAATAACATTATTATTTCTCTATTTGATTGAAGTGTATTTCCCCATCCCCTGATACTCCTCCCCACCTCCTTCCAATGATTTTCTGTTATCATCGTTATGTTGTTTGTCTCATCAGGTGATGGGGATCATTTGTTATATTCTTGTCGCTGTGGTGAAGGAGTGTGATTGGTTGTTAGAATTGTATCTCTATTATGAATAATCGATTAGTTGTAATATTTCGATTTGGTTTGTTTTTTTTGAAAGGATTCAAGCGCTATATAAATTCCATATATTATTATTATTATCTTATTGACTTCTCTCTGCTTGGATAGTTATGTTGTGAATATGTCATTTGTTAAAGGCGTATTTGAAAAGTAATGAGCGCTAAAAAAGCACGACGTGTTGGACTGGGTGGGGAGGAGAGCAGGGAGGTCAGTGAAGGAATATTATCACAGTAATGACACATGCTTAGTGTATTTTGTAACGTTTATTCTGTACCTTTTTTATTATCTAAAGTGTAAACGTGAAAAAATGGATTTGAAACAGTAAGTGAAGTAAGTTGTTTGTCCTGACGTTTTATGCTTTCTTTTTTTAATTCTTACAACATTTTTCTTTAAATGTAGTGTTGTGGGCGTGAGCGGCACGCTGCTAGGTGTGACGTGTATGTGTGTGCGTGTTATAAGTCTATGTTGTAATTGTATTTTTCATTTGTTTTCCGATCGATTTTTCCCATTTTTTTTTATGTTGATTTAATGGTAAACTGATGCAATATGTAGTGTCTTAGTCTAATCATTTCGAAATTTGTTTTAGATAGATGGCTTGATGTGAACATAAGCAAATGCATTGCTTAATCAATGTAGCCTCTGGAATCAATTTTGACTTGACATGATTTGATCAGACAGGACAGCACAGTCAGGACACAGACAGGACAGACAGACCAGACAGGACACGTCAGGACACAGACAGGACAGACAGGAACCGAGTCAGAACGACAGACAGGGACACAGTCAGACACAGACGCACAGACAGTAGACAGAAATACAGAGAGACAGAGATGCATATCACAGGCACGCTATGAACGCAATCACTATGAATTAATGTCACCTTTTCAACATGGCTCATTCTTTGGACGCTTGGCAGGCACAGAAATGGCAAGACGCTTAAGCCCTGGTATACAGGACCCTGTCTCTCCTCCTCTTCAGACCTCCTCCTTCCTTGGCTCAGTCAGCACTGAGTTTTCTCGCAGTAGCTTCGGAGTGGTCGCCCAGTCCGCAGAGTTCTGGCAGCTCTGCGTGCAGTCTGTCCCGACCTCCTTCCCCGTTCACCCTCCCGCCACTCCCATGTCCAACAGCTGCCAGCCACAGACCAGGACAACCGTCATACTGACGCTGAACAACTACAACAACCAGTAACAACGATGTTGGCAACACAACTACATCTGGAACAACCGCAACGCAAAAAAAAATCACAACACAAAAACTCCTAAACAAAACATTCTTGAACTAACACAACAAACCCAAATCGATAATCTTGTCAGCACAACAATATGAAACAATAATCGAGCAACGGCCAACAACATGAACAACATTCCGAACAACGTCCACCCCACACTTGATCGACTAAACCAGACACACACAAGACTAACCCAAGGACGTTCCTGGTTCCCCAGAAGGTGCCTCTCCAAGGATGTTTCGACCAGGCTGAACGCCCTGAGGAGAAATGGGACTATGACCCCAGACCGTGAAAAACTCAGGCGAGCATGCTCCGCGACACAGATATTGGCCGAGAAGAAGATGCGCAACCAGACCTGCCTAAGTACGAGGTGAACGGTTGTCAGACCTGCAGTGATGCGGTATGACCTCAACGTGGACGATTTCGTGGAAATCCTGGCTTCCCTGGAGAAGACGGCACGCTGACCTGACTACAGAACTTCGCTGAAAAAGGTTCGAAAATCTGGTAACCCTTCAGATCTGCGTATGAGGGATCCAGATACAGAACCCGTCCACCTTCAAGCCTCTTCTCTCTCGGCTCCTCATCAACGGAGATGAGGAGAGTTGAGACACCCAACCTCACCCGTAACATCCCCATGCGCTGACGATTCGCGTTTCGGTTATCCCTCACTGAGATTCTTCCAATGGCCGGATTAATATGCTGGCCATGGGACATTGGACGTGGACAAACCCGCGCCCTCGAAGCTTCTCCAGCAAGTTCCTCACTTTCAACCTGACCCACGGTGGACCCAACTCCTTTCTCCGGCTGGAAAGAATCTCATCCTTGAAGAGTTGGGGGAGGAGGAGGAGAGAGAGGACATCTGCTGACGTGAAGAAGGTCATCGCGCCTTCCCAGTAGTGGGAGGAATGGGACCTCTTCCGTTCAAGACCAGGAGGAGGAGAGGTGACACGAGCTTCTATGGAAGAGTCTGGTCAGCAGGTGGTGAAGGCCATGATCAGCCCCTCCTTTTGCGGATGTCGGTTGGGGATGAGAGATGAGGTGGTAGGGAGGGAGGTGTGGTGAGAGCAGTGGAGTGGGCAGGGACGAGGAGGAGAGGGAGGAGGTCATGGATAACTGGGCATAGCCGAACGTGAAGATCTCTGGAACGTGCTGCTGCTGACTTGATCTGTGAAGTATTGGACGGTGAGTGGTGAGGGTGTGGGATGAAGATGATGATGATGGATGATGACGATGATGATGATGTAGATGAGATAATGCTCGTGATGATGATGGTGATGATTTTTTGTTTATTATTCTTATCTCGAGGATCATGGAATAAGCAGACTTTATGCTTTTTACATCAGTCCCATGTGTATGTGGTTTGTAAATTCTGTCATCTGTTCCACTGGCACGAATGCCTACTCTTACGAAAAGCGGAACGCGCAAGAGATGTTCTGCGTGCGTTCGCACGATGAAGATTATGATTGCTGATTGCTGATGTGTGTACGCGCGCGAGAGCGGCACACACAAACACACACATTGTTGTGCGTGGAAACAGATGACCAAAGTTGTCAAAGGTATACAATGGGGGACTGGATTGTAAAACTCAAGCATGAGTGCTTATTCCTATATCCTTGATTTCAAAGAATAAAATCAACTAAATAAAAACACCACCACACCCACCACACACACCACACCCCACCAAACCACACCAAACTCCGAACCACAACATACACACTCCTCAGACACACACACACACAGAACACACAGACACACACAGACACACTCTCAGCACCACACACCACAGACACAACGACCACACACACACTCACCACCACACCCACACCACACCACACACAACACAACACACACTACACCATCACCACACGCACCACTCACTCTACACACACTGACCACCTCACACCACACCACTCACACACACACACACTCACGGGACAGCCTGGCTGGTTGGAGCCTTGGCCCATGGTGTACCAGAGTAGGGAAGAGGTTCAGGTGAAGTGAGGAAGGGAGGGCTGTTCCTGTTTCTTCACATGTTGACCATCATCCTTTGGGTGACACTAGCACCCGATGTTCCCTGTGACAACACACGCAGAAATCAAGTCAAGTAAAGACAACATTCATTATCAGGTGATATATATTGCTTTACAAGACTCAGAGGAGAGAGAGGAGAGGATGGGAGAGAGAGAGTCTTGAGCAGAGAGAGAGGAGAGATATATATATATATAATTATATATATATATTTGTTGTAGTTTTTATATATATATATATTCATATTTATTATATATGCTATTTATTATGCGCTTTGATTTGTTGCTTTAACAAGATTCAGCGCTATATAAAATTTCATAAATTATTGAGTTTTTATATATTATTTATAATAATATAGGGACTTTTCTTGCGCCAGAATCTTGTAAAAAAAAACAACACCTCAAACACATCGAGCGCTTGCACTCAAATCATATCCCGCATGCATTCGCTCTTAAAACATAATGAACAACAGATTTCAAATCCATGGCGCACGCACGTACGCACGACACACACACACACACATCTGCGCATTTTTGATTGATAGTTATTATCGTTTGTTGTATGTCGTCGTTGTTGCTGATGTTGCTTGTTGTATCGTTATTTATGTGTAGTAGTGAGGTAGTAGTTGAGTTGTAGTAGTTGTAGTAGTAGTAGTAGGTAGTAGTAGTTCTTACTACTACTACTACTACTATTTATATCATCATTTCGCATTTAATTTATTATTTCTATTATTTATGTTTCGCAGATCCTGAGACATTCTGCTTTACGAGGATGAGATAAATGGCGCCAAGACGAGAGGAGGAGCAGCGGACGGATCAGGACGAGAGGAGGAGGCCAGTTTTAGACTATGATACCTACGAGAAGGAAATGTGAGCATCTGGCAGGTTCTGCCCAACTTCCTTACCCATTGCTCTGCATCCACCAGACGACCACATGGACCTTCGAACGACGACATACATGTACGACGGCACGCGAGGATGGAGACTTCGAGATTGGTTGTACTATGATGAGGGACTATGAGGATGACTACGCTGAGGTGACTTGGTGAGGTTGACTCGACGATGAGGGAGTTATGAGATCTGTGGAGATATGATGAGGAGAAAGTGAGACGCTGTATGATTATTTTTTCACTCTGAAGACCTATGACAAGTGCAAGGACCTGCACTGAAGGCGATGGCGAAGCGACAGGGAAATTGCAGTTCTTCCCTTACACTATGCTCACGTAATGATGTACATGCTCACGGAAAGCATGCACACACACACACAACTCACACACACACTGGGTTTTAGTCTGCTTGGGGGCTTTGTCGTTGGCATTGTACACACTACCCGTTTGGAAGTGCTCTGTATAAATGTTGTGTACAATTTTGCCAGTATGGAAATTAGTTTTGTAGGGTTTAATATACATTTTCTACACTTTTCTGCAACTTTCATCAAACCGTACTGCTTATTCACATTTGCATGTTGCGGATAGTACCTTCAATACATGGAGAATAAAGGTTATAACATCATTTACTATGCTTGCACTGAAGTCAGGAGATTTCTGGAAGTGTCCAAGCTTAATGTGTGTACAAAACAATGTGATGTCATGTGGGATTGATTACTGAATAAACTCAATTTCTGACGGTTTTAGTTGGAGTTGTTGTAATTTGGAAATGTTTTAGGGATTTCTTTCTTCTAATAAAATAGAAAATTGTCAGGATTGTTTTTGTGGATTATTCGAGGGACTATGCAAAATTCAGCCAAGCAGATAATCAGATTTGTATTTTTTTTCTCGCTGCCAACTTTTTGTTCTTGATAATTATTTTGGTGGTAAGATGTTTGTTGGAAATGGGAGAGAAAAATGAGAGGGGAGGACAGACTCATTGAAATTTTGCAAAGAAAAAAACCTTGTTACATGTAATGTACCTGGTTCCAGAACTATCCAAGAGAAGTGTTGGAATGGAAAAGACAGAGTATAGAACTCAAATCAGATCGACCATTTATACTAATTCATGGGAACGAGCTTTCGAAATCGATAAACCTATGCCAAATCCATCTGTAGAAGATGGTGGCATTGGACCATGTGCCTTTGGTTGGTACAATGAGCTTAAGCGTTAAAACGGCTAACGAGAGCAAAAACGCACAAAGTAAAATCAACCTATTAGGAAGCGATGAAATGATGAATAAGTATAGAATCACGTCAAAACAAATTCTGTGCACTAGGAGCAAGGACCACGGCAGATTGGATAAAATGAATAAAGGTTTGGCAGATGTTGAAAGAGAGCATGTTAGAATCTGGCAAAAGAACACATTTCCTGTCAAAAACGAAAGGGAAGAGTACAAAAATGGATGACCCGACCGAAATTTCGGCCAAATGGAAGAGAGTACGAAAAGCAAAAGAGGAGAGAACAGAAAAACAGAGAACTGGACACAACGAAGCTGAAAAGAGGGGTGCAAATGAAGCAAAGGAAACATTGGATTAACACACAGTGTGAGGAAATGAAGCCAACACGGAATAATGAGCTAGAAAACTTATACACCAAAAGAGAAAAGAGAGGGTCACAGGGAAAAAAGTTGTCAGCAAAACCGGGTGTACGATCTAGAGATGGAGACAATTCTTATGGAAAAGGAGGAATCCTCAAACAGGTGGTCAGATAATACGGAGTTGTATCGATGACAGACGGCCCCACACACTATCATCAGTAATTGAAGATGAAGGCCACCGTATTCATGAGGAGGAAGTTTCACAAAGGCCCTCAGAAAGATGAAAAAGGGCAAGGCCGCGGACCACGAGGAATTCGCCATCGAATGTTAACCGCTTAGGCGAATTGGATCAAAGAAGTAACAAAACTTCTCACGCACTATCATGCTCAGTGTGAAATTCAACACGACCTCAAAAAGTCGGTGTACTCCTGCACTACCAAACAAAAGGCACAGTTGAATGTTGATCAGCACCGAAGCGATAGCACTTATGAGAACGCTCACAAAAAGTCATGTTACGAGTGCTGATGAACAGAATGAGAAATAAAATTCTACCTGAGATATCTGAAACACAATTTGGATTTATGGCAGATAAGGGTACAGAAATGCCATCTTTGCCCTGAGGACCCTCATGGAAATGGCGATTGAGGTACAAAAGGACTTGTACCTTTGCTTCATTGACTATTCTAAGGCATTTGACAAAGTAAGACATTCCGATCTGTTCGACATTTTACTAAGACATAACTGTGATGGAAAAGATCTTAGAGTGATCAGAAACTTGTACTGGGAACAAGAAGCTGCAATAAGAGTTGATAATGACTGCAGTGAGTACAGACCGATCTGTAGGGGAGTGAGGCAGGGCTGCGTTTTTTCTCCAGACCTCTTCAATATCTACAGCAAAATGATTCTACGGAACATAGATCAGCATGAAGGTATCAAAGTAGGAGGTCACAACATAAACAATCTAAGATATGCGGATGACACAGTGCTAATTGCTGACTCGGAGGAAAAACTACAAAATATCCTTACAACAGTCACAATCGAAAGTGAAAACAAAGGACTCCAACTGAATGCAAAGAAGACTGAGTGCATGGTAATCTCAAAACAGTCAGACATGCCTGTATGTAACATTTTATGCAAAGGGGAAAGAATAAAACAAGTTCGCACCTTTAAATACTTGGGCCTCACAATAACTCCAGACACCAGATGCGACACAGAAATAAAGAGAATCGCTTTGTCTAAAGACACATTCACCAAGATGAAGCCCATCTTTACCAACAGAAATATAAGACTCAGCACCAAAATCAACACTCTGAAAGCCTACATATGGTCCATCCTTCTGTACGGATGTGAATGCTGGACGCTGACAAAAGACCTCAAAAGAAGACTTGAAGCAGCAGAAGTGTGGTATATCAGAAGAATTATGAGAATATCATGGACTGAAAAGAAGTCAAACGAAGAAGTAATGGAAATGGCCGGGTACAAAAGATCCCTACTCAAAACCATCAGAAAAAGACAACTACAATTTTTGGGGCACATAAACAGAGCTGATGGAATAGGAAAGCAAATATTGTGTGGAAAGATTTGTGGTACCAAAGACAGAGGAAGACAACCCACAAAATACACAGACAGTCTGAATAGCTATGCAACGAGGAAAGAATCCCCCAACAATGAACTCATCAGGAGAACTGACAACAGAGAGGAATGGAAGGCCATGATCGCCGATGTCTGCAACAGACCTGGCACATGAAGAAGAAGACGATGTTTGTTGTATTATTCATTATTTGTATTGTGGATTCAGATTTGAGCTTTGTATAAATTTTAAATATTTTTCTAAAAAAAGAAATTAACAAAATATTCCGGATGGTACAGAAATTACAAAGTGGATGCTTGATAGCTTAAATCCATTTTGTGATGTGACTAGAGACATATAATGCTTTTCTCTAATTTGCCTGTACTCATCAGAATTGGTGTGTCTTCTGAAATAATGGAGAATTTTCTTATAAAGATCATGTTGCATTTTGATTCGCCTGTTTGTGTGCTTTGTTGTATTTTTCAATAGAAAAAAAAATCACTTTAAATTCAAGGAAATGATTAGCTGGGCAAGAAGATACCTCAATTTTTTAATTATTTTTTTTGCTATAGAAATGGCACTTCGAATCTTTTAAACACCCTTATAAACTGCAGTTGAGGGACGCTATAGCCGAGTGGTTAAGACCATTCAACTTCCATCCTGTGGGTCCATGAAGTCGTGGGTTTGAATCTCAGCAGTGTCTGGTGAATGAAGGGTGGGGATTATTACCATCTCCCAGGTCAACTTCAAATGCAGACCTGCCAGTCGTTAATGTCCTTCATGTATATACACATGCGGGAGATCAAACATGCACGAAATTAAAGATCCGTAATTCACGTCAGGCCTCAATGGATTATGGAAACACAAACATACCCAGCATACATCTCCAGAGTTGGAATGCGGCTACCTTCATGGTGGGTAAAAACAGTTACATACCCCAAATCTCACCATTGGTCAACCTCAGAGCTCTAGCCAACGAAAAAGCAAGCATAGAAAATAATGAAATAAATAAACTGCAGTTATATTCTAGGAATACTTTAATCCAAAGCATTTTAATTCTGATTATCTGATCATCATCATCATCATCAGTCTCGTGACCTTGGCGGTCGTGGAGGAGACACGAAAGACGATGCCGTGGTAAGCTTCCTCCATCCATCTCGGTCCTCGGCTCTGCACAGCAGTGCCGAGTCATTCATCCTGGTCCATTCTCTGATGTTGTCCATCCATGACTTGTTCTGTCTTCCCCTCTTTCTGCCACCTTCGAGTGTTCCCTGCAGTACTGTTTTTGGCAGAGTGTTGTGGCGGGGTGACGTGGCCGAACCATGTCAGCTTTTTCTTCTTGACGATGGTGAGAAGGGGTTCCTGTGGACCTGCCAGCCTTGTTATTTACTCTTGACAAATTCATTGGTCTTTCGTTCTCTCCAGGATATGCCCAGCAGTTTTCTATGGCATTTTGTTTCAAATGACTGGATATCGCTTTGTTGTTTCAGCAGTCAATGTCCAGGTTCACTTCCGTACAGCAGGATAGTCTGAATTAGGGCTTTGTAGAGCTTAGTTTGATTGGGAAACAGATCTCTTTACTTTTCCATATAGTGGTGAGTTTTGTCATGGAAGATGTTGCCATGGCTAGTCTGACTTTGATTTCTGTCGTCGATGTCCGTCCTTTGTGAGTGTAGCGCCAAGGTATTTAAAAGCGTTTACCTCCTCCAGTTGTTGGCCGTTCATGTAAATTTTTAGCAGTGGCGTTGCTCGTTGCTGTTCACAAGTACTTTACTTTGTTGCCGAGCTCACCTCCATCCCATATGCTCAGCTCTGTTCTCAAGTCTGGTCGTAAGATCTTGCAGCTCTGTGTTACTTCGCCCATGAGGTCAATGTCATCGGCAAACCGCAAGTTGTTGAGGGGTTCTGCCGCCAATGGAGATGGTAGAGTGGAAGTCATGGAGGGTCTCTCTCATGTTTTCCAAGAACAGATTAAACAGGGACTGGAGATAACAGGCATCCTTGTCGGACCCAACTGTGGTTTTGAAGTAGTCTCCGACTGATTGTTCAGAAGGACTGCACTGCTTGCGGTGTTGTATAGTGCTGAATGGTTTGCACTAGTCCTTCTTCAATGCAAACATTCTGAGGACCTGCCACAGCCTTCGTGCCATACTCTGTCGAAAGCCTTCTTGAAGTCGATGAAGTTGTGGAACAGGTCTCTCTGATGTTGAAGATGTTTTTCCATCAGGATGTGGCAGTTAAAAATCTGTTCGATTGTGCTCCTGCCTGCCCTGAACCCAGCTTGTTCCTCTGCAAGGTGTTCTTCTGCCTCCTTCTTGAGTCGATTCAAAATAACTTTGAGTCAGAGCTCTAGATTATTTGATAACGATAAAGAAAAAAAGGTAGGCCAACCATGGCTAGTAGCACGAATGATAGATATACCCAGCATGCAATATATGTCAGAGAAGAATGGGCTCCACCAAGATCAACTTGCCCATGACACACTGCCTGAAAGTTTCAGTGCAGTACAGTCGGCAATGACTCCTCAAGGAGTGAAGGGAGAAGTCATGTTACAGGGAACAGCAATGACATAACAGGAATACAGACTCCCGCACCCGAGGAAGGTGTA
>CM054137.1:94602-107291 GCA_028751875.1 Rapana venosa | reverse complement strand
TTTTTTAAAATGTGTTGGTTGGGTTGCAAAAATTTTGTGTGTATGTTTTGTTTATGTGGGTTGAATTGGATTGGATTGGATTGGATTTTTTGTTTGCAGTACAAGTAGTGAAATGGTGTAGTTTGTAAATGTGGTAATGTTGTAAGTATGTGTTTGATTGTGTTCAGTATTGTACGTTTTGCGTTGTTTGTTATATTATGATTATTGTTGTATTTGTTGTTTTGGTGTATTATTTGTATGGTATGTGTTGTTTTTTTTTCAATAATTACGAGTTGGGGGGGGGGGGGGAAAGAGGAAGGGATGTAGTGGTTAGGCATTGCGCTCCAGTTGACAGCGGGGATGGAGTGAGGTTAAAAACCCCTCCACCGGCCCTTTCGGGGATTGTTCCCCTGGAGGAAACATCAGCGCCGACCCCATTTCAAGTCAATCAAGTAAGTAAAAACTTTAAATACCCATGACGGGAAATTCACTCTTCTCCACTCCCCCAAAAATCCTTTGGAGATTTTTAAAATTGAGGTCCCGAGCCCAAAAACGTACGCAGAACATTTCGCACACGTTGTCCCCGTTCTCCCTTTCAAAAGAGTAGGCTTTGTCCCTTTGTGAAGAATGACAAAAAAATTTTTAAATTTCTATTTTATTTTCTTTTTTATTTCGGGAAAAGAAAAGCACCATTTGTTTTTTTACCCAGTCCGGTTGTATGCATTTTTGTTAATTTTGTCATCCGTTCCACCGGCACAAGCCCTTTCTTCCAAAAAGCGGAAGGGTTTTATTGGTGCGTGAGTGTTCTGCGTGCGTTCCATGGGACCTCGGTTTTAGTTCATCCGAAGGATTTTGGGGGAGTGGATTTAAAATAAGTTAAAAAGTTTGCACACGGGAGTCTGTGTAGACTTAAAATCTTGTTTTCCAATGCAGTCCTTCAGGGTGGGAAAAAGGGGTTTGCATACGAAAAAAATCTCCCATTGGTGAATCGGGTCTAGGGA
The DNA here is from genome assembly GCA_028751875.1 of Rapana venosa. Lineage (NCBI taxonomy): Eukaryota > Metazoa > Mollusca > Gastropoda > Neogastropoda > Muricidae > Rapana > Rapana venosa. The sequence goes on along the minus strand of CM054137.1, from coordinate 106,311 downwards.
GGAAAAAAAAGAGAAACGGAGCGCTCTCTCTCTCTCTTTTCTCTCTCTCTCTCTCTTTTCTCTTTTTTTCCCCCCTCCATAAAGAAAAAAAAACAGTTCCGTTGCAGCAAGGTGTTTTGAGAGTGTCAAATAAAGGGGAAAAAGTCGTGTGTAAAAAATACGTTCGATTTTGTAAAAAAACGACCTTTTTTTTTTTGTCGGGAATGTAAATGGTTTATTTAAAAGACAAGATCAAGACTTTTTTTATATGTTTGCAATTTTGTTTTTGTATGTTTAATAAAAAATTTAGGGAATTTGTGAACGATTTTTTTTTTGGGTTACAAAGTTTTCTGTTAAACCTGCTTTTAAAATTTACTAAGAGGGAAGACGTTCAGGGGGATGTCGTTGTTTAAAAAAGATTTTACCCCATGTGAAAATGATCGAAGGTCTTTTAGTGGTTTTTGTATGTTTTTATTGCAAACGTTGTTTGGAATGAAAAAAAAGTTTGTTTGTCTGTGATTGTTCTCCTGGGGCTCTCCATTCTAGCTCCTTTGCCTTGAAAATGGTTCTTTTTGGGGAGGAATGTATTATGTTGTTTATCAAACATGTGTTAGTTTTCTGAGTGGAGTTTAAAACGTTAGAACGTCAAATTTTGTCAAGATTTCAAAAGATTTTCTTTGAGCTTTCATAAAAAGTCATTTCTTTGTTCTGTTCATGCAAAGTAGTATTTGAATAATTATAAAAAAAATGTTATTGTTTGTGACGACTTTAATTTTATGACCCTGAATGTGTATGTAGAGGGCCCAAAATAGTATTCACTAATTTTTCGAGTCAGGAAGCAGTCAAATGACTTTTTACTTTTCAAATATTGTATTCAGTGTTTTAAAAACCTGAACTGGGTTTTAGAACGAATGGTCGCCCCATATCCCTGTTACTTTCAGTTATTCCCTGGATAATTGGTAATGCAACACCAATGCAAAACCAGACATTGAAAAAATTTTTTTGGGAAAATAGCGATTATGGTCTCCCTTTATTTGTTTAAGTCAGATACAGTTTGTGAAAGAATTAAACCCGCAATGAATATGATTATCCCGATATAAATGTGATTTGATTATTTAATGAATGTATGAAAGGTGTGCTGTGTGCATGAAAAAAGCGTGTATATCAAAATTCTGAAAACGAAGTATGGTTTGATTATGAATGTTTTAAAATAGAAGAAATGTGGAAGACTGCTAGAAAATATGAGTATTTAGATGCCCATGAAGGGATCATTAAAGAGTCGTCGTGAATTAAACGTTAGTAAAAAGTAAAGAAAAAAATTTTAAATGCCTTTTCTTAGAAAAACTTGAAATTTACGAATCAAAAGAGTTTTGGAATACATAAAAAGGTCTTTTTTAAAAGAAAACCCGAGAAAAGCTAAGTATAGATATTGGGTTTAAATTTTAAACCCTGTGAAAAAGAAGTATTTAAAAAGGGATAGCAGATCCCTTTTAAATGTAGATGACTGTTATATGAACCTTTCAATTTTTAGGGAAAGAAGTATTTTTTTGCATTCAGAAAGCTTAAAAAGTAAGGTCTGGCCTGATGGAAAATTAGCGAAATGTAAAGAATCAAATAAAAGGTATACGGGTTTTTTTTTTAAGTTTTTTTAATGCTTTGTTTGATTTTGGAAATCTTTCCGAAACGGGACAGAGTCGTGTCTTACCATTGTTTAAAAAAGGTAATTGAATGCCCCAAAATAATTAAGGGGCTTTCTTCAATAATGTTAGAGAAAGTTTTTTTGTAATAATTAATATAGATTACGGGAAATTGGTGGGAAAATAATACCCTGGGGCCCTTCAGGGGTTTTAAAAAAAGTATACAAAACAATGTCCATTTTTCCCTTGTCTTTCTTCAGAAACATTTTCTTTAATCGAAAATTGTAGTTCCCTTCATGATTTTAAAAGGGCCCCTTTGACTCGTAAACAAAAACCTACTAGGCTTTTTACTTAAAATGGGGGTTTAAAAGGGGGAAATTGTATACATGTTTTAAAAGTAGTATGAAAGGGAAAATGTAAGGTGAGTGTGGAGTGCCTGACAGATTATGTTAAATGCACAGCAGGAGTGAAAAAAGGGATGTGTGCAGTCCCATCTTTTTTTCGTTTTTTTATTATGAAGGCGTAATGTTATACAAAAGGGAAGACGGGTGGCCCTTTTTTTTTGGTTTAAATTGTTTTCCCTTCTTTAGCAGGATGTTATTTTTTAAATCAAAAACATATTGGTTTGCAAACACAATTAAAAAACTTGCAACTGTGTCCTCACGAGTTAAAAGTAAACATGAAAAAAAGTATATTATTGTTTTTAGGGGGGGGTTACTTAGGGGCAAGGGAAAGATGGACTTTCGATAGGGAATTAATGCGGTAGTTAATGCTTATAATATCTAGGAATTTTTTTAATCGATGAGTTTTGTGTTGCATGTAAAGATCTCGAGAGGGCAAAAAACCCCTGTTATGAAAATGAAAAGATTATACTTTAAACAATCGCCCTAAAATTTAAATTTCAAAAAATTTTTTTGTTTACGGTCCACCCTGTTGTCGATGGTCTGAGCTGGGGGGGGTTTTAAACAAAGCACACTTGGTGAATTGTTTTTTTTTTTCCCTTAAAAAAAGTTTTGTTTTAAAAAGGGCGTAACCAATTGATTGGTGTGCGGTGAAAATGGTGATTTTTTTATTATTAATTCGCAGCCCATGTGTTCTGGATAAGTTCGCAGAGGAAAAAGTCGAATACTTTTAAAGCCTCAAAAGTTGTTTGAATTAATGTTAGGGGTAAAAAAAAAGTGGGTAAGATGTGGCATTGTCAAATTGAATAGGTTTTGGGTGATTTTGGGTTTTAAAACCCAGGGGTTGGAAATACAGTGTATTCATAAAAACTTTTCTGCGTTAGGATTGTAGTGGAAAAAAAAATGGAATGATCATATTCAGAATAGCGAAAGATTTATTTGAAGGTTTTGTGTAGTATGAAATGAAGGAATTTAACCTCTAATGGAGGTATATGAAATTTAGTGAAAAGTTTTAGAATGGGGTAAAAACTTGGAAACCCTCAAAATGGGTAAAAGCCTATGACCCTAAGTTAATTTGCCCTTTTTGTGGTGGGAGAAAGCGATGAAGTACATTTTGTTTTATGTTGCCCCCCCTTAATTCTTTGACGCGGGTTTTAACAGGAAAATATTTTCAAAACCCTTTTTGGGTTCAAGCTAAGTTTGCTGATGGTTACAAGGCTATGGTTTGGATTTTTTCTTTTTCTGTTTTTAGTTTTTAAACCCATTCTGAGTCAAAAAGTATTGTGTTTGAAATTTTTAAAATTTTATGGAGATGTTGTTTTTTTTTTTTTTTGGTTTTTGTTTTTTTTCTTTTCCCCAAATTCATAAGGGGGGCCCTAAAAATTTTTTTTTTTATTTTTGGGGTTTGTTTTTTTTTTTTTTTGGTTTTTGGGGTTGTTGTTTTTTTTTTTTTTGGGGTTTTTTTTAGGGGGGATATTCGGATGTCCCCGTCCACTTGTTGTTATTGGCTTTTGTTTTATCTTGGTTCTTGCTTTTTTTTGGGGTTTTTTTGTGTTTTTCTTTTGTTTTTTTTCTTTTTGTATTTTCTCTCTCTCTCTCTCTTCCTTTTCTTCTTCTCTTCTCTCTCTCTCTCTCTCCTCCTCTTTCTCTCTCTCTTCGGTGTTTTTGTGGGGATTTTTGTGTAGTTATTTTTTCCGTATATGTGAAATGTATTGTTTTGGGCTTTATTTTTTTTAATTTCATATATACCCTTTAAAGGGGGGGACCGGTGAAAAAAAGCACAGGGGTGTTATTCTTACCCTCGAAAAAGAGAATTTGTCATTTCATTGTCTCTCTCTTCAACACAGCAGATTTCGCACCGGCACAAAATTCGGTTTTGTTTTGGGGAGCGGGCACGTCAGCCAGGTGCCCCCCCCTGGGGTTTCCTCTCCCTACAAGCAGCGACTTTCTTCGCAAAATTGGGCCCGGGCAGGAAGTCTTCATGCCGTGGGTTCTGTTAGTGCGTAACGTGTTGCACAGGGATTTTGGGTTTTATTTTTTCACCCAAAAAGACGAACCGGACCCCCTTTTTAAAGGATAGTGGAGGAAGAAAAGTTTCGTTTTTAAACCCGGGATCAAACCCCGAAACTTCTCCCCCTGAACGAGTGCGTTTTTCTTTTCTTTCGTGTCTTCCTCCTCTTCAGTTTCTTCTCTTCTTTTCCCCTCCCCCTTTTGTCTTTTCTCTTTTTTCCCCTCTTTCTTCCTTTTTTCTTTCTTCCCCTACTTTTCCCCTACTCCTCCTTTTCTCCTCTCCTCTTTCTTCGTAAAAAAGCATTAAACTGCCATAAAAGGCCTGCAAGTCAGGCCAGCAGATCCCTTTGGCAGGGAGAAAAATTGTCATCTTTCAAGTCTTTCTTGGGAAAAGGCGGGAATGGACCAAGAAGGCAGAGACGACAGAAGGGGGTAAAAGGAAAGAAAAGGAAAAAGGCGAAACAAAGGGGGGATAAAAAAGGGGGAATTTCTCCCAAAGAATTTCCGGCTATTTATATGCAAGCTCCCGGCATCGCACGAGGGGGAAAGGTACATTAATCTGGCAATGACCCCCATTGTTGACTGTTGGTCGGTCGGTTGTTGTTGTCTGTCTCCCTATCTGTGTTTTGTCTGTTGTTTTGGCCCCTCCTGTCTGTTCCTCTTTCTTCTAAAAGTTGTTTTTTTTTTCAATTTCATCATCAATCATCTATCATCATCTTATCATATCTCATATCATAAAATTCATCTCATTCATGGTGTGTGGTGTGTGTTTTGGGGGGTGTGTGTGTGTGTGTTGTGTGTGTGTTTTGTGGTGTGTGTTGTGTTTTTGTGTGTGTGTGTGTGTGTGTTGTGTGTGGGGGGTGTTTTTTGGTGGTGGTTGTTTTTTTGTGTGTGTGTGTGTGTGTGTGTGTGTGTGTGTGTTTGTGTGGTGTGTGTGTGGTGTGTGGTGGTGTGAGTGGTGTGGTGTGGTGAGTGGTGGTTTTGTTGTGTGTGTTTTGTGGTGTGTGTGTGTGTTTGTGTGTGTGGGGTTGTGTGTTGTGTGTGTGTGTGTGTGTGTGTGTGGTGAGTGGTGTGTTGTGTGTGTGTGGTGTGAGTGAGTGTGGTTGTGGGGTGTGGGGTTGTGTTGTGTTTTTTGTGTGTGTGTGTGTTGTGTGTTGTGTTGTGGTGGGTCGTGTTGTTGTTGTTGTTGTCTTCGATTTTACTCTGTTCATTTCGTGATATTAGACGGGGAAAAAAAATATATAAGGGGGTATGAGAATTGAGGTGGTGGTGGAGGTCCTATAAAAAAGTGCGGGGGGGGAAAAGTGTTGATCATGAAAAAAAACCCCATTTTGCAAAGTAAAAAGGTACGATAAAAAACCCGAAACAAAACATAAAAGTCTTAACTTTAAAAAAAAAATATAACACATGTCCTTTGGACTTGCAGAGCCCTTTTGCAATATCAAATGCCTTCAAAGTTTTGAATAGCTTCAAAGGGGTTTAGAAAATAATATTATATGAGATTAAAAAATATTCCACCCAAGAATTTACGTTTCTATTGATTTGGTACAAATGCATGAAGTTTTATTTATAAAACAAACATTTACTTTTTGTGGGAGATATTTGAGCAAGCCTTAGGACTCACAAATCTTGCATTATCAGTTTTGTGAAGATCTGTTTAAAATTTCCCCTTTTTTGGTGGTACGTTTTGTGACCTTTCTCCATGATGTTTGTTCGATAAGTGGTTTGCCCTCTTGTACGGTAAAGGTTGCGCCTGTGCTGTGCGCGGAGTGTGCGTGATGGTGCCCCTTTCCATAATATTTGCATGCATGATCTGTGCCCAAATTTTTTTATGACGGGCGGCGGGCGGGGTGGTGGTGTGTGGGTGTGTTGTGGTGTGTTTGTGTGTGTGTGGGTGTGTGTTTTTTGTGTGTGTTTGTGTGTGTGTTTTGTTGTGTGGTGGTTTGTGTTGTGTGTGTGTTGTGTTTGCGTGCGCCATACTGAATTCAAACAGCCCCCCTTTTGGACATCGTGACAGGCGAACCAAGAACAAAAAGGTAAAGATTCCCTTTTGCGGGCTGTAAAAATGGGAAAACTCCCCGAAGAGAGATCGTGAGTGAATGTTGGGTTGGCAAGAGGGGAGGGGAGAGGGGAGGGGGGGGGGGAGGTAGTTCTGATAATTAATGAAACGATACTACCCCCTTCCCCCCCCTTCCCCTACCTTCCCCCACAGACAGACGGAAAAACCCCGAATCGGAGGGGTGCGTTTGCAACCCAAAAATATAAATAACAATCACACGCATGCGCGCGGCAATACGCCACACACGCATACGCACGCACACACACAACACACACACCTCTTTTTAATTCACTTAAATGAAAGACGTAAATCGAAAAACAACCCCCCACCAACACACACAACAAACCATACACACACAAACCCCACACAGACACACGCCACACACACCACACACACACCACACAAACCCAACCCAAAACACACACCACATTTTCTTGGGGAATGAAGAAGAGAGGACAACAGGCTGTCAGTGATGAATATAAAGCTTATGGCTAGTTGTCAGCCCCCACTAATGACACAGGGACCAAGGGGACACAGGGACACAAGGGGGCACAGGTGGACACAGGGAAAGGGGGACCCGGTGGAACGGGAACAGGGGGGACCCAAGGGACACGGGGGGGGGGGGGGGGAAGGAGGCCGCCCGCGGCGTGCTTCCCGCCCCGGGGGGCCCCCCCCGGCCGGCTACAAAAAAAACGGAGGGCGGCGGTTTCCCGTCGGGAAAGGCGGGGGGGCGGCCGGCGGGGGTGGGGGGGGGGGTGGTAGGAGGAATGGAAGGAGATGGATGGTGGATATGGATGGATATGGATCAGGTTTATCCCCAAAACTGGTTTTTGGGATTTGAACACATAACCACGAACGGGGGAAAAAACCTGCTTAAATGGAAAGCTTGTCGCCCCAAAGGGGCGCACCCCATTTCTTTTCCTGTTTGATGTATTTGTTTCCTGTAGAGTGGTTTTTCTTTGGGGGAAATTTTGCCCAAAAACGATTTGTTTTTTAATGCCTAAATCATGTGGAAAACGGGACTTCGGATTTGTCCACGAAAGGCGCACCCAACCCTCACGGTCTGTACGGGGGTGGTTTTTTTCTTGTTTGGGTCCCTTTTTTTTTCTGGGGAAAGGGGTGTGGATCGGGAATTGGGGAAGTATGGGGGACTTTTCCCCCTCTGGCGGTGGGGTGTTTAGAGCCCCGACCAAAACTTAAATGACCCCATGGAAGTCCCTTCCCCCCCTCCTCGACCCCTGGTGCCCGTGCCACGAATAAATTTTAAAATCCCAGTTTTCCCCTCTTTTCCCCTGTTCCACTAAATCTCCCTCCTCCTCCCCCCTTGAATGTTTAACTTTTAATCCCACCGGTTTTTCTAGATTCCTTTTCCTAAATATTTTTCAAAAACCATGTTCCGGCCCCCTTTTTTATTTGGGGATCGCCTGATGAGTTTTTCTTTGGGAAAAAAATTTGGACTTTTAAAAACCTAAAAAATTTTTTTCAAAACCCCCCTCCTGTTTTCAAAAAACTATATTTATCCCTGTTAAAACCCCCCTAAGTTTTGCCTGTGTGGTTTGTTGTCTTTTTAAAAAACATTTAATTTAAATTTTTTTATTTTTTTTTTCTGCGGACCGTTTTTAAATACTTTTTTTTTAAACCCATTGTTTTTATCTTGATCCCGCTTGTAAGATTATTGTCTGCGCTTTGTTTTTTTGCAAGATTGCCCCCTTATAGTTTCTTTTTATTATTTTTTTTAGTCGGTTTGGGCCCGCGTGCCTCCCTGCCAGCCCTTGCTCCCGTCCGCTCTTCCCCCCCTTGCCACTGACGTCATCCCTTTTCCCTGGTTGGGTCCCCCTTGTCCAGACGTCGGGTTTTCCTCTGTCCCTGAGTCTGGGCCCCCTTGTCCAAGTCTCCCTCTGTCCCCGAGTTGGGTCCCCCTTCTGCCCTGACGTCTGGGTCCTTTCCCTGTCCAGAGTCTGGGTTTCCCTTTTTGTCCCTGAGTCTGGGTCCTCTCTGCCCCCCCCGAGTCTCCCCTTCCCCCTCTGGGGCCTCTCGTCAGCGCGGGGTTTACTTGTTCCAAAAACGTCTGGGTCCCCCCTTGGCCTGATGTTGGGTCCTCCTCTGGCGCTGACTCGGGGCTCCCTGCCCTGATGTTGGGGGCCCCCTTGTCCCCTGAGTCTGGGTTCTCTTACTGGCTGGGTTTTCTTTACTATCTTTCCCCCCTTTTTCCTATTCTTACCTACCCCTTTTCCTCCCCTTTCCCCTTACCTTTTCCAATTTTCTTTTTCTACAATTTTCTCTTCTCTCCTGCTCTTGCCTCTGGGTTCTCTTTCTTCTTCTTACTACTTTCTCTCCCTTTTACTCTTCTTTCTTTCTCTCTTTTTTTCTCCCCCCCTTCTTGTCGGCCCGTGCTACAAACCTTTTTCTTCTTACAAAAATTAATTTCTTTAATTGCAAACACAACCCACCCAAAATTTTTCCCCCAACACACCCCCAAAAACATTACAAACCCCAACCGTAAACAGCACCCCCCAAAAACCCCACACCAAATACAACACACAAAACAAACCCCAAAACAAAAACCATAAATTTTTTTCCCCCCCCGCAAGAGCCGAAAGGGGCAAGAGGAAAAAAAGCGGGGCGCCGAAAGCCGCAGGGGACGGGCAGGACAGCAGAAAGAAGGCAGACGACAGACAGGCAGAAGAAGACAGACAGACGACGAACGAAGAAGGAAAACAGAAGCGGGCAGAAGAAGCAGAGACAGAAAACGGCGGACAGAAAAAAACAGACAGAAAGACGACAGCAGAAGAAAACAGAAGACAGGCACAGAAGGCAGACAGCAGGAAAGGAAGGCAGGGCCAGACAGAAGGGCGACGACAGACAGAAGACAGACAAAAGCAGCCCGGCAGACAGACAGGCAAAGGAAAGCAGGAACGGAAAAAGGGACAGAAAAGCAGGGAAGAAACAGGGGAACAACAGAAAAAGGACGGAAAGAAAAAGAAAGAAAACAAACAAAAACGAAGTAAACAACAGCGGCAGGAAAGACGAAAAACGGGGACTCAGAAAGACCCCGGGCAAACAGAAAATGACGACAGGGGCCGGGACGGCGAAGAAAGACCAGACTGCAGGGAAATAAAAGAAAGAAAAACAAAAGAAAGTCGACAGACAGACAAAATTTGGGGGATTGCCCGAACCCTAAAGTTACCTGAAAAAATTTTTGTGTTTCCAAAAAAAAAACATTGAAAGATCAGGGAAGAAAAATCGGGAAAACAACCCGAGAAAAAGGACAAGAAATGGAAAGTTATTAAACCAAAACCCCCCCCCCAAAAAAATGAACCCGGTAATATTCCCCCCGGTCCTTTATAGGGGATGATTGAAGGAGGCAAAACTCAAAAGCCTCCACGTTTTCCCTCATGGGTCAGGGCCCTTTTATTCCCCCCCCCCCTCCCAAAATTTTTAAAATTCCCCCTTAAAAAAAAAATTTTTTTAAAATAACTGACCCAAACCATTTTAAAAAATAACAATTTAGAAAAATTTTTTCCAAATTTTTTTATTCATGAAAAAAACAAAAAAAAATTTAAAACCCCATAAACCTAACGATTTTTAATTTTAAAAAAATCCCCCCCCCCAAATTTTTTTTGGAATTCACAAAAATTGGGGCTAAAGACTGTCCAAAAAATGTACGGAACGAAAGGGGACAGGCCCGGGGAAAACTCGAGCGGGAAAAGGGTTTTATTTGAACATTCTGGAAAATAAAATTTAAAAATGGGGAAAAGTTTGGTTGCAAAATTATTTTTGTACGGGCCCCCTCCCCCGAATACGGGGTAAGGGGCGGGTTCAGTTTTGGGTTGTTAGGGGGCAAAAAAAGCTCCCAAAAAATCTTCATCGTAAATTTTTAACCCTCACTAAACCCAGCCCGTCATCCGCCAGGCAAAAATGGAACCTTTTGGGCATTTCAAATTTAAAATAAAATTAAAAAAAATGTATAATTTAATAGCTAATTTTTTTAAAAACAAAAAAGCTCAAAAACCAGCTTTATCCCAAAAATTCATTGAAACAAAGATTGCTTTTCATCTTTTGATTCCTGGGGAAAAAAACACACCAAGAATATCCCCGGGGATTTACCTAACGTTTTCTGTATTTTAAAAAAGCAAAATGTTAAATTCTGTGTTGTTTGGAAAGCATTCAGGGCTTTGGAGTCCTCAGGCAGTTAAAAGGGCTTTCCTTCTTTCTGCCCCTTGAATAAGGTACAGGACCCTGGGGAAAACAACCGAATTTAAAAATGGAATTGGGGAAACCCAAAAAGTTTCAGGGTTTTGAAAATGAAGGAAACCTTTTTACTTAAATTTAATGGGCCAAAAATTTTCTTTTCTTGTGTCCAATTTTGACTTCTTTAACGGTTTTTTCAATGTTTATAATTAAAAAGGTTATGACGAGGTGACAAACTAGTTTTAAAGTCAATTTTTAGGGATATTCAGAGAATAGCCCAGCCTTTCGGGTGAAGTGTTTGATCACAAAACTTAAAAAACGGTTATTTCTTTTTGGAAAACAAAAAGGTTTTTTAAAAAAGGTCTAAAAAAATCAAAGTCAAATCACCCTATCCAAATGTTCCCTTGAATAAAAAATGATTTGCTTTTTCCCATCTTCTAGCCATCTCCCTTTAAGAAAAAAACCAACTTCACCCCAAAGGTTGTTTTAAATACTTACCCGGGAAAGGGAAAAAAATTACCCAAAAGTGTGTTCTGGTATGTCAAACAAAAAGAAAAAAAGATGGCGTCAGGTCCAATCCAGCCCTTTGTCCTGTTGTCTATGCCCCCCCCACAAAAGGGCCCATGTAAGGGCTGTCACCTCTTTCAGAGGTGCAGCTACGGGACAGTTTAAAAAAGGGCATAAAACCCAAACTCCTGCCCTTTCCCTTGCATCAAGCCGGGGCAACCGTAAAGGGGCAACCCAGGACGCGTTTGGGGGAAAAAAAACACACAACATCAACACGGGAAAAATGAAAAAACCCCAAAACCCAGTTTCCTTACGCCCTTGTTCTTAGGGATGAACGGAAAACCACTTTTCACTCATCAGATAAAACCCCACCCCCCCCCTCTCTCTTCTCTCTTTTGTTTTCTGTCTGTTTTTTAGTCTGTCTCTTCTCTCTCTCCCTCTCTTCTCTTTTGTGAGTGGGAGGGATGCATTAACCTGGCCCTGGACAAAAAGGGGAAAATGTTGCAGGGCAGAAGCGACGCTGACAGCCAGACTCAGGTGTGCAGACAGTGCAAGTTGGGCAGGGCCCTGATTCCTCCCCCCTTGGACCCAATGGCCATGCCCCTGTCACCGGTGTTTTTTCTGTTCCACCGACCTTTCCCCTTTACTGACGGGCACCCCCCGCTGTGTGCTATGGTCCCATTCCCAAAAACTTGTGTGGTATAGTGGCCAATTTTTTCTTTGTCGTACCTTTCCCAAAAGGGCTTTTTAAAAAACTTTTTGGTTTGGGTTCCCCACACACACACACACACAACACACCACAAAACGGTCTCTCTCTCTCTCTCCCCTCTCTCTTCTCTCTCTTCTCTCTCTCTGTAGAACATTCTAGGTGAAATTTTTCATAAGTTTCTTGTTTGCTTGAATTTAGGGACTGTAGACCGGGGTC
>CM054137.1:69858-87358 GCA_028751875.1 Rapana venosa | reverse complement strand
GCGCAGGTGGTGCAAGAAACATACCCCTGAAGTCGGAATCATCATCATCATTAGCCATTACACCCAGTGGTGTGTAGGGCAGCAACAAAGCGCTTCCACTCCTGCCTATTCTGGGCCAACCTAGTCACTGATCCCCAAGAGTGCTGCATGGCCTTCATCTCACTTTCTACAGTTCTTCTCCACGTTGCTTTTGGTCTTCCTTTCTTTCTCCTTTCTGGGGTCCAGTGCAATGCTGTTCTTGCGATTTACTGTGGGGGCCTCTTCGGAGGATATGCCCAATCCCCCTTCCACCGTTTTCTGGTGATGATGGTTCCCATGTCTTCTTGCCTGCATCTCCCTAGTAGGTCATATTGGGATCTTCTTGGCCAAAAGATCCCGAGAATTCTTCGCAGGCATATGGTGTGGAAGGATCGAAGTTTGGTAAGATCCACTTCCGTCATCCTACAGCACTCAGAAACCGTACAGGAGCGTTTGACAAACACAGCTCTGGTATAGCTTCAGCTTTTGGGGTTGGTGCTTGTACTGAGTTGATCTCCAGATATTGTTTCTCTCCCTAAACACATTCCCGGCCTTGACAGTCTTTGTTTTGGGTGTCTTCTTTTGTGCCGCCTTGGTTTGATGATGTGCCAGGTATGTGAAAATTGTCTTTGGCGCAGGTCAGTTCATTCCTTTCACAGGGGGCTTGGTGTGGGTTTACATTGAGCGCATTGTCTCTGTTTTCTTGGTGCTAAATACGAAAAGCCCCCCTTGCTGTCCGAATGTTTGGAGTCTGCTGGGTCTTCTTCTGGATATGTTGGTGTGTGGTGGGACAGCCAGGCGCCAGGTCATTTTCCCCCAAAGTCAAGGTCGTCTAGTGTTGAGAACAGGCTCCAGCGAATCCCTCTTGGGGTGTCTTTCTGTCGGTCTTCCTCCATCACCCAATCAATGGGCCCGATTGAAGAGAACTGCTGACATCACACATCCTTTGTTTACTCCAGTTTGTCTTCGAAGACAGTGTTGCTATGGCCCACAGAGCATCTGAAGTTTTTTCATAGAAACTTTTGATAAGGTTGTACCAGTTTCGATGGGATGCCATAGTGTCGAAGGATACTCCAAAGGCTGTCTCTGTGTATGGCCCGTCAAATGCCTTTTCGAAGTCCACAAAGTTCACATACAGTTGTTCTTTGCCACTCTGTGCACTGTTCGATTATGTTTCTGAGCGTGAATTTCTGGTCATTACATCCTCGTTGCTTCCTAACCCTGTTTGTTCCTTCCTCAAAGCATCGTCCACAAGCGTCTGATATTCTTTGATGATAAACTTGGCCAGTATCTTGTTGGGACAGACAAAAGAGTGATTCCCCCCCCATTGTTGCAGTCGCTCAGGGTTCCTTTTGGCTTTTTTCAAATTGAAAAAGGCTCGAGTTTTTTTACTTTTGTGGGGTTTTTGGGTACCAATTTCCTTCCTGCCTCCCAGCCGTGGAGGGATTTTTCCCAAAAAAAAGTCTTTTTTTTCTTTTTTTTCTTTGATTGGCCCAATTTTTTTTGAGGGCTTTTTAGTTTTTTTTGGTGAGGTTGGGTTTTTAGGAGGATCCAGGTCAAAAAATTTTGGGGTCCTTTCCTTCTTTTTATGGGGGGTTGGTTTTGACCCCTTTCTCTTTTTTCGGTTTAAAAAGGCCCTTGCTTCCAATGTTTATTTCTTGGGGGGTTTGGGTCAATTTGGGTGGGGGGAATGGGGGTTCCCCCAAAAGAATGTCTGTGTTAAATCGGGTTTCCAGGTTTTTGGGCTAGGTGGGTTTTCCCCCTAAGGGCCTTTTAAAAAATGTGTCCCCCATTTGGTATTATAGTTTGTCTTCAAAGAATTTGTTTTGGGGGAAAGGTCGGGTTTCCCCTTTTCCCCTAGTAATTTTGATGGTTTTCTGTTTTCGATGCGGATGATAGTTTAAGGAAAACCCCAAAGGTTTTTGGGTTTTTGGAAAGCCTTTTTTAAAATCCACAAAATTAATACGGGGCTCTTTTAACAATTTTTCTTTTTTTTGGGTAATTTTTTCCCCCATCCTTTTTTAGTTTGCCCCTTTGTTTTTAAAAGTTCCCTTTCCTTTTTTTTAATTTTGGGAAGGTTAAAGTTTTGGGTTTCCCCAATTTTTGGGGAATTTTGGGTTCCTTTTTGTTTTTCCATTCCCCTTTCCCAAACCCTCGGGTATTTTTCTTTTTCCTCGGCCTGTGCCCAAAGGGTTATTTTGTGGATATTGGTCCCTTGAATTTCCACAATTTCCTTTTCCGGTAATTTTTTCAAAGGTCTTAGGGGCAACCTATTCTTCCTTTTTGGGGGCCCTATTAAATGCTTCTTGAGTTCAAGAAAGGTTCCGCTTTTTGGGGATTATTTCCTAAAGGGAACCCCATTTTTCCTTCTTTGTTTTTTTTTTCTCTTTTTTTTTCCCTTTTGGGTTGGGTATTGAGGTTTATCGAAAGTTGATTTTTAGGGGGGTTTTGTAACTCCCCTACGTCTTTTTGGGCCTCCCTCTTCTCCCCTTTCGGCCCCCGGGGAGGTTTTCCCCTTGTCAGGGTCGGATAAGGGTTCTTATTGGGGCTTCTCTTTTTCCTGTTCCTTGCCTTGCTTGGTGGAACAATTCAAATTCTTTTGGGCTTCTTCTTCTTTGGGGTTGGGTTTTTGTTGTTTTAGGAAATTTTTTTTTTTTTGATGGGGTTTTTGGGGGCCTATGTCCCCAGTTTTCATTTGATCGTTCGTCAATCATTAGTTTTTGTAGGGTTTGTTGGATGGGCTTTCCCCCATTTTGGCATGCAACTTCATTTGGGAATGATGGCACTTCCTCCCCCCCTTGGTTTGGTTTTGGTCTTTATTTTTTCGGGTTTAGGGAGGTTTTCCCGGTGTAGGTTCCCCCAAACCCCGCCTTTTTTGGGGTTTTTTTTTCCGGGAAATCTCTCCCTTTATTTCGGATGGACCCGGTTTAAAATTTTCCCCCACCCCCTTAATTTTTACCCGGTGCGGGGAAAGGGGGCCCTTTTTCCTCATAATTTTTCCTCCGTCCAAAATTTTCTTTTTGGGAATTTTGTTTTGTTTTTTTCTCTTACTTTCCAAAATGGGTTTTTTCCCTTCGGTTGGTTGAAGGTTTAAAAACGGGGGTTCATGGCCGGGGGTTCCCTATTTCGCTACGGGGAAAAAAGTAATTTTTCTTATGGCCGGTTGGGGTTTCCCTTAGTAACGGGTTTTTTTTGGGATTTTGGGTGTAAATTTCCAAAATTTACCCGGCACAGTCTGGGAAAAGGTTTTTCCCACCTTTGGTCGATCAAGCCTTCCGGGAGGAGGGGGGGGGAACTAATTCTTGCTTGGCCCCTTTTCTCCCGGGGGGTTAAAGGGACGGGTTCCGGGGGGTTATCAACCCCAGGCCCTTAGGCCAAATCCTGTTAAAATTCTGGATTGGTGGTTAAACTTAAGTTTAAGGCCCCGGGGTAGTTTCCCCTCCTTTCAGGAAAACCACGGAAGACTTGAAGGGGTGGGCGGGTTTTCCCCACCGCGGAAGTTTCCCCAGGCGGTAGCGGGTTAGAAGGGAGGGGAAGGCCTTCGGAGGGAAAGAAAATTTTTTGGCGGTTATAGAAAGAATTTTTTTTCGGGAAGGGGACAGAAAAAAACCCCCAACCGGGGGATGGGATTTGGGCCAGAAAAAGCCGGTTGGGCAGTGGGGGGACCAGTAGTTAGAAGGGGGAAACCCCGGGACCCCGGGGGGGTAAAAAGCAAAATGCCGGGAATTTAGGGGGGGGCAAAACGGGTTTTTTTTAAAATTTTATTTTTTTTTAAAACCCACTTTAAGTCCGGGGGAAAAGGGGTTTTCTTTTAAAGGGGCCCCCTCTCCCTGGTAAAGGGGAGCGCGGGGTCGCAACAAGAAGCGGCCGGGAAAATTGGAAAAAACCAAACGGGAAACCCAAAGGGAGAGCAAACATTTTCAACAGAAAATATTAGTCAAAAAAAGGGAAAGGAGAAGAAACGGGGAAGAAAAAGGTAGCAGAAGAGAGACATTAAACAGACAGACAGAAGAAAGGGGGAAAAAGGGAGAAAAAGTTGCGGAAAAATTGACAAAAACAGGGAACAAAGAAAACGGGATTTTTTAAATTTTTTTTTTAAAATTTTAATTCAAAGTTTTTGCGGAAAGGGCCAATTTTTCTCCCGGGGAAAACCCCCAAAAGGACGGGCCCACAAAAAATTTTTAACCAACTAACCCCCCAAAAACAGTTTTCCTTCCATCACCTTTCAAAGACACTTTTATTTCATCTTCATCCATTTTAAAAAAAAAAAATTTTTGGGGTGCAAAAAAAAACATCAAACAACAAAAAAAAACTTCTTCTAATTTTTAAAAAATCATTTATTTTTCTGAACCCCCCTTTTAAACTTTTATGTTATTTTTAAAACCCTTTTAAAATTATCAAAAAAGCAGGCCCCGGAAAAGAAGGAAGAAAGGAATTTAAAAATTTTTTAAACAACAAACAGGACCAAAAACCAGCGGA
This sequence comes from Rapana venosa, assembly GCA_028751875.1. Classification (NCBI taxonomy): domain Eukaryota; kingdom Metazoa; phylum Mollusca; class Gastropoda; order Neogastropoda; family Muricidae; genus Rapana; species Rapana venosa. Next base: position 82,861 of record CM054137.1, on the reverse strand, counting down.
TTTCAAAAGACAAATCAAAAATTACTATCATTTCTTCTTTTGGGGTTTTTTATTTCTAACCAAAATCTAAAAACCCCCCAAACAAAACGAAATTTTCACCATTAACAAACGGCACTACCCCCATTAACCCCCCAAACAGGGAAAAAACCCAACCCTACCAAACAATAGGACAGGAGAGAGGAAATTTTGGAAGAGAAAAGGAGGGGGAGAGAGAAAGACAGACAAAAGCGGGCGGGCCGGGCAGGGGGCAAACAAAAAGAGGAAAAAGGCGGGAAAAAATCCAAAACTTGATAAGGTTTTCCAAAAATTGGGGGGAAAAAACAATAAAATTAACAAACAAAAAAGGGACGGTTTGGGGAACGGGAAAAACCAAAAACCCAACACATCCAAAACCAACAACACACCAAACAACAAAAACACAAAAGACAAACACACACCCACAAACACAAAACAACAAACCCCCCTTTTATTCCCCTTTTGCCCGGGCGGCTGTTTTGCGGCGGCTTTCCCCGTGGCGGAATGAAACCAAAACGGCAGCAACATCCTTCGAAAATTTAAAAATTTTAAAAAAAAAACTTTTTTGGAAAAAAAAGGCCCTTTTTTGTTTTTTGGGTTGGGGACTTTTGAAAATTTTAAAAACCCAAACTAACACCCCCCAAAAACACAAAAAACCAACCCGAAATAAAAACAAAAAAAAAAAAAAACTCTTTTTCTCTTTCCCCTTTTTTTTCGGGCCGGTCGGTGGCTGTCTGTCTTTTCCTCTTCTTTTTTCTTTCCCCCAAAAACCAACCAAACCACACCCACACCCCAAAACACAAAAAACCCACACCAAAAGTTTTTGGCCTTTTGAATCCCCTTTAAAGAAAAATTTTTTACCCAAAACAAACGGGGGAACTGGGGTTAAAAAAAGAATGGGGGGTTTTGCCCTTTTTTCCCCAAAAAAACATAAAAAAAAATAAAACACCCCCCCCAAGCAGGCACGCCGACCCCCGCGCCCCCGTTTTTTTCACAACACACAACCCACACTGAACAACAAACCCCCCCCACAAAAACAACAACTCCACACACACACCACTCACACACAAACACAAAGTTGTTTTTCCCTTTTTAAATTTCCGGAAAAAAAATTTTTGGCCCGGAAAAACTCAACTTGAAAAATGCGGGGGTTGGGAAAAAACACAAATTTACAAAAAAAAAGAAAAAAAAAACCTAACCAAACGAACAAAAGAAAACGGGGGAAAACCAGCAACCCATGTAACGTGAAAAAAAAACTAAAAAACCCCAAGCCCCGTAAACGCCCCGGGCCCCCCAAAATGGCAAAAGCAAACACCAATTCACACCCACACCTGCCTTTAAAAAGTTTTTTTATTGACAATTTTTTTATTCCCTTTTTGGGGGAAGGGAAAAAATTTGGGAAACGGGAATTGCTTTTAAAGAAAAAAATAATAATTTTTTATAAAAGGGGAGAAATTAAATCCCAAACAAACGACCAAGATAAAAATTCGGGGGAAAAAAGCAAGAAAGGGGCAAGAACGGAAACCCAAACCCCAAACCCGGGGTTTTTGCCCGGAAACCCCATTAAAAATTGAAAATTTTATGGGCCCTCCAATTTAGCCCACCCATCCTGGCTGTTTGGGGGAAAGGGGGGTTGGGGTTAAAAATTTTGGGTTTTTTTTGGGGGGTTTTTGGGGGGGTTGGGGGGGGGGGTTTTGGGGTAAATTTTTTTCTGGAGATTAAAAATTTAAAAGGGGGGGGGGGGAAAAGGGGAAAAGGGAAAAAGTTGGGAAATGGGGGGGGAAAGGGGGTTTTTCCTGGGGGGGGTTGGTTTGGGGGGTTTTGGGGGGGTTGGGGGTTTTTGGGTCTTCCTGGGTGGGGGTTTGGGGTTTGGGGGGTGGTTTTTTGTTGGGGGTAATTTTTGTTGGTTTTGGGGTTAAACACAACCCCTGGTTTTTCCCAAAATTTAAATTTTGTCATCCGACCCCCCCGGGGAGGAAAATAGGGTTTATTCTTTAAAAAGCGGGGGGGGTTTTTAAAACGAAAATACCCCGATGTTCTATGGTGTTTGAACCGGAGACCTTTTTTTCGGTTTCATCAAAAGGGATTAGGGGAGGGGGGGGGGGGGGGGGGGGAGTGGAATAGGTATGTGTTATCTCCAGGGGAAAAAAAAAAAAAAAAAATACCCCTTAAACGGGGACCCGGGGGTTGGCTAAATGCCGGGCCGTCGATACTAGCAAAAACGCTTTAACCGCTAGGCGGCCCCGCCCCCACCCCCCCGGGAAGGTTTATAAAATTAAATTTGTTTTTTTCAAAAGGGGTACAGTTTTAAACATGCACACGGGGGTTTTTTTTTCATTATTCTTGTTTTGATCGGGTTTTAATTGCAAAGATTAAAGTTTAAAGAAATTTGAAAAACTCGCCCTAGAAGGGTTTTCAGGGGAAGAAAAGAGAGAGAGGGAGAAGGAAAGAGAGCGAAGAGGAGGGTTTTATGTGTGTGTGGTTTTGGTTTTTGGGTGTTTGTGGTGTGTCCCAAATAAAGTTTACCCCCTTTTGGGGTGTACGACAAAGAATAAAGTGGCCATTTAAAAAAAACCCCCGTTGTTGGATATGGTAAACCAGAGCACACAGCTGGTGCCCAGTTTTGGAGGAAGGTCGGTTGGAAATGAAAACCACCCCCCGGTGCCCGGGGTTTAGGGCCCAATTGCTGGAAAGGGGGGAGTGAATCGGGCCTTTTTGAAACCTTGCATGTTGCAAGCTGGTTGGTTTTTCCGCGGGGGCCCCTTTGCCCTGCAGAATTCCCTTTGTGTCCCAGGGCCAGGTTAATGCAGTCATCTGAGTAAAAGGAGAGGGAGGGAAAAAGAGAGGAGAGGCGGGCAGACGAAGACAGACAGAGAAACAGAGAGAGGAGAGAGAGAGGGGGGGGGGGGTTTTTATCTGATGAGTGAAAGTTTTAAAGTTATCTTTTAAAAAACAAGGTTTTAAGGAATTGGTTTTGGCTTTTTTTCTTTTTTCCTTGTGGTTGATGTTTGTGTTTTTTTCCCCAAAAACGTTTGCCCGGGCTTGCCCCTTACGGTTGGCAGGGCGTTGATGCGGAAGGGACAGGAGGTTGGTTTTATCCCCTGTTTTAATCGTTTTTGTCCCAATTCGACGAAGGGGTTGAAGGATTTGGGCCTTTGTGGGGGTTTTGGGGGGGCATGGGAAAAACGGGACGGTGGTTTGGCCCTAAAGCCACTTTTTTGGCTTTTTTTTTGAATCCCAGAAACCAGGGGTTAGGTGTAATTGTTTCTTACAGGGTAGGTTTTACAAAAATTTTGAGGGGAAATTTTGGTTTTTTTCCCTTAGGTAGATGGTAAAAGTTGAAAGAGAAATTTGCTTTGTTTTTTCCCTCTGAAACTTTTGGGCCTATGATGTTTTTGGACTTTGATTTTGTAGACTTTTTTAAAAAAAAGTCCTTATGTTTTTCAATGGGAAAAAAACGTTATTTTGTTTAGTGGGCTTTTCCCTTCCCCAGAATGGGGTTTTATTTTCTGAATAGCCCGGGGGGGAAATTCGCCCCCAACGCTTTCTCATTTTCCCCCCAAAAGGTCATTGGAAAAAAGGAAAAAAGCCCGATGATAATGATCATGATACTGGGATGATGTGATGTTGAAAATTTGTTCAGATAATGATGAGTGTTTCTAGGGAAAAATAATTTTTAGCATAAAATTTTTTGTCCCTAAAATCATAAAAAATTTTAATTTTTTTAATAACATTGCCCCTTTAAACCCGTAAGCTAAAATTGGGAGCACTTTTTAAAGAAGCCCATTTTTCCCCAATTTTTTTTGTCCTTTATGACATTTAAAGCCCGAAATGGTTTCCCTTTGGGCATTGTTACAAAATTGAAATTTCTTGGGAATAAAACCCAAATTTTCCTAGTTACTTTAGCAAAATTAATTTGAGTATTACCGCGGAGCCCTTAAAAGGTTTATTCAAGTGTCGGGAAAGAGTAACGCCCAGTTATGGGGAAAAGTGCCCTGTGGTCCCCAAGAAGCGTCCTGAACTGACTTTTCCAAAAAAAACCCAAAAATTCCCCGGATTTAAATGTCTTTAATTTAAAATTCATTTTGGGAATTGATTGCAAGGGAAAAACCCACCCCCGGGAAATATTTTTGGGGGGTGTTTTTTTTGAAAGCCGCCCCCGGGGAAAACATCAAAAAAAAAAGATTTAGGGAACAAGAAAGTTTTGTTTAAAGCTGGGGATCTGTGGGATAAAAAGGTGGATTTTTCCCTTGAGCCCCTTTGTTTTGTTGTTTTACAAAAATCAGCGTTATAAATTTTCCCCTACATTATTATTTTATTTTTTTTATTATGTTTGTCCATCCCTTGGGTTGTTCCCGGGGGGGGTTTAAGGTTAGGGTGGGTTTTTCGTAGGGGTTTGAAAACGTTACGGATGAAGACTTTTTGAAGTTTTTTGCCCTTTTCAAAAAGTAAATCGGGAAACCGCCTCTACCCCGTAGTCTTGTAGTCAGGGGGAGCACCAATTTTTTTTTTGAAACCACTTCCCCCAGTTCTTACGATTTTCGGGTTTTCCCGAAAGCAATTCGTTTACTCAAGCCCCGCCCACCCCTTTGATGTTTCCCCATCTTTTTCTCTTTTCTCCCTCTTCGTTCCCTTTCCTTTTTACATTTCCCTGTGGGAAAATTTCCTTAGCCAGTCCGAGGGTTTTGTGTTTTCCCTTTTCCCACTTTGTTTGCGGTTTTTTATTGAAATTTTTCAAGTTTCTTCTAGGGTCCGATGGCTTTTTAAATTTCGGGGTTTTCCCTTCCTAAAAAGTTATGTGATATTGTATGGTCCCAAGAAATTGCGAAAGTTTCCATCCCATTTGCCTGTATTTTTCCCTTTCAATGTTGTGTTTTTGGTCTAGTGTCATAGGGTACAAAAAATAAAACATAAACCAGGGAATTTCCGGGTTTCAATAAAAAAAGGGTGGGGGGGGGGGGGGGGGAAACCAAAGCCCCGCCCAAGAGGAAAAACCGCTGGGAGGTTACGTGCCCTTGGGGAGTACCCTCCCCGGCCCCGGGTAAATTAATCAAAAAATAAACAGGAGGGCAGTGTTTTGTTACCGGGGTTCATTTTTTTGGGGGGTGGTTTTTTTGGTGGTTTTGGTGGTGGAGGATAAAGTTTTTCATTTTCTTTTTCCAGTCAGTTTTTTAAATTAAAATGGTTAGAATGTCAGCGATAGATTTTTTCAGAAGTGATCTTTAAATTAAAATCCCTTTGGGGAAAAAACATTTAAAAATTTAAGGTTTGGTTTTAGGCGTTGGGAGCAAGTGCAAAAAAGGGTTTCTTTTTTCGTCTGTTGTTTTTTGGTTTGCCCTGTCTTTTTGTTGTCTGCCCGTCTGTTGTCTGTCTTTTTTTTCTTGCCCGTTTTGGGTTTGTTGTCATTTTTTGGGTTTTGTAGTTTTTCTTTCGGTTGTCTGTCTGTTTTTGGGTCTGTCTGTTTTTGTTGTCTGTCGGACGTTCTGTTTGTTTTTTGGTTGTCTTTTTTTTTGTTGTCTTTTGTCTGTCTGTTTTTTGTCTGTTGTCTGTCTGTCTGTCGTCTGTTTTTCTGTCTCCCTTGTCGGCTGCCCCGTTGCTGTCTTTTGTCTGCCTTTTGTTGCTTCCTTTCCCTGTTTTTGTCTTTCTTTTGGGTTGTTCTTTTCGTCTGTCTGCCTCCCTGCCCCTCCCTGCCTGTTCCCTTTTCTGTGCTGCTGTCTGTCTTTTTTTGTTGCCCTGTCTGTCTTTCTGTCTGTCTTTCTGCCCTCCCTTTTTTCTTTTGGTTGTTGTCTGTTTGTTGTCTGTCGGGTCCCCTGTCGTTGTCTGTCTTTTCTGTCGTCTGTTTTGTTGTGTCTGTCTGTTCCCTGTTGCCCTTTTCGTCTGTCTGTTTTCCTGTCGGGCACTTAAGGGAAGCAAAAAATTAAATTTTTTCGTTTCTTATGCCCGGAAAATATTTGTTGCCTAAGCGTTAAAAGAAGGGGAGGAGGAGAAGAAGAAGTTGTGTAGTAGTATTTGTATAGTTTTTGTGGTAGTGTTTTTATTTAGTGGGTAGTATTTTAGGTAGTATTAGCAGTTGTAGTAGTAGTACCCTTTAGTAGTGTTAGCATTTATTTAGTAGTTAGTAGTATTAGTGTCGTAGTAGTGTAGTTTGTGTAGAAAAAGGAAGAAGAAAAATTTTGTGTAGTAGAAGTTCACCCTGTAGTAGTAGAAATGCATTATTTAATAGTTAGTGGGATTTGATTTAGTAGTAGTGGGTTTTTTGAGAAGAAGAAAAAAAGGGAGTATTTTGTAGCGCACCCCGGAAAGAGAAATTTAGAAATTTAGTGGGCCAGGCAGCACCCGCAGACCCAAAATTTAGTAGAAGCATTTGCAGCAGCGCGGGCCCCGGGAAATTTTTTAAAGTAAGTGCAGCACCCGCAAGCAGCAGCAGCGCAGCACAGCACCCAGCAGCAGCAGAAAGACCACCCGCAGCAGACATTAATCCCCCCCCGGTGCCCTTTAAAAAAGCATGAGGGTTCCCCCAAACCAGCGTGACGGGAGGGGGAAAGGGAAAAGGAAAAGGTAGGTAGAGGGGGGGAACCCCAGTGGACAGAGGGGGGCCCCGGGACGTCGTGGACAGAGGGGCCCCGGGACGTAGTGGACAGAGGAGGCCCCGCGTCAGCGGAAAGGGAGGCCCCAGACATCGTGGACAGAGGGGGCCCCGGGATTTGGGAAAAAGAGGGGCCCCAGAATAGTGGAAGGGAGGCCCCGGCGTCATTTGGCAGAGGAGGCCCCTGAGGGTCAGTGGAAGAGGGGGCCCGGGGCGTAAGGGGAGAGGATGACTTTGGGGGGCAGAGGGGGAAACAGGCCGTATGGACAGGGGACCCAGACGCCCAGGGAAGAGGAGGCCCCGGGGTCATTTGGACAGAGGAGGACCCAGGTCGGGTGGACAGAGGATGAGTAAAAGGAAAAAAGAGAAAAAGAGAGAGAGGGGGGGGGGGGTTTCATTGATAGTGAAAATGTTAATTTTCATCTTAAGAAAAAGGTCGTAAAATTGGTTTGGCTTTATTTCATTTTCTTTGGGGTGATGTTTGTGTGTTTTTTCCCAAACGCTGTCCTGGGCTTGACCCTTAGGGTTGGCCGGGCGTTGATGCAAGGAAGGCAGGAGAGTTGGTTTTTTATCCCCTGTTTTAATCTGTCTGTAGCTGCCATCTGACGGGTGACACCCCGACAGGGCCTTTGTGGTCGGCGGGCTTAAAACAGGACAGGACGGGTTTGGGACCTGACCCATTGTTTGTTTTTTTTGCCCATACCAGAACACACGTTAGGTGTAATTTGTTTCCTTCCAGGGTAAGTATTACACAATCTTTGAGTGAAGTTGGTTTTGTTCTTAGGTGATGGCTGATGATAAAAGAGCAAAGCATTGTTTATTAAAATGAAAAATTTTTGGATATGATGATTTGACTTTGTTTTTGTAGACTTTTTTAAAAAAAGTCCTTATGTTTAAATAAAAAATAACCTTATTATGTTTAGTGAGCATCACTTCACAGAATGGCTGGTCTTTCTCTAAATAGTCGGGGGGGGAAATGTCGCCCAACGCGTTCCTCATGTCTTCCCAAAAAGGTCATCTAGGTAAAAGGAATGACGTTGATAATGACATGATAAGATGATGAATGATGATATAAGATCAGATAATGATGATGATGATTCTTTGAAAAATAATGTTAGCTTTAAAAATTAGTTTTTCCCAAAAACTACACTAACCCTTTTAAATTTTTAACACATTGACCCGTTAATCAGTAAGTCAAATTGGGAGCCTTTTAGAAAGTCAGTTCCCAACTTTTTTGTCCAATGACATTTAAAGTCAAAAATGGTTTCCCCTTGCATTTTTCACAAAACCTTGAAACTTCTTGAAATGATTCCGAATTCCATAGTCACTTTGCAGAATCATCTGAGTTTTTTTCACCGCAGGAGTCCAAAAGTCCTTTTTAAAAGTGTCGGCAGAAAGAGAAACAGCGCACTTTTATAGGACAGTGCCCTGAGGAACCCCAGCAAGCGCCCTAACCTGACATTTCCAAAAAAACACGAATTACGTTTAAATTCTAAAATTTTCAATATCATTTAAAATTGATTGCAGGGTTTAACATCCCCGGGCCTATTCTGGTGGTGGTTTTTTGAATGCCGCAGTGACATCAACAAACGGGGAGTAGAAAAAAGAAAGTCTTTGTCTTCAAGCTGTGGATCGTGGGATCAAACAGCTGGATGTTTAGGGAGCGCTTTGATTTTTGCTTTAAAGATTCAGCGCTATATAAATTCCAAATTTTTTTATTATTTTTTTTTAAAAGATGTCCAGCTTCAGGATTTTGCCTGGCGGACTGTCGGGGCTGAGGTTTCAGTGAGGGGTAAAAACCCTTTACGGATGAAGACTTTTTAAAGCTTTTTGTCCTGTCAACATCAAATCTGAATCCCGCCTCTTTTCCCCGTATTTTGTAGCCCGTTGGAAAGCCCCACTAACTATTTGAAACCCGCTTCCCCCGTTCTTACGTTTTTCAGTTTTTCCGTAGAAATTCGTTTATAAAAGACCGTCCCTCCTGATGTCTTCCCCCCGTTTTCTTGTCTGCCTCTTCGTTCCCTCCTTTTTACGTTCCCTGTGGGACAGTCTTAGCCAGTCCCCAAAAAAGGTTTTTTTGATATTCCCGTACCACTTAGTTTGCGGTTTTTTTTATTGAAGTTACAAGATCTTCATAGGCCGATGGCGTTTTCAAATTTGGTTTCCTTCCTCAAAAGTTATGTGTATTGTATGAATACCCAAAAAATGTCGAAAACATCTATCTCCATTGCCTGATCTTTCTTTCAATGTTGCTGCTATGGTTAGTGTATTGGTACAAAAAAAAATGAACATGACCAGGGGAATTCCGCCTGGGCCAATAATAAATGGGAGGGGGGGGGGGGGGGGGGAATCAAACTCCGCCATGAGGGCAAAGTGGGAGGTTACAGTTTTTTCTCTGAGTATTCCCCCGTGCATCCTGTCAATCCAAAAAATATACAGGACGGGCAGTGATTGATTCCCGGGGGTTTATTTTTTTGGGGGGGGGGTGGGGGGTGGTGGTGGTGGAGGAAACAGTTTTCATTTTTATTTTCGTCCTTTTTTTTTTTTTATCAAAAGGTTGAATGTGCCGATAGATTTTTCAGCAGCTGATCATTCATGAAAGCTTTAGGAGAACACTTTAAAAAAATTTTAGGGATGCTTTAGGCGTTCGAGCAAGTGACACTAAAGGGGCTTTTCTGTTGTCGACTTTTTGTTTGTCTGTTTTTTCTGTCTGTCTGTCCGTCGTCTGTTTTCTTTCTGTTTGCCTGTCCGTTGTTGTCTGTCGACTTTCTGTTTTGTCTGTCTGTCTGTCTTTCTGTCTGTCTGTCTGTTTTCTGTCTGTCTTCTTTCTGTCTGTTGTCTGACGTTCTGTTTGTCTGCGTTGTCTTTCTTTCTGTCTGTCTTTCTGTCTGTCTGTCTTTCTGTCTGTCTGTCTGTCTGTCTGTCCGTTGTCTTTTGTCTGCCGTCTGTCTGCCGTCTGCCCCGCTTTCTGTCTGCCCGTCTGTCTGTCCGTCTGCCCGTCTGTCTTCTTTCTGTCTGTCTGTCTTCTGTTGTCTGCTGCCGCCTGCCTGCCTGCCTGTCGCCTTTGCCCGCCTGTCTGTCTGTTTTCTGTCGCTGTCTGTCTTTCTGTCTGTCTTTCTGTCTGCCTGTCTTTCTGTCTGTCTGTCTGTCTTCTGTCTGTCTGTCGCTGCCCGTCTGTCTGTCGCTTTTTTTGTCTGTCTGTCTGTTTGCCCGTCTGTTGTCTGCCTGTCGTCTGTCTGTCTGTCTGTCTGCCTGTTGGCATTTAACGGCAGCACAACGCATTAATTTTTCGCTCATATGACAAAAAAAATTGCCCCCCTAAGCGTTCGACGAAGGGGGAAGGAGGAGAAAAAAGAAGTCATTTTATTTTAGTAGAATTTAATAGTAGTAGTTAAGTGGTATATTTAAGTAGTAGTAGTAGTTAGTAGTAGTGTAGTAAGCGTAGTAGTAGTAGTGCAGAAAGTATTAGTACCCAGAAAGTAGAGTAGAAAGTAGTAGTAGTAGAAAAGTAGTAGAAGTAGTAGTTAGAAAAAAAGAAAGAAAAGTAGTAGTAGTAGAAGAAGTAGAAAAGTGTATATAGCATTTAGTAGTAGAAAAGTAGTAGTGGGTAGTAATAGTAGAAAGTATAGTTTTAGAAGAAAAGAAGAAGTAGTATTTCGTAGAAAGCAGCCCCAGAAAGCAGAAAGTAGAAAGTGCACCCCAGCAGCAGCAGAAAGCACCCCAGAAAGTAAGAAAGAAGCAGAAAGCAGAAAGCACCCAGCCCCCACAGTAAGTAGCAGCAGCAGAAACAGCAGCAGCAGCACACCCCACAGAAAGCAGCCAGCACCCAGCAGCTCAGCAGCCAGCAGCAGTAATACCTGCCCTGTCCAGACCTTTAACAAGACATGACTGTCTGCCCAAACCAGCGCTGACAGGGAGAGAGGACGGAAAGAGAGGTAGGTAGAGGAGGACATCAGTGGACAGAGGAGGACCCAGACGTCAGTGGACAGAGGAGGACCCAGACGTCAGTGGACAGAGGAGGACCCAGACGTCAGCGGACAGAGGAGGACCCAGACATCAGTGGACAGAGGAGGACCCAGACGTCAGCGGACAGAGGAGGACCCAGACATCAGTGGACAGAGGAGGACCCAGACGTCAGTGGACAGAGGAGGACCCTGACGTCAGTGGACAGAGGAGGACCCAGACGTCAGTGGACAGAGGATGACGTCAGTGGGCAGAGGAGGACCCAGACGTCAGTGGACAGAGGAGGACCCAGACGTCAGTGGACAGAGGAGGACCCAGACGTCAGTGGACAGAGGAGGACCCAGACGTCAGTGGACAGAGGATGACGTCAGTGGACAGAGGAGGACCCAGACATCAGTGGACAGAGGAGGACCCAGACGTCAGTGGACAGAGGAGGACCCAGACGTCAGTGGACAGAGGATGACGTCAGTGGACAGAGGAGGAGGTCAGAGACTGGACAGGCAGCAGACGGCTGGCTGAGTTAGTGTAGGCACTGCTGGTCCCAGACACACTGACTTAATAATAATAATAATAATAAATGGAACTTATATAGCGCTATATCTTGCAAAGACAAATCAAAGCGCATGCATTCAACCTAATCTTACACAGTCATGCAATCAATGATAAATAATCAATAGTTTAAACAAACAGATATTTACAAACATGGTGCGCTGCAGAAAAAATATATGAAATAAAATTTCAATAGTCAAATGTTTTCTCAAAAGCAACACACACACTCACACAGCGCCTCGTATACTGTTAGCAGAGGTGATTAGGACATGGGTTAAGTGAAGGTGCGGATAGTTCAGATATGAAACAGGAGAAGGGAGAACGCCGAATCTCATTTGAAATAAATAGTTTTCTGAGAGCTGCGATTTAAAAGCTGTCATAACATAGGTTTCATGGCGAAGACAGAGAGAGTGCGAGCTCATTCCAGGTCGATGACCCGAAACTAGAGAAAGAGCAGGCGGCCAACAGTGGATTCGGTTGAAAATCATAAAGAGGATTATTCGTAGGACATGGTATCTGCAGCAGAGCGGACTATTCCAGGGAACTGTGAAGGAAGTGCTTACAGGTTAGGACATTCACAGAATAGGTACGAGAGCGGTGCAAGTTTTGTGGAGACATTGAAAACTAGAGCGGTAACTGATCTTATAATTTACTCTTCATGTGGCACAGGCAGCCCTCGTGGAGAGATACGCAAGGTACTGGTTTAGAACCAGAGATCATGTCATGGCTCGTCAACTCAGCGGGGTCATGAGGTCAGGGATCTTACCTACAGGATCACTCAACAGCCTAGACCTAGCGAAAAGTCCGAGTTCCATTCGAACGTTTTCACTTGTTGACCCGAAATCCTTCCCCACCCACCCCCGCTCCACCAGACCCGTTGCAGTGAGTTTGTCTGGCGTTGACTAGCATTATCGGATGAGACGCATAATACCAAGTCCGTGTACCCACATCGCGATTTAGCGCATGATAAAAGAAACAATCGAGCGCGTCCGTTTCTGGCAAAATTCCGTACAGAAAAAAGCCACTCTGACAGGCGAAACAAATACAGGATGCAAACAGGAAAAGAAATATAGAATGGGTGGCGGCTCATTGTGGCGACAAGCCCTCTATCCCAGTACGAGCCAGACTCGTATGTTTTCCACTCCCAGTAGAAATTTGCTCGTGACTTATCAGTGGTACTACGAAAACACATATAACAGTCTTTGGGTGGATGACACTCTGCCATCTTTCTCTATCCATCCATCAATTCCATCCATACCATCCATCCCATCACATACCATCCATCCATCCATCCATCCATCCATCCAATTCATCCATCCATCATCAACCAATGTTTTACTAAGCTGCTCTGATTGACACCTGTCCTCAACCAACACTGATTTTCCAATTTCATGACAGTGTCAATCCTTGTTCTAGTCATGTGTCACTGATTCTTTTGTATGTCCATTTGCACTTGATATTAACGGCGTTTTGGTATTTCCGTTTCCATGAGACAGTGGAAGTAACTTGTCTCGATCGTTTCGATTGTTCAGTGTCCTCCTGTACCCCCCCCCCCCTCAATGCTGTCCCTGTGTCCCCTGTGTCCCTGTGTCCACCTGTGTCCCATCCTGTGTCCTGTGTTACCACCTGCTGTTCCCTTGTGTCCCCTGTGTCCCCTTGTAGTCCCCTGATGCGCATTATGTGAATGCGGACTGACAAGGCTAGCGCAATAGAGCTTTAGTATTCAGTCACTGCTCACAGCCTGTGTGTCACTCTTGTCTTCATTACAAAGAAAAGTGTGTGTGTGTGTGTCGAAATGTGTTGTGGTGTGTGTGTCGTGTGTGATGTGTGATGTGTGTGTGTGTGTGGGGTTGCGTGTAGTCTGTGTGGTGTGTGCATTGTGTGTGATAT
>CM054137.1:0-69358 GCA_028751875.1 Rapana venosa | reverse complement strand
GGGTTGGTTTGGTTTGGTTTGGTTTGGTTTAGTTTAGTTTGGTTTTATTTTGGTTTTAGTTTGGTTTAGCTTGTTTATTTTGGGGTTTGGTTTAGTTTGGTTTTTTGGTTTAGTTTGTTTGGTTTGGTTTAGTTTAGTTTTGGTTTGGTTTGGGTTTATTTGGTTTAGGGTGGTGTGGTGTGGTGTGCATTGGTTTGGGTTTTTGGTTTGGTGTGGTGTAGTTAAGTGGGGTTTTTGGTTTGGTTTTTGGGTCTTGTCAGCTTTTTTGTTATTATGTTTTGTTCTGTTTATTTTTTGGTCTTTCTTTTTTCTGTTTTGCTGCTACACTTTGTTTTATTCCATCTGTTTATTGGAATAGGTTTTTAATAATTAGTAACTTCAGTATTATCATTAATAAATGTGTTTATTTGATAGATGGCTTGATGAAAAAAAAAGCAAACGTATTGCTTATCCAAAAAAATTTTTTACCATCTAGATATAAAACTTTGACTTGACTTTACTTGACTTTAATTTTTATTATGGACGATTGATAACAGTATTAGTATTTCCCCCTAGTTTAAGTCTGATTTTTTATAGATGATTCGACAACACATTTAACCTCATTTTATACCTACGCCACTTAAATTACGTCTTGCATAAAATTCAAATCACCTTGTGTGTGAAGTGTTTTAACCAAAGTGCAAAGCCATTCATGTCCTGTACATTTCTGTTTTTTCGCATACATTTTTTTCCGTTTGCAATTTTTTTCTTCAAAAATACTTCCGGGAATAACTTCCCTTAACCGTTTGGATTGTGCTGCTATGCACCATTAAATGCATATTAGATGCATACACAGGAATTCAATTTACAATTTTTTCAAGAGACTAGCCCCATAAAATACATTAATAACAATCTAATCGACAGAGGGAACAGGTGACAAAATTGACAAAAATGCATTAATACGGGGGGAATTGGATGTAAAAAAGCACACGAGTGCTTAATCCATTATTCTCGAAATAAAAGAAGAAAGAAAAAGAATAAGGAGAGGTCTGCGTTTTAATAATATATCTCACGCCCGGAACCTTTCATTCTTTTGACAAACATGTTGCTGTTTCATTAGTAATGGCCCGCTTCCCTGTATCATAGTATGTAAAAATTAGTTACTGCTACATCGGTTAATGTTTCCCCAATTTTAACCCAAAACACGTTACTTTTAAAAACAAGTTAATGTTCTGAATTCAATATAAATTTCGTTGCTCCTTCCATCGGTATTTTGGCTGGATTTACCAAAGTACATTTGACTGTTACATCAGTGATGCCCTTAAAAAGTTAGCAAAGTGTTAAAAATTGCTGCATAAATCTTTATGTGTCCAAAAGCTATACAAAATACGTTACCGCTACATCAGAAAGGAAGAATGCATCACATTAGCAAGTACGTAACTGCCACATTGCATATCGCAGTAAGTTCTATCACTGTACATTTACTGCACATCACAAATATGCGTAAGATTAAACAGAGTTGCAGTACCGCGTACTTCAGGTGATCTTCCCTTTAAGCTAACAAAGTATCTACGTTCCTGGTTACATCTAGAATAGAAATATGCCGTAAGAGTAGCAATGTAAGTACAGTAAATATGTTACCGCTACATCAGAAATATGCTGAAAGAGTAAGTAGCAATTATGTTACTGCTACCTCAAAAAAACATATGCGTTAAGAAGTAGCAATGTACTTACTGTACATCCAAAGAAATATGAGTACGAGTAACAATTTACGTTACTTGCTACATCTGAAATATGCGTAAGAGTAACAAAGATACGCTTGCTGTTATCCTCATAAATATGCGTAAGATTACCAAATAAATACCGTTACTGCTGCATCAGTAAGGGGCGGGGGTATTACGCAATACTTAGGCAAATTGTCATTCTTCCTCAGTTTAAAGGAAACTCCGTGATGGGAATGGGAAAACCGTGATGAGAATCACTGTGTAACATTATTTTTTTAAGGCTTCCTCTTTCTATTAGGTATATCTGTTGTGTGGAAGGCTGATTTAGCCATCCTATTTTCTTTAAGAAGTTTCGGATATTCCCAGACAAAGATGGTTATTTAACAGATTTTTGTTTCTTGTAATGAATTAGATGGAGTTTTATATCAAAGGAGGAGGCTGACCATTTTCTTGGAGAGCGTTTATTTTGATGACTAAAGCGAAGAATTGAATTGAGCCGTGTTTTGGTGCCTGTTTATTGGGATTCAGGACTGTAGTGTCTTGGGGAGGTGAAAAGTGGGAGGTTTTGTGAGAGAAAGAGCACGTACGACAGACCGGGGTTTTTGAGAGAGGACAGACATACATACAGAGACATTGGCAGAGCAAGGAAAAAGCACAAACTCGCAGTGAGCGAGTCGAGAGTTTTTAAATGGAGAGTTTTGAGAGAGGATCGATGAAGAGTGGGTAAAAGATGATAGATAGGAGAAGAGACAGAGACAGACAGGACAAGGAAAGAGAAAGAGGACAGAGAGAGATAAAAGAGAGAGTTGAGAGAAGGGGGATAGAGAGGAGTTGTTTGTGAGTGATGAGGGGAGACAGAGAGAGAATATTTTCACAGGTTTTGTTTTGTTCTTCTACAGATAAAACATTTCATGACAGACAGACAGACACGACAGAACCCAGGAGAGGGTATCAGGCAGGACAGAGACTAGATAATGAGAAATAAGAGGGACAGATGAGAGACACAGGGAGAGGTGCAAAGACAGTGAGTGACAAAGAGACAGCATGATGAAGAGAGAGAGCAGATGAGAGAGAAGAGTGAGACTGATGAAAGTGAGGAAAAAGAGGAGAGAGAAGGCACGAGAGTGAGAGAGACAGATATAGAAAGACAGGAACAATTTAGACATATTTTAGAGACAGAGACAGACGAGCCAGTTTCCAGTGCCCTCCTTCACATGCTTTGTTTTGACCACAACCAGTTTGTTTGGTGTCAGCATTCCACAGCTTGCACCTCCTCTCATCTTCTGCTCCCCCCCCACTCCCCACGAGGAGAGGAGTGGGTAAATCTTTTCTCTCCCCCAATACACTCTCGTGCAAGTGCTTATCCCAAGTCGGGTGTCCCACCCGGGCTGCTCGTTCTCCGGTTGCTTCGTCTCTCCACCACTTCGTCATGCCTAACGCACGTCATGATGTTAGTTCATTAATATTCATGCAAATGGACTTTGTGGTCAATTTTTTTGCTACGGCTACTCTACTTTATTTTGGTTGGTGCACGCACGTTGCGCAATCCTATTTGCTTTAATAAACAGGATATTACCACAGGTCACACATTGTCGCAAACCCCTCATTCAGTTATCAACATTGGTTAACATCAAACTCACAGCTGGATGTTTACAAAAAACAAAATCCCATTGTATTTTTTTGTTGTTATTTCAACTTGATTTCTTTATAAGACCAAGTATATTTTTTAAAATTTTATTTTTCTGTTATATCGAGGATAATGGGATAAGCACTTATGTCCCTTTTTTACATCCAGTTCCCCGTTCTGTTGTATGCGGTAATGTGTAAATTGTGATCTGTTCCCACCGACGGCACACATTGGACGTCTTTTCTTCTTACAAATGGCGGAACAGGATTTTTACGTCACCTGGCGCAAGATGTTTCTGCATAACGCTCTACATCGATTGGGGACTCGGTTTTATCCCGTCCTTATGTTCTGTAAAAGAGACTTTTGGGTGAGGGAGTGGAATGTGTGCACTGATTTTGTTAACTCCCAGGGGGGAAAAAGTATCCTCTTTACGGGAATCAAACCTGGGTTTGTCAGATTGGAGCACAATTTTTCGTCTATTTCTATCTTTTTGTATTTGTTGTATCATAAGGCTATCCTGTTGCCACCCCCCCCCCCCCCCTAATTATTCAAGCACTCAAACATGGACTATGGTACATAATAGTTAATTTCTTCTTACATACTATGCAAATTTTCATTCTTCTCCAGTGAAGGGGTATTAAAACCTTTCGATGAAAAATTAGTGTGTGACACTACCTTCAGGTTTGTTTGTTTGTTACTTTGTTTTTCATCAGGTGAAGGTGGCTGTTAGCATCCATTTTTTCTCTTTAGAGTTTCCGGATTTCCAGCCAAGATGGTTATTAAACAGTTTTTGTTTCTGTTAAATGATTTTAGGAATGGAGTTTTAATTCTCACAGAGTTGAGGCTTGACTATTTTCTTGGAACAGTTATTTTGATGGAATAAAGCGAAGGATTGAACTGTGAAGTCCTGTGTGGGCCTGTTTTATTGGGATTCTGGATTAGTAGCGGGCGTAAGGTGTTGAATAAAAGGGGGGTTTTCTGAGTAGAAGAGAGTGACAAAGACTAGGACGAGGACAGATGCATTGACAGGGACTAGAGGCAACACATGAGGACGGTGGAGCTGATATGAGAGGAGTTTTAAGAGAAAGTTTTAGTGAGTTGAGTTTTGGAAGATGAGAGAGAGAAAGATGAGAGGAGAGAGATCTGAGAGATGAGAGAGAGAGATGAGAGAGGAGAGAGATGAGAGGGAATGCGGAGAGAGAGAAAATGAGGAAGAGAAACAGAAAAAGAGCAAGACAAGACAGACAGGGACGCAAGATAGAAAAAGGGAGAGAGAGGGTGGTGGGGGAGGGAGTGAGGGAGGCGAACGAGAATTGAGAGACAGCAGACAGAGGAGACGAGGAATTTTTTAAAAAGGGTTACAGATAAGCATTCAATGATGAGGAGAGAAATACAAGAGTCAGAGACAGAGACAAGGGAGTAGAGGAGATACACAGAGAGAGAAGAGCGCTACAGACCAGCAGACAGAGAGGCTGAGGAGAAGACGGACAAGCAGAACTAATTAAAAAAATTCAAAGAGGGACCAGTGAGAGAAGAGATGAGGGATATAGGGACAGAGATAGAGGACAGTCTTAGAAAGAGACAGACAGACAGAGTTTAAGAGGAGAGATGAGAGAGAGGGAGAAAGAGAGAAAGAGAGAGTAGATAGAATTAGAGTTAGAGAGGACAGTTAGACAAAATTTGAGACATAGAAATATGGGACAGTCGCCAGGACAGACAGACAGAGACAGACAGAGAGCAAGCTTCCAGGTGCCCCTCACTGGCCCTGGTAGTTTGGACACAACAGTTTCATTTGGATTTGTCTGCTCTCCAACCAGCTTTGCACCTCACCCTCATATATTTGCTTCCCCATGGATGGAGTGGCAAAGCTTGTTTCTCTCCCCAAAAACACGGGTGCCACGTTGCGATCGATCCCTATTCGCTCTACGTCGCTGATAATTATTTAATAGGTCTTGCAAATACGTGTGTCACTGCTAGGCACACATGAATTCGTGCGCTTGCACGCATATCCGTTTTGTTACATTAACAGTCTAAGCACACATGCTTAACTACAAATCTATTTCACCATTGGTGAAACCTCGGAGCTCTTAGCTGAGGAATACCAAACATTAATCCCCTGTTATATAAGGTGTTTTTTTTTTCAAAGAATTCTTTCAAAAGACATTGTACGTTACATATTTTAGAAGCACACAAAAGCAGGACTTCGGTACTTAAAAGTAATTTCTTCTTACATTACTATTGTCATGGTCATTCTCTTTCTTCCAGTGAGGTAAAACCCGCGATTGAGAATCACTGTGTGGACATCACTATTTTCTGGGCTTTATTTCAATCAGGGAAGGGTGGCTGGTAGTAGCAATCTAATTTATCTTTTAAGAAGTTTCCGGAATTCCCAGGCCTAAGCTTGGTGTAATTAACAGATTTTTGTTTTGTTAATGATATTTGAATGGTAAAGTTTTAAATTAAGGAGGAGGAGGCTGACATTTTTCTTGGGAAGGTTTCCTTTTTTGATGGACTAAAGCGAAGTTGGGACAAGAGCCCATATTTGTTGGCTGGGCCTGTTTATTGGGAGTTTTCGAGGTTAGTAGAAGGGTGGGGGGGGGGGGTGGGGGAAAGGGTGATGTGAGTGCAAAAGGAGAGAAGGGTGAGAGACAGAGCAAGGACAGAAAGACTGAGGCATTGACAGGGACAAGAGGCCAAACACCAGGAGACGTGTGAGCCAGAGAGAGTTTTAGAGAGAAAGTTTTGATAGAGTGAGTTTGAGAGGAAACGAGAGAGTAGATATAGAGAGAGAAATGAAAGAATAGCGAAGGACAGGCCAGGACAGATAGAGAGGGGGGAGCAGGGGGGTTCAGTTCTGGTGAGGGAGGGAGGGAGAGGGAGACAGACAGACAAGGACGTGGGAGACAGATCAGGAACAGACAGAGAGAGACAGGAGAAGGAGATGAGAATTTTTAAATGGTTACAGATTAAGCATTCATGAGAAAGTGAGAGAGAGACGAGGGAGAGACAGTCAGCGAATACGACAACAGACAGACAGACAGACAATTGAGAAGAGGGACAAGAGAGAGACACAGGTAGGGGGGGGATTAAGAGGACTAACAGAAGACAGTTAGAGGAAGACAGAAAGAGACAGAGAGAGACAGACAGAGAGGAGAAGGAGAGAAAGAGAAGAGGAGATAACAAATAGGAAGACAGAGACAGACAATTAGAGACATAAAACAGAGGCAGACGATAGACATAGACCAGAAGACACACACAATGACAGACAGAATACAGACCAGAAGGACAGAGAGGAGCTTCCAGTTGACCTCCTTCTCCCCAATGGTTTGTTTTTGACACAACTGTTTGATTGTGTCAGCATCCTCATGCAGCTGGCAATCTCCCTCAATTATCTGCCCCCCACCACACACCCTCCTCTCAGCCCAAGGTTGGAGTGGCAATGTTTCTCTCCACAAATAAATTACAATATCAACTAAATATATACACACACCGTTTGTTGCACTGTTTTGACTCGTGCGCGCCATTGATTTCATAAACTGCACGTGATGATAATAATATCATATTCCTGCAAGTGTCATTTTTTCTTTTTTGTTTAGCAGGCGTGCCTATTTCACGTCGCGATGTCTTGTTCTACGACTTGCGCATCCTTCGTTTGTTACATAAACAGGACAGGCACACATGGGGGGCTGGATGAGGGTGAGGCGGGGAGGCGCATTACCTCATCAAGATAACACCATTGTAAACCTCAAAACACAAGCTGAAGAAATCAAAAAACAAACCCATTGCTATTTGTATTGTGTTTTTATTTTCAACTTGGTATTTCTTTAAAGAAGACCAAGTTTATTTTTTTAAAATTTATTTTATTTGTTATATCTGAGTGATAAATGTAAATAAGCACTTTTTGAATTGTCCTTTTTTTCCTTCCTAGTCCCCGTGTGTATGGTCGGTTTTGCTAATTTGTGGATTGTCCACCTGGTTACCAATATGGCCTACTACTTACAAAAGCGGAACACCAGGAATTTTTACGTGTGCGCAAGATTAAATGTTCTGCATTACGCTCACACAATGGGGGGACTCGGTTTTATAGTCTCCTCTGAGGACTTTTGGGGAGAAGTTGGAGTGTGCACTTATATGTGTGGTTGTTGTTAACTCCAGGGGAGGGGATAAAGTATTCCTTTTTTAACGGGAATCAAACCCTGGGTTGTCAGATTGTGAGCGCAATGTTGTAACCACTAGGCTATCTCCCCCTACTTTTAAAATTTTTTTACTTTATTCAAGCACCACAACTGCTTGACTTGGGTAGATAAGTAGATTATCTTCTTACATCTATGAGCAAGATTTGTTCATTCTTTCTCCAGTGAGGGTTTAGAAAAGCTGTGTAAGGAAGATCACTACGACACTATCTTTCAGGTTTGTTTGTCGTTTTAAATCGAGGGTGAGGGGGGCTTTTTAGCATCCATTTCTTTAAGAAGTTTCCGGAATTTCCCAGGGTCGCCAAGCTGTATTAACTGATTATTGTTTCTGTTAATGAATCTAAGATGGGAGTTTTTTAAAAAATCTAAGTGAGGAGGCCTAGATAACATTTTCATTGGAAGCGTTCTTTTTTGGTATTTTTTGATGGGAATATAAGCGATAGTTGTTTTCTTGACTGAGCCCATATGGGCGTGTTTTATTGGGGACTTTTCTGGATGGTTAACGGCGGGGTGGCGGGCGTGGGGTTGGAGTAGTTGAGTGGAATGAGAGAAGAAACACAGACAAGTTACAGAGAGACAGAGGGCATTGACTGGGGACAGAGGCAAACCACAGAGGAGACAGTTGAGCTGAGATGAGAGCTTGTTTAGAGAGGAAAGTTTGAGAGAGTGAGTTTGAGAGAGAGGTGGAGGGGTTGGAGGCGTGGGGGGCAGAGAGAATTGTCTCGCGAAAATGGTGAGGAAACAGAGACTAT
Source organism: Rapana venosa (assembly GCA_028751875.1). NCBI lineage: Eukaryota > Metazoa > Mollusca > Gastropoda > Neogastropoda > Muricidae > Rapana > Rapana venosa. Next base: position 61,083 of record CM054137.1, on the reverse strand, counting down.
GAGCGACAGACAAGTGAGAGAGATTTAGAGAAAGGGGGGAGATAGAGAGGGGGGGAGGTGAGGAGTGAGGCGACGAACAGGACAGACCATGACAGAGAGACACAGAGAGAGAGAGAAATTTTAAAAGGGTTTAACAGATTAGCATTCTTATTGAGAGGAGAGAGAGAGAGATGAGACGAGAGAGACAGAGAGAGACAGAGGAGAGACAGAGGAGAGACAGAGAGAGACACAGAGAGAGACAGGAGACAGACAGTCAGACAGGCAGAGAGAGACAAGACAAGAGACAGAAGGGATATAGAGAGACAGTGACCGAGAGAGGGTAGAGGGACCCAGAGTAGAGCTAGACATTTGAATAAAAAAACAGACAGAGACATGAGATAAGATATCGAGTGAGTAATGAGGATGTTGGGCGAGAGAGACTATAAATATATATATTAGAGAGGAGGAGAGAAAAAGAGATGATGAGAGACGAGGTGAGAGTGAGAGACGAGATGGTGATCAGAGAGAGGAGGAGGGAGAGAGGAAAAAAAATAAAGTGGAGAGAGAGAGGTGATGAGATTGTGAGGAGGAGTGTGGTGGGTGAGTGGCTTTGGGGGGGGAGGGGGGATGAGTGCAGTCAGTGAGAGTGGAGAGAGATCTCTTGGATTTTGGGGAGTGTGAGGTAATTGGTGATTCTTGATAAGAGAGAGAGGATAATGTCAAAGAACAGGTAGACATAGGGACAGGACAGAGTGAGGGGACAGAGGGAAGCGAGTTCCGGGCCCTCCTTCCCCCTGGTTTCTTGTTTTGACAAACAGTTTGATTGTGTCAGGCATCCCACACTGCATGCCCTCCCTCATCATCTTGCCACCCCCCCCCACCCCCCCCTCCCACTCTCACAAGGGCAGGGTGTTTGGTAATATGTTGCTTCTCTCCCCAAACACACGGTGAAAACGTTGCATTGCATAACGCACCCGTGATGATAATTTTATAATTTTCATGCAAAATGTGTCCATTGCTTATTGCGTGGGCATTGCTCGCGCGCGCACCCCATTTTTTTGTTAATGTGTTTCTTTGTTTGTTTTGTTTTTTTCTTTTCTTTTTCTGTTTTTCTTTTTTTTTTTTTCTCTGCATCCACCCTTTTGGTACATAAACAGATACATGCATAATATTGTTAATTTATGCACTCTTGACACTTTGCGGCTTCTGCATATCTTTTTTCTTTGTCTTTGTCTGTCTTTCTGTTTGGGTACTGTCTAGGTCTAGGTTTTGTGATTCTGTCTAGTATGTATGTTCTGTATGTTCTGTCTGTCTAGATTGGTCTGTTCCTGTCTCTCTATCGATCTCTAGCTCTCTCGCTCTGCTCTCTCTCTGCGAGCTTTCTCGAAGCGGTTTTACTTTGGTTCAACTTCTTTCAGTGTGTTCTCACACCACACAAAACCTATAACACTACACCACAACACCACACTATACAAACTCACACACACACAATTCACACACACCAATACCACACTCTCATCACTAACACACCACACACACACAAACCCGCACCTTATAATTACTTTTTTTTTATTATAGTCTTATAAACACGACCAATCAAAAAGAGACAGCAGAGGTGAGGGTTTGTAAAATTTGCAATCATAAAGATGATGCTTTGGGGGGTTGGGGGGGTGGGGAGGGGGGGGGGGGGGGGGGGGGGGGTGGGGGTGGGGGGGGGTGGGGTGGGGGGGGGGGGGGGGGGGGGGGGGGGGGCTGGGGGGGGGGGGGGGGGGGGGGGGGGGTACGGGGGGGGGGGTGGGGGTGGTGGGGGGGGGGGGGGGGGGGTGGGGGGGGTGGTGGTGGGTGGGTGGGGGGGGGGGGGGGGGGGTCGGGGGGGGGGGGGGGGGTGGGGGGGGGGGGGGGGGGGTGGGGGGGGGGGGGGGGGGGGGGGGGGGGGGGGGGGGGGGGGGGGTTGGTTTTTATTTTTTTTGTGTTGTGATACTTTTTCATTCTACTTCTCCTTCTTGGTTTTTTCAAAATTGGACGAGCTCTTGGATGGGATTTATCTTAATTTTAAACAAGTCAAACTTTTGTTTGTGATAAGCTTTATTAAATACATAACTATTGAAATACACACCCATTTGACTGGACTGTCATCAGCGCAACTGCGTCACATTGTAGTAAATGCCTGTTATTGTCCCCCCGATAAAAAAATAGAATACGCTACCTTTTCACGTTGTTCTTATAACTAAATCTCTCCATCAGTGAAAGCTCGGAGCTTCAAGCTGAGGAACAATCCACAAACCCAGCTTGACTAACCTTAAAGGATGAATTTTTTTTTTCAACGGGAACTTCTTCAAAGGATCAAGTTGTACGTAATTATAAGAAACCGCAAACATGGGAATCATGGTGCATTAAAGTACATTCTTTCTTATACTCATTTACCAGATTAATGTCCATTCTTTCTAAGTGAGTGGTAAAACTGTGCTAGGAATCTTGTGTGGCACTGCCTTTCAGGTATGTGGGCTAGTTTGTTTGGTTTTTTTTTTGGGTTTTTTCAATCAGGGTTGGGGGAGGCTGGATGATTTTTTTTTTTGTTTTAGCCATCCATTTCTTTTTAAGAATTCTCTGAAATTCCCAGGGCCCCCAAGCTGGGTTTTATCAACAGGATTTTTTTATGGGTTTCCTGTTAATGAATTAGATGGAGTTTTAAATCTAAAGAGGAAGGCTGGCATTTTCTTGGAAGCGTTCTTTTGATTGATTAAAGCGAGATTTTTGAATTGAGCTTGGGTGTGCCTGTTTATTGGGATCAGGATTAGTATAGGGAGGGGATGAGAGAGAGAGAGGGGAAAGAGAGAGATGATGAGAGATGAGAAGGCGATTGAGGAGGATGAGTGAGAGAGAGATTGATGAGAGTAGAGAGAGAGGAGACAGACAGGACGACAGACAGACAGACATAAAGTGATCATAGAGAGAGAGATAAGATAAAGAATGAGAATTAGAGAGAAGGAGAGACAGAGACAGAAAGACAGGACTATCTCTCTCTTTCCTCTTCTCTCTCTCTCTCCTCTCTCACACACACCACCACACACACACCCACACTCCAACAAATAAACACATAACAGCTAACACTAACACACACACCCAACAACCCACCCCCCCCTACACACACACACACCCCAGCACCCACACCCACACCTCACACACACCTCAACCCCACACTACACACACTCCACTTTACACCAAACACAATAACAGGACACACACACGATGCTGCGCGCGGTTGGATTTTCAGCCGGCGTGGCCATTCCATTTATCTAGAAATGAAAGCTGTATGAATTTTAATAAATATCACCACACCTCTCAACCACGCAACTACACACGTAGCACAGAGTAGAGAAGGGGGAGGACTCAGATGCGGGGACCCTCATACACACCCCCCCCCCCCCCCCCACCCCCCCCCCCCCCCCCCCCCCCCCCCCCCCCCCCCGGAGACAGTTAAGATAGGCAGGGCCGACAGACAAACAATTTGACAGTTTAGACTAGACCAGACGACAGAAAGACTCAACAATCTGACAACGGAAGGACAGCCAGACAGGAGGAGAAAAGGGAGAGAATCCCCAAACTTGTTAACGACTTCACAAAAAGCGGGATTGAAAAGGGGAGAGTGAGATCTTTCAATTTCTTGAACAATTGTCAAGGTTCTTCCTTTATCTTCCTTTCCTTCCCCAACCAATGGCATAAACCCTATAACCTCATTTTCCCTTCCAATTAGGGCATTCTGGTTAATATTATGATAAATATTAATACTGGCTTTGTGTGCTCTTCAAATATAACACAAGCAGTGCAGGTATTTTTTATTAAAGGTATATGCATTTATTCTTTTATTTTTTAGGATGATGGGTTTTAAGCACTTATTGCATATTTTTGTTTACATCAACAGGCATATTGTCTTTAAAGAAATGTTCTTTATTTTGCCATTCATTCCCACCTTTCTCCCGGCAAGGCACTCAAAAAAAAAATGAGTGCTCTGTGCGGATATAGCAGATCGGGTTGTTAACGTGGTTTCTGCTTTATGTTTTTGTGTGTGATGTAAATTATCTGGCGCGTGTTCGTTTTACGTTTAACTAGTTTGATTGTCTCATCCTAAGGGACTGAATACTCTGAGGAGAGAGGAGTGATGTGAGGAGACGGTGAGAGGAAGAGGATGAGAGAGAGAGGATGATTGTGATGAAAACAGAAGCGGGCGACAGTAGTGGAGATTGGAAGAATGGGATTGGGAATGAGAAGAAGTTTGTTGAGTGGCGGGGAGAGATCAGAGAGTTGGAGAGAGAGAGAGGGGGGGTGGGGGGAGGACAGACATTGACAGTGGAGACTGACCAAAAAGTAGAGAATCTCTCTACCATTTTCCTCCTTCAATACACTATTTCTCCGATTTCGTTTTTTTTTATGTTTTTAGGTGGTGTTTGAGGAAGATTCTCTACTTTTGTCTGTCTCAATGTTCATATGTCTGTCTCACCCCAACCCCCCTCTCTCTCCTCCTTCTATGTCTTCTCTCTCTCTCTCTCTCTCTCTCTCTTCATCTCTCTCTCTCTCTCTCCTCTCTCTCTTTCTCTCTCAGAGTTCTGTCATTAGGATGAGACAATTAAATGAGGTCACGTAAACCATCACGCGCAGAAATTTTTTATGCACACACGTTAAAACAGTATTGTATTCAGAAGTGCAGGCTCATTTGTGCCTGGTGGGAATGAATGGCAAAATTAAGAAATTAATAAAGACATGGCCGTGGATCGTAAACAAAAGTGCATGAGTGCTTAATTCCATCATCCTAAAAAAAATTAAAGAATAAATGCTATATACTTACTGCTACTGCTTGTGTTTATTTGAGGCACAGCCAGTAGTGAGTATTTTTCATAATTATTAACCAAAGAGCCTAATTGGAAGGGGGAAAATGAGTGTTTATGTTATGCTTTGTTTGGAAGGAAGGAAGGAAGGAAGGAACCTTGACATTTTCAGAAAATGTGAAATCTCTCTCCCCTTTTCATCCCCTTTTGTGAGTCGTTACAGTTGGGGATCTCTTTCTCCTCTGCTGTCCTAACGTTGTTGAGTTGTTGTCTGTCTGTGTCTGTCTATCTGTCTAATTGTTTTGTCCTGTCTGCCTGCCTATCTATCTGTCTCTCGTCTGTCTCTCTCTCTGTGCTTGTGTGTGTTGGTGTTGTGTGTTATTTTTTAAATTCATTTTCATTGCTAGGATATGGAATGCACGCCAGCGCGCGGGCTTGTGGTTCTTGTTTTTTTTGTTTGTGTATTATGATGTTAGTGTTCGTGTGTGTTTGTTGTGTAGCTTGTGTCATTAGGGTTCTATCATGTCTATTTTTCTAGTATTTTTGGTGTTTGTGTGTGTCTTTGTTGTGTGTTTTGTGTGTTTAAATTTGTGTGTCGTCTGTGTGTGTGTATGTTAGTGTTAGTGATAGGTGTGTTTGTGTGTGTGGTGTGTGTGTGTGTGGAGAGAGAGAGATGAGAGAGAGTGAGAGAGAGATAGTCTGTCTTTTGTTCTCTGTCTCTCTCATTCACTTTATGTCTGTTCTGTTGTCTGTCTGTCGTTTCTCTCGCTCTTCTCTCTCTCTCTCTCTCTCTCTCTCTCTCTCTCTCTTCTCTCTCTCTCGCTCTCCTCTCCTCTCTCTCTCCCTCCCTACTAATCATGAATCCCAATAATCAGGCACACCAGTTATTTCAATCTTCGCTTTATTTCCATCAGAAAGAAACGCTTCCAAGAAAAATGCAGCTCCTCTTTAGATTTAAAACTCCATTCTAATTCATTAATCAGAAAACCATAAAAATCTGTTGATACCAGCTTGGCCTGGGAATTTCAGAAGAATTCCTTAAAGAAATGGATGGCTTAGCCAGCCTCCCCTGATTGAAAAACCCAAACAAACAAACCACTGAAAGCAGGCCAAGAGATGTCTTATCACAGTTTTACAATCAACTGTGAGAATGGACATTAATTGGGTATGAGATAGAAGAAGTACTTTTATGGCTAAATAGTCCATGTTTGGTGTTTCTATTATAAGTACTTTGTCTTTGAAGAGTTTCCTGTTGAAAACAAAATCTCTTTAGTTAGCAGGGGTTTGGGGTATGTTCCTCAAATGCTTGAGCTCCGAGCTTTCACTGATGGAGAGTTTTAGTATTAGACAACTGTGAAGGTAGCTGTATTCCGTTTTGGGGAGACAATAACAGGGCATTTTACCATTTGACGTTGTTGCGCAGATTGAATCAAGTCAAATGGGTGTGTTTGTCAAAGTTATGGTATGGATAAGCTATACACTAGTTTGCTTGTTTAAAATTAAGTTATCCATCCAAGCTCGGCCCAATTTGAATAAAACCAAGAAGATAGTAGAAGGAAAGTTTCACAACACAAAAACCAAACCCAGATAGATCATCTTATGTTGCAAATATTTTTCCTCACCTCTGCTGTGCTCTCTTTTTTGATTGTGTGCGTGTTTGTGTTGTGTGTGGTTTGTTTGTGTGGTGTTGGTGTTCTCTGTGTGTGTTTTCTCTGTTATGGTGTGTGTTTGTGTGTGGGATTGTGTGGTTTTTGTTGTGTGTTTTGTTGTGTGGTTTGTGTGTGTCGTTGTGAGTGAGTGTGGTGTTTTGGTGTGTGTAGTTCACAAATGCGTGTATGAGACGAGAGAGAGAGAGAGAGAGCGAGAGAGAGACGAGAGAGATAGGTCTGAAGACAGACGACAGACAGACAGACAGACAGACTAGCATACAGACAGAAGGACAAATACTGAAGACAGACAAAGACAAAGAGAAAGTTAGCCCGATGTGTCAGAGTGCATAAATATGCAAGAATTGCTTGTCTGTTTCTGTAACAAAGGTGATTGCACAAGCGCGCGTGCATGCGCATGCTATGACACGTTTGCATGATTTATATAAATTATCATCAAGTGCGTTATGCATGCACGTGCACGTGTGTTTGGGGAGAGAAACTATTTATCACTACTACTTGGGATGGAGGGGGGGGGGGGGCAGATGATGAGGGAGGTGCATGCTGTGGGATGCGGACAAATCTCAAATGTTGTGTCAAAACACAACCAGGGGAAGGAGGGCATGGAAGCTCGCTATCTGTCCCTCTCTATGTTGTCTATTGTCTATCTGTCTTTGTCTTTCTCTCTCTCTTCTCTCCTTCTCTCTCTCTCTCTCTCTTCTCTCTCTCTCTCTTTCCTCTCTCTTCATCACTCTCTCTCTCTCTCTCTCTCTCTCTCTCTATTCGCCTCCTTTCTCCTCTTCTCTTTATATAATATATATATTTCTTCCTCCCTCTCCCTCTTACTCTCTCTCTCTCTTCTCTGTCTGTTTCTCTATGTCTATCCTATTCTGTCCCTTCCCCTCTCTCTGTCTCTCTATATCCTCTGTTCTTTGTCTCGTCTTCTCTGCTGTTGTCGTACTGTCTCTGTCTCTTCTCTGTGTCTCTCTCTGTCTCTCTCTGTTCTCTCTGTCTCTCTTGGCTCTCTCTCTCTGCTTCTTCTCTCCTATCATAAATGCTTTTCTGTATCACTTTTAAAAATTCTCTCTCTCTCTGTGTCTCTGTCTGTCTGTCTGTATCCCCTCCTCCCCCTCGCTCTCTCCCTTTTCTACTCTATCCTTGTTGTCTGTCTCTGTTTCTTCATTTTTCTCTCTCCATCTCTCTCTCTTCAAACTCACTCTCTCAAACTTTCTCTTCTAAAGCAAAAACATGCTCTCTCTCGCTCTCTGTCTCTGTGTTTGCCTCTGTCCCGGTCAATGCCTCTGTCTCTCTGTACTTGTATCTTGGTTTCTCTCTTTCTTTCAATTCCCTCGCCGCCTCCCACCTTACCAATCTGAATCCAATAAACACGCCCTTATGGGCTCATGTCAATCTTCGCTTATTCCATCAAAAGAACGCTTCCAAGAAAATGTCAGCCTCCTCCTTAGATTTAAACTCATTCTAATTCATTAACAGAAACAAATATCTGTTAATAACCAGTTGGCCTGGATTCGGAAAACTTCTTATAGAAATGGATGGCTATAAGCTAGCCTCGCTGATTTAAAACAAACAAACAAAACACTGAAGTAGTGTCGTAGTGATTGTTATCACGTTTACCCTCATGGAGAAGAATGAACCATTTGCCATAGCATGTAAGATGAAATTACTTATCTACCATTAGTCATGTTTGTGTGCTTGAAATAATTAGTGGGGGTGGAGATAGCCTAGTGGTTACAACATTGCGATACAATCTTGAAAAAAAGGTTTTGTTCCGGTTAAAAAGGATACCTTTCCCTGGAGTTAAACCAGTGCACACTCCACTATCCCAAAAAGTCCTTCAGATGAGGACTATAACCGAGTCCCCATGTGTGTGCGTATGCAGAACATCTTGCGACACGTAAAAATCCGGTTCCCGCTTTTTGTAAGAGTAGGCATTGTGTACCGGTGGGGAAACAAGGATCACAATTTACATAAAACCACATATACAACGGGATGGATGTAGAAAAAAAGGACAACAAAGTGCTTATTACATTTCCTCGATATACAGAATAAAATTAATTTTTAAAAATTACTTGGTCTTTAAAGAAATACAAGTTGAAATAAAAACCATCAATTTAAAATAGCATGGGTTTTTTTTTTGTATCTTCAGCTTGTGTTTTGGTTTACCAATGGTGATATCTGATGTGGGTTTGCATGGTGACTGTTGTTTATGTAACAAAAGGATGGCGCAAGCGCTTCGTGCATGCGCCTGCAATGACACGTTTGCGGAATATTATATAATAATATCATCACGTTGCGTTATGCATGCACGTGACGTGTGTTTGGGGAGAGAAACTTTTGGCTCCTTCTTGGAGAGTGGGGGGGGGGGGGGCAGATAATGAGGGAGATGCATTGTGTGGGATGCTGACACAATCAAACTGTTGTGTCAAAACACCAGGATTTAGATGCATACACAGAATCTCAATTTACAATCTTATCAGAAGAGATTAGCACATAAATATACTTAATAACAATCCTAATCGACAGAGGTGAAAGGTGTCAAAATTGACAAAACTGCAATTAATTAGGGTGATTGGATTGGTACAAAAAAGCCACACTGTAAGTTTGCTTATATCCATTTTATTCTCGAAAATGAAGAAGAAGATAAAAAATGAATAACGGCAGAGGTATCGTTTTATATATAATCTCACGATTGGAACCTTCATTCTTTTCGCACAAAATGTGTTGCTGTTCATTTGTTAATGAGCTTAGCGTGTATCATTAGTATGTAAAATAGTTATGCCTACATCGGTATTGTTCGTTTGTAACCAAAAAATAGAATGAAAAACACGTTACTCTTTACACAACGTAATGTTCATGAATTCAATATATTTGCGTAGCTCCTTCATCGGTATTTTGGCTGGATTTACCAAAGTACATTTGACTGTTACATCAGTGATGCCCTTAAAAAGTTAGCAAAGTGTTAAAAATTGCTGCATAAATCTTTATGTGTCCAAAAGCTATACAAAATACGTTACCGCTACATCAGAAAGGAAGAATGCATCACATTAGCAAGTACGTAACTGCCACATTGCATATCGCAGTAAGTTCTATCACTGTACATTTACTGCACATCACAAATATGCGTAAGATTAAACAGAGTTGCAGTACCGCGTACTTCAGGTGATCTTCCCTTTAAGCTAACAAAGTATCTACGTTCCTGGTTACATCTAGAATAGAAATATGCCGTAAGAGTAGCAATGTAAGTACAGTAAATATGTTACCGCTACATCAGAAATATGCTGAAAGAGTAAGTAGCAATTATGTTACTGCTACCTCAAAAAAACATATGCGTTAAGAAGTAGCAATGTACTTACTGTACATCCAAAGAAATATGAGTACGAGTAACAATTTACGTTACTTGCTACATCTGAAATATGCGTAAGAGTAACAAAGATACGCTTGCTGTTATCCTCATAAATATGCGTAAGATTACCAAATAAATACCGTTACTGCTGCATCAGTAAGGGGCGGGGGTATTACGCAATACTTAGGCAAATTGTCATTCTTCCTCAGTTTAAAGGAAACTCCGTGATGGGAATGGGAAAACCGTGATGAGAATCACTGTGTAACATTATTTTTTTAAGGCTTCCTCTTTCTATTAGGTATATCTGTTGTGTGGAAGGCTGATTTAGCCATCCTATTTTCTTTAAGAAGTTTCGGATATTCCCAGACAAAGATGGTTATTTAACAGATTTTTGTTTCTTGTAATGAATTAGATGGAGTTTTATATCAAAGGAGGAGGCTGACCATTTTCTTGGAGAGCGTTTATTTTGATGACTAAAGCGAAGAATTGAATTGAGCCGTGTTTTGGTGCCTGTTTATTGGGATTCAGGACTGTAGTGTCTTGGGGAGGTGAAAAGTGGGAGGTTTTGTGAGAGAAAGAGCACGTACGACAGACCGGGGTTTTTGAGAGAGGACAGACATACATACAGAGACATTGGCAGAGCAAGGAAAAAGCACAAACTCGCAGTGAGCGAGTCGAGAGTTTTTAAATGGAGAGTTTTGAGAGAGGATCGATGAAGAGTGGGTAAAAGATGATAGATAGGAGAAGAGACAGAGACAGACAGGACAAGGAAAGAGAAAGAGGACAGAGAGAGATAAAAGAGAGAGTTGAGAGAAGGGGGATAGAGAGGAGTTGTTTGTGAGTGATGAGGGGAGACAGAGAGAGAATATTTTCACAGGTTTTGTTTTGTTCTTCTACAGATAAAACATTTCATGACAGACAGACAGACACGACAGAACCCAGGAGAGGGTATCAGGCAGGACAGAGACTAGATAATGAGAAATAAGAGGGACAGATGAGAGACACAGGGAGAGGTGCAAAGACAGTGAGTGACAAAGAGACAGCATGATGAAGAGAGAGAGCAGATGAGAGAGAAGAGTGAGACTGATGAAAGTGAGGAAAAAGAGGAGAGAGAAGGCACGAGAGTGAGAGAGACAGATATAGAAAGACAGGAACAATTTAGACATATTTTAGAGACAGAGACAGACGAGCCAGTTTCCAGTGCCCTCCTTCACATGCTTTGTTTTGACCACAACCAGTTTGTTTGGTGTCAGCATTCCACAGCTTGCACCTCCTCTCATCTTCTGCTCCCCCCCCACTCCCCACGAGGAGAGGAGTGGGTAAATCTTTTCTCTCCCCCAATACACTCTCGTGCAAGTGCTTATCCCAAGTCGGGTGTCCCACCCGGGCTGCTCGTTCTCCGGTTGCTTCGTCTCTCCACCACTTCGTCATGCCTAACGCACGTCATGATGTTAGTTCATTAATATTCATGCAAATGGACTTTGTGGTCAATTTTTTTGCTACGGCTACTCTACTTTATTTTGGTTGGTGCACGCACGTTGCGCAATCCTATTTGCTTTAATAAACAGGATATTACCACAGGTCACACATTGTCGCAAACCCCTCATTCAGTTATCAACATTGGTTAACATCAAACTCACAGCTGGATGTTTACAAAAAACAAAATCCCATTGTATTTTTTTGTTGTTATTTCAACTTGATTTCTTTATAAGACCAAGTATATTTTTTAAAATTTTATTTTTCTGTTATATCGAGGATAATGGGATAAGCACTTATGTCCCTTTTTTACATCCAGTTCCCCGTTCTGTTGTATGCGGTAATGTGTAAATTGTGATCTGTTCCCACCGACGGCACACATTGGACGTCTTTTCTTCTTACAAATGGCGGAACAGGATTTTTACGTCACCTGGCGCAAGATGTTTCTGCATAACGCTCTACATCGATTGGGGACTCGGTTTTATCCCGTCCTTATGTTCTGTAAAAGAGACTTTTGGGTGAGGGAGTGGAATGTGTGCACTGATTTTGTTAACTCCCAGGGGGGAAAAAGTATCCTCTTTACGGGAATCAAACCTGGGTTTGTCAGATTGGAGCACAATTTTTCGTCTATTTCTATCTTTTTGTATTTGTTGTATCATAAGGCTATCCTGTTGCCACCCCCCCCCCCCCCCTAATTATTCAAGCACTCAAACATGGACTATGGTACATAATAGTTAATTTCTTCTTACATACTATGCAAATTTTCATTCTTCTCCAGTGAAGGGGTATTAAAACCTTTCGATGAAAAATTAGTGTGTGACACTACCTTCAGGTTTGTTTGTTTGTTACTTTGTTTTTCATCAGGTGAAGGTGGCTGTTAGCATCCATTTTTTCTCTTTAGAGTTTCCGGATTTCCAGCCAAGATGGTTATTAAACAGTTTTTGTTTCTGTTAAATGATTTTAGGAATGGAGTTTTAATTCTCACAGAGTTGAGGCTTGACTATTTTCTTGGAACAGTTATTTTGATGGAATAAAGCGAAGGATTGAACTGTGAAGTCCTGTGTGGGCCTGTTTTATTGGGATTCTGGATTAGTAGCGGGCGTAAGGTGTTGAATAAAAGGGGGGTTTTCTGAGTAGAAGAGAGTGACAAAGACTAGGACGAGGACAGATGCATTGACAGGGACTAGAGGCAACACATGAGGACGGTGGAGCTGATATGAGAGGAGTTTTAAGAGAAAGTTTTAGTGAGTTGAGTTTTGGAAGATGAGAGAGAGAAAGATGAGAGGAGAGAGATCTGAGAGATGAGAGAGAGAGATGAGAGAGGAGAGAGATGAGAGGGAATGCGGAGAGAGAGAAAATGAGGAAGAGAAACAGAAAAAGAGCAAGACAAGACAGACAGGGACGCAAGATAGAAAAAGGGAGAGAGAGGGTGGTGGGGGAGGGAGTGAGGGAGGCGAACGAGAATTGAGAGACAGCAGACAGAGGAGACGAGGAATTTTTTAAAAAGGGTTACAGATAAGCATTCAATGATGAGGAGAGAAATACAAGAGTCAGAGACAGAGACAAGGGAGTAGAGGAGATACACAGAGAGAGAAGAGCGCTACAGACCAGCAGACAGAGAGGCTGAGGAGAAGACGGACAAGCAGAACTAATTAAAAAAATTCAAAGAGGGACCAGTGAGAGAAGAGATGAGGGATATAGGGACAGAGATAGAGGACAGTCTTAGAAAGAGACAGACAGACAGAGTTTAAGAGGAGAGATGAGAGAGAGGGAGAAAGAGAGAAAGAGAGAGTAGATAGAATTAGAGTTAGAGAGGACAGTTAGACAAAATTTGAGACATAGAAATATGGGACAGTCGCCAGGACAGACAGACAGAGACAGACAGAGAGCAAGCTTCCAGGTGCCCCTCACTGGCCCTGGTAGTTTGGACACAACAGTTTCATTTGGATTTGTCTGCTCTCCAACCAGCTTTGCACCTCACCCTCATATATTTGCTTCCCCATGGATGGAGTGGCAAAGCTTGTTTCTCTCCCCAAAAACACGGGTGCCACGTTGCGATCGATCCCTATTCGCTCTACGTCGCTGATAATTATTTAATAGGTCTTGCAAATACGTGTGTCACTGCTAGGCACACATGAATTCGTGCGCTTGCACGCATATCCGTTTTGTTACATTAACAGTCTAAGCACACATGCTTAACTACAAATCTATTTCACCATTGGTGAAACCTCGGAGCTCTTAGCTGAGGAATACCAAACATTAATCCCCTGTTATATAAGGTGTTTTTTTTTTCAAAGAATTCTTTCAAAAGACATTGTACGTTACATATTTTAGAAGCACACAAAAGCAGGACTTCGGTACTTAAAAGTAATTTCTTCTTACATTACTATTGTCATGGTCATTCTCTTTCTTCCAGTGAGGTAAAACCCGCGATTGAGAATCACTGTGTGGACATCACTATTTTCTGGGCTTTATTTCAATCAGGGAAGGGTGGCTGGTAGTAGCAATCTAATTTATCTTTTAAGAAGTTTCCGGAATTCCCAGGCCTAAGCTTGGTGTAATTAACAGATTTTTGTTTTGTTAATGATATTTGAATGGTAAAGTTTTAAATTAAGGAGGAGGAGGCTGACATTTTTCTTGGGAAGGTTTCCTTTTTTGATGGACTAAAGCGAAGTTGGGACAAGAGCCCATATTTGTTGGCTGGGCCTGTTTATTGGGAGTTTTCGAGGTTAGTAGAAGGGTGGGGGGGGGGGGTGGGGGAAAGGGTGATGTGAGTGCAAAAGGAGAGAAGGGTGAGAGACAGAGCAAGGACAGAAAGACTGAGGCATTGACAGGGACAAGAGGCCAAACACCAGGAGACGTGTGAGCCAGAGAGAGTTTTAGAGAGAAAGTTTTGATAGAGTGAGTTTGAGAGGAAACGAGAGAGTAGATATAGAGAGAGAAATGAAAGAATAGCGAAGGACAGGCCAGGACAGATAGAGAGGGGGGAGCAGGGGGGTTCAGTTCTGGTGAGGGAGGGAGGGAGAGGGAGACAGACAGACAAGGACGTGGGAGACAGATCAGGAACAGACAGAGAGAGACAGGAGAAGGAGATGAGAATTTTTAAATGGTTACAGATTAAGCATTCATGAGAAAGTGAGAGAGAGACGAGGGAGAGACAGTCAGCGAATACGACAACAGACAGACAGACAGACAATTGAGAAGAGGGACAAGAGAGAGACACAGGTAGGGGGGGGATTAAGAGGACTAACAGAAGACAGTTAGAGGAAGACAGAAAGAGACAGAGAGAGACAGACAGAGAGGAGAAGGAGAGAAAGAGAAGAGGAGATAACAAATAGGAAGACAGAGACAGACAATTAGAGACATAAAACAGAGGCAGACGATAGACATAGACCAGAAGACACACACAATGACAGACAGAATACAGACCAGAAGGACAGAGAGGAGCTTCCAGTTGACCTCCTTCTCCCCAATGGTTTGTTTTTGACACAACTGTTTGATTGTGTCAGCATCCTCATGCAGCTGGCAATCTCCCTCAATTATCTGCCCCCCACCACACACCCTCCTCTCAGCCCAAGGTTGGAGTGGCAATGTTTCTCTCCACAAATAAATTACAATATCAACTAAATATATACACACACCGTTTGTTGCACTGTTTTGACTCGTGCGCGCCATTGATTTCATAAACTGCACGTGATGATAATAATATCATATTCCTGCAAGTGTCATTTTTTCTTTTTTGTTTAGCAGGCGTGCCTATTTCACGTCGCGATGTCTTGTTCTACGACTTGCGCATCCTTCGTTTGTTACATAAACAGGACAGGCACACATGGGGGGCTGGATGAGGGTGAGGCGGGGAGGCGCATTACCTCATCAAGATAACACCATTGTAAACCTCAAAACACAAGCTGAAGAAATCAAAAAACAAACCCATTGCTATTTGTATTGTGTTTTTATTTTCAACTTGGTATTTCTTTAAAGAAGACCAAGTTTATTTTTTTAAAATTTATTTTATTTGTTATATCTGAGTGATAAATGTAAATAAGCACTTTTTGAATTGTCCTTTTTTTCCTTCCTAGTCCCCGTGTGTATGGTCGGTTTTGCTAATTTGTGGATTGTCCACCTGGTTACCAATATGGCCTACTACTTACAAAAGCGGAACACCAGGAATTTTTACGTGTGCGCAAGATTAAATGTTCTGCATTACGCTCACACAATGGGGGGACTCGGTTTTATAGTCTCCTCTGAGGACTTTTGGGGAGAAGTTGGAGTGTGCACTTATATGTGTGGTTGTTGTTAACTCCAGGGGAGGGGATAAAGTATTCCTTTTTTAACGGGAATCAAACCCTGGGTTGTCAGATTGTGAGCGCAATGTTGTAACCACTAGGCTATCTCCCCCTACTTTTAAAATTTTTTTACTTTATTCAAGCACCACAACTGCTTGACTTGGGTAGATAAGTAGATTATCTTCTTACATCTATGAGCAAGATTTGTTCATTCTTTCTCCAGTGAGGGTTTAGAAAAGCTGTGTAAGGAAGATCACTACGACACTATCTTTCAGGTTTGTTTGTCGTTTTAAATCGAGGGTGAGGGGGGCTTTTTAGCATCCATTTCTTTAAGAAGTTTCCGGAATTTCCCAGGGTCGCCAAGCTGTATTAACTGATTATTGTTTCTGTTAATGAATCTAAGATGGGAGTTTTTTAAAAAATCTAAGTGAGGAGGCCTAGATAACATTTTCATTGGAAGCGTTCTTTTTTGGTATTTTTTGATGGGAATATAAGCGATAGTTGTTTTCTTGACTGAGCCCATATGGGCGTGTTTTATTGGGGACTTTTCTGGATGGTTAACGGCGGGGTGGCGGGCGTGGGGTTGGAGTAGTTGAGTGGAATGAGAGAAGAAACACAGACAAGTTACAGAGAGACAGAGGGCATTGACTGGGGACAGAGGCAAACCACAGAGGAGACAGTTGAGCTGAGATGAGAGCTTGTTTAGAGAGGAAAGTTTGAGAGAGTGAGTTTGAGAGAGAGGTGGAGGGGTTGGAGGCGTGGGGGGCAGAGAGAATTGTCTCGCGAAAATGGTGAGGAAACAGAGACTATGAGCGACAGACAAGTGAGAGAGATTTAGAGAAAGGGGGGAGATAGAGAGGGGGGGAGGTGAGGAGTGAGGCGACGAACAGGACAGACCATGACAGAGAGACACAGAGAGAGAGAGAAATTTTAAAAGGGTTTAACAGATTAGCATTCTTATTGAGAGGAGAGAGAGAGAGATGAGACGAGAGAGACAGAGAGAGACAGAGGAGAGACAGAGGAGAGACAGAGAGAGACACAGAGAGAGACAGGAGACAGACAGTCAGACAGGCAGAGAGAGACAAGACAAGAGACAGAAGGGATATAGAGAGACAGTGACCGAGAGAGGGTAGAGGGACCCAGAGTAGAGCTAGACATTTGAATAAAAAAACAGACAGAGACATGAGATAAGATATCGAGTGAGTAATGAGGATGTTGGGCGAGAGAGACTATAAATATATATATTAGAGAGGAGGAGAGAAAAAGAGATGATGAGAGACGAGGTGAGAGTGAGAGACGAGATGGTGATCAGAGAGAGGAGGAGGGAGAGAGGAAAAAAAATAAAGTGGAGAGAGAGAGGTGATGAGATTGTGAGGAGGAGTGTGGTGGGTGAGTGGCTTTGGGGGGGGAGGGGGGATGAGTGCAGTCAGTGAGAGTGGAGAGAGATCTCTTGGATTTTGGGGAGTGTGAGGTAATTGGTGATTCTTGATAAGAGAGAGAGGATAATGTCAAAGAACAGGTAGACATAGGGACAGGACAGAGTGAGGGGACAGAGGGAAGCGAGTTCCGGGCCCTCCTTCCCCCTGGTTTCTTGTTTTGACAAACAGTTTGATTGTGTCAGGCATCCCACACTGCATGCCCTCCCTCATCATCTTGCCACCCCCCCCCACCCCCCCCTCCCACTCTCACAAGGGCAGGGTGTTTGGTAATATGTTGCTTCTCTCCCCAAACACACGGTGAAAACGTTGCATTGCATAACGCACCCGTGATGATAATTTTATAATTTTCATGCAAAATGTGTCCATTGCTTATTGCGTGGGCATTGCTCGCGCGCGCACCCCATTTTTTTGTTAATGTGTTTCTTTGTTTGTTTTGTTTTTTTCTTTTCTTTTTCTGTTTTTCTTTTTTTTTTTTTCTCTGCATCCACCCTTTTGGTACATAAACAGATACATGCATAATATTGTTAATTTATGCACTCTTGACACTTTGCGGCTTCTGCATATCTTTTTTCTTTGTCTTTGTCTGTCTTTCTGTTTGGGTACTGTCTAGGTCTAGGTTTTGTGATTCTGTCTAGTATGTATGTTCTGTATGTTCTGTCTGTCTAGATTGGTCTGTTCCTGTCTCTCTATCGATCTCTAGCTCTCTCGCTCTGCTCTCTCTCTGCGAGCTTTCTCGAAGCGGTTTTACTTTGGTTCAACTTCTTTCAGTGTGTTCTCACACCACACAAAACCTATAACACTACACCACAACACCACACTATACAAACTCACACACACACAATTCACACACACCAATACCACACTCTCATCACTAACACACCACACACACACAAACCCGCACCTTATAATTACTTTTTTTTTATTATAGTCTTATAAACACGACCAATCAAAAAGAGACAGCAGAGGTGAGGGTTTGTAAAATTTGCAATCATAAAGATGATGCTTTGGGGGGTTGGGGGGGTGGGGAGGGGGGGGGGGGGGGGGGGGGGGGTGGGGGTGGGGGGGGGTGGGGTGGGGGGGGGGGGGGGGGGGGGGGGGGGGGCTGGGGGGGGGGGGGGGGGGGGGGGGGGGTACGGGGGGGGGGGTGGGGGTGGTGGGGGGGGGGGGGGGGGGGTGGGGGGGGTGGTGGTGGGTGGGTGGGGGGGGGGGGGGGGGGGTCGGGGGGGGGGGGGGGGGTGGGGGGGGGGGGGGGGGGGTGGGGGGGGGGGGGGGGGGGGGGGGGGGGGGGGGGGGGGGGGGGGTTGGTTTTTATTTTTTTTGTGTTGTGATACTTTTTCATTCTACTTCTCCTTCTTGGTTTTTTCAAAATTGGACGAGCTCTTGGATGGGATTTATCTTAATTTTAAACAAGTCAAACTTTTGTTTGTGATAAGCTTTATTAAATACATAACTATTGAAATACACACCCATTTGACTGGACTGTCATCAGCGCAACTGCGTCACATTGTAGTAAATGCCTGTTATTGTCCCCCCGATAAAAAAATAGAATACGCTACCTTTTCACGTTGTTCTTATAACTAAATCTCTCCATCAGTGAAAGCTCGGAGCTTCAAGCTGAGGAACAATCCACAAACCCAGCTTGACTAACCTTAAAGGATGAATTTTTTTTTTCAACGGGAACTTCTTCAAAGGATCAAGTTGTACGTAATTATAAGAAACCGCAAACATGGGAATCATGGTGCATTAAAGTACATTCTTTCTTATACTCATTTACCAGATTAATGTCCATTCTTTCTAAGTGAGTGGTAAAACTGTGCTAGGAATCTTGTGTGGCACTGCCTTTCAGGTATGTGGGCTAGTTTGTTTGGTTTTTTTTTTGGGTTTTTTCAATCAGGGTTGGGGGAGGCTGGATGATTTTTTTTTTTGTTTTAGCCATCCATTTCTTTTTAAGAATTCTCTGAAATTCCCAGGGCCCCCAAGCTGGGTTTTATCAACAGGATTTTTTTATGGGTTTCCTGTTAATGAATTAGATGGAGTTTTAAATCTAAAGAGGAAGGCTGGCATTTTCTTGGAAGCGTTCTTTTGATTGATTAAAGCGAGATTTTTGAATTGAGCTTGGGTGTGCCTGTTTATTGGGATCAGGATTAGTATAGGGAGGGGATGAGAGAGAGAGAGGGGAAAGAGAGAGATGATGAGAGATGAGAAGGCGATTGAGGAGGATGAGTGAGAGAGAGATTGATGAGAGTAGAGAGAGAGGAGACAGACAGGACGACAGACAGACAGACATAAAGTGATCATAGAGAGAGAGATAAGATAAAGAATGAGAATTAGAGAGAAGGAGAGACAGAGACAGAAAGACAGGACTATCTCTCTCTTTCCTCTTCTCTCTCTCTCTCCTCTCTCACACACACCACCACACACACACCCACACTCCAACAAATAAACACATAACAGCTAACACTAACACACACACCCAACAACCCACCCCCCCCTACACACACACACACCCCAGCACCCACACCCACACCTCACACACACCTCAACCCCACACTACACACACTCCACTTTACACCAAACACAATAACAGGACACACACACGATGCTGCGCGCGGTTGGATTTTCAGCCGGCGTGGCCATTCCATTTATCTAGAAATGAAAGCTGTATGAATTTTAATAAATATCACCACACCTCTCAACCACGCAACTACACACGTAGCACAGAGTAGAGAAGGGGGAGGACTCAGATGCGGGGACCCTCATACACACCCCCCCCCCCCCCCCCACCCCCCCCCCCCCCCCCCCCCCCCCCCCCCCCCCCCGGAGACAGTTAAGATAGGCAGGGCCGACAGACAAACAATTTGACAGTTTAGACTAGACCAGACGACAGAAAGACTCAACAATCTGACAACGGAAGGACAGCCAGACAGGAGGAGAAAAGGGAGAGAATCCCCAAACTTGTTAACGACTTCACAAAAAGCGGGATTGAAAAGGGGAGAGTGAGATCTTTCAATTTCTTGAACAATTGTCAAGGTTCTTCCTTTATCTTCCTTTCCTTCCCCAACCAATGGCATAAACCCTATAACCTCATTTTCCCTTCCAATTAGGGCATTCTGGTTAATATTATGATAAATATTAATACTGGCTTTGTGTGCTCTTCAAATATAACACAAGCAGTGCAGGTATTTTTTATTAAAGGTATATGCATTTATTCTTTTATTTTTTAGGATGATGGGTTTTAAGCACTTATTGCATATTTTTGTTTACATCAACAGGCATATTGTCTTTAAAGAAATGTTCTTTATTTTGCCATTCATTCCCACCTTTCTCCCGGCAAGGCACTCAAAAAAAAAATGAGTGCTCTGTGCGGATATAGCAGATCGGGTTGTTAACGTGGTTTCTGCTTTATGTTTTTGTGTGTGATGTAAATTATCTGGCGCGTGTTCGTTTTACGTTTAACTAGTTTGATTGTCTCATCCTAAGGGACTGAATACTCTGAGGAGAGAGGAGTGATGTGAGGAGACGGTGAGAGGAAGAGGATGAGAGAGAGAGGATGATTGTGATGAAAACAGAAGCGGGCGACAGTAGTGGAGATTGGAAGAATGGGATTGGGAATGAGAAGAAGTTTGTTGAGTGGCGGGGAGAGATCAGAGAGTTGGAGAGAGAGAGAGGGGGGGTGGGGGGAGGACAGACATTGACAGTGGAGACTGACCAAAAAGTAGAGAATCTCTCTACCATTTTCCTCCTTCAATACACTATTTCTCCGATTTCGTTTTTTTTTATGTTTTTAGGTGGTGTTTGAGGAAGATTCTCTACTTTTGTCTGTCTCAATGTTCATATGTCTGTCTCACCCCAACCCCCCTCTCTCTCCTCCTTCTATGTCTTCTCTCTCTCTCTCTCTCTCTCTCTCTTCATCTCTCTCTCTCTCTCTCCTCTCTCTCTTTCTCTCTCAGAGTTCTGTCATTAGGATGAGACAATTAAATGAGGTCACGTAAACCATCACGCGCAGAAATTTTTTATGCACACACGTTAAAACAGTATTGTATTCAGAAGTGCAGGCTCATTTGTGCCTGGTGGGAATGAATGGCAAAATTAAGAAATTAATAAAGACATGGCCGTGGATCGTAAACAAAAGTGCATGAGTGCTTAATTCCATCATCCTAAAAAAAATTAAAGAATAAATGCTATATACTTACTGCTACTGCTTGTGTTTATTTGAGGCACAGCCAGTAGTGAGTATTTTTCATAATTATTAACCAAAGAGCCTAATTGGAAGGGGGAAAATGAGTGTTTATGTTATGCTTTGTTTGGAAGGAAGGAAGGAAGGAAGGAACCTTGACATTTTCAGAAAATGTGAAATCTCTCTCCCCTTTTCATCCCCTTTTGTGAGTCGTTACAGTTGGGGATCTCTTTCTCCTCTGCTGTCCTAACGTTGTTGAGTTGTTGTCTGTCTGTGTCTGTCTATCTGTCTAATTGTTTTGTCCTGTCTGCCTGCCTATCTATCTGTCTCTCGTCTGTCTCTCTCTCTGTGCTTGTGTGTGTTGGTGTTGTGTGTTATTTTTTAAATTCATTTTCATTGCTAGGATATGGAATGCACGCCAGCGCGCGGGCTTGTGGTTCTTGTTTTTTTTGTTTGTGTATTATGATGTTAGTGTTCGTGTGTGTTTGTTGTGTAGCTTGTGTCATTAGGGTTCTATCATGTCTATTTTTCTAGTATTTTTGGTGTTTGTGTGTGTCTTTGTTGTGTGTTTTGTGTGTTTAAATTTGTGTGTCGTCTGTGTGTGTGTATGTTAGTGTTAGTGATAGGTGTGTTTGTGTGTGTGGTGTGTGTGTGTGTGGAGAGAGAGAGATGAGAGAGAGTGAGAGAGAGATAGTCTGTCTTTTGTTCTCTGTCTCTCTCATTCACTTTATGTCTGTTCTGTTGTCTGTCTGTCGTTTCTCTCGCTCTTCTCTCTCTCTCTCTCTCTCTCTCTCTCTCTCTCTCTTCTCTCTCTCTCGCTCTCCTCTCCTCTCTCTCTCCCTCCCTACTAATCATGAATCCCAATAATCAGGCACACCAGTTATTTCAATCTTCGCTTTATTTCCATCAGAAAGAAACGCTTCCAAGAAAAATGCAGCTCCTCTTTAGATTTAAAACTCCATTCTAATTCATTAATCAGAAAACCATAAAAATCTGTTGATACCAGCTTGGCCTGGGAATTTCAGAAGAATTCCTTAAAGAAATGGATGGCTTAGCCAGCCTCCCCTGATTGAAAAACCCAAACAAACAAACCACTGAAAGCAGGCCAAGAGATGTCTTATCACAGTTTTACAATCAACTGTGAGAATGGACATTAATTGGGTATGAGATAGAAGAAGTACTTTTATGGCTAAATAGTCCATGTTTGGTGTTTCTATTATAAGTACTTTGTCTTTGAAGAGTTTCCTGTTGAAAACAAAATCTCTTTAGTTAGCAGGGGTTTGGGGTATGTTCCTCAAATGCTTGAGCTCCGAGCTTTCACTGATGGAGAGTTTTAGTATTAGACAACTGTGAAGGTAGCTGTATTCCGTTTTGGGGAGACAATAACAGGGCATTTTACCATTTGACGTTGTTGCGCAGATTGAATCAAGTCAAATGGGTGTGTTTGTCAAAGTTATGGTATGGATAAGCTATACACTAGTTTGCTTGTTTAAAATTAAGTTATCCATCCAAGCTCGGCCCAATTTGAATAAAACCAAGAAGATAGTAGAAGGAAAGTTTCACAACACAAAAACCAAACCCAGATAGATCATCTTATGTTGCAAATATTTTTCCTCACCTCTGCTGTGCTCTCTTTTTTGATTGTGTGCGTGTTTGTGTTGTGTGTGGTTTGTTTGTGTGGTGTTGGTGTTCTCTGTGTGTGTTTTCTCTGTTATGGTGTGTGTTTGTGTGTGGGATTGTGTGGTTTTTGTTGTGTGTTTTGTTGTGTGGTTTGTGTGTGTCGTTGTGAGTGAGTGTGGTGTTTTGGTGTGTGTAGTTCACAAATGCGTGTATGAGACGAGAGAGAGAGAGAGAGAGCGAGAGAGAGACGAGAGAGATAGGTCTGAAGACAGACGACAGACAGACAGACAGACAGACTAGCATACAGACAGAAGGACAAATACTGAAGACAGACAAAGACAAAGAGAAAGTTAGCCCGATGTGTCAGAGTGCATAAATATGCAAGAATTGCTTGTCTGTTTCTGTAACAAAGGTGATTGCACAAGCGCGCGTGCATGCGCATGCTATGACACGTTTGCATGATTTATATAAATTATCATCAAGTGCGTTATGCATGCACGTGCACGTGTGTTTGGGGAGAGAAACTATTTATCACTACTACTTGGGATGGAGGGGGGGGGGGGGCAGATGATGAGGGAGGTGCATGCTGTGGGATGCGGACAAATCTCAAATGTTGTGTCAAAACACAACCAGGGGAAGGAGGGCATGGAAGCTCGCTATCTGTCCCTCTCTATGTTGTCTATTGTCTATCTGTCTTTGTCTTTCTCTCTCTCTTCTCTCCTTCTCTCTCTCTCTCTCTCTTCTCTCTCTCTCTCTTTCCTCTCTCTTCATCACTCTCTCTCTCTCTCTCTCTCTCTCTCTCTATTCGCCTCCTTTCTCCTCTTCTCTTTATATAATATATATATTTCTTCCTCCCTCTCCCTCTTACTCTCTCTCTCTCTTCTCTGTCTGTTTCTCTATGTCTATCCTATTCTGTCCCTTCCCCTCTCTCTGTCTCTCTATATCCTCTGTTCTTTGTCTCGTCTTCTCTGCTGTTGTCGTACTGTCTCTGTCTCTTCTCTGTGTCTCTCTCTGTCTCTCTCTGTTCTCTCTGTCTCTCTTGGCTCTCTCTCTCTGCTTCTTCTCTCCTATCATAAATGCTTTTCTGTATCACTTTTAAAAATTCTCTCTCTCTCTGTGTCTCTGTCTGTCTGTCTGTATCCCCTCCTCCCCCTCGCTCTCTCCCTTTTCTACTCTATCCTTGTTGTCTGTCTCTGTTTCTTCATTTTTCTCTCTCCATCTCTCTCTCTTCAAACTCACTCTCTCAAACTTTCTCTTCTAAAGCAAAAACATGCTCTCTCTCGCTCTCTGTCTCTGTGTTTGCCTCTGTCCCGGTCAATGCCTCTGTCTCTCTGTACTTGTATCTTGGTTTCTCTCTTTCTTTCAATTCCCTCGCCGCCTCCCACCTTACCAATCTGAATCCAATAAACACGCCCTTATGGGCTCATGTCAATCTTCGCTTATTCCATCAAAAGAACGCTTCCAAGAAAATGTCAGCCTCCTCCTTAGATTTAAACTCATTCTAATTCATTAACAGAAACAAATATCTGTTAATAACCAGTTGGCCTGGATTCGGAAAACTTCTTATAGAAATGGATGGCTATAAGCTAGCCTCGCTGATTTAAAACAAACAAACAAAACACTGAAGTAGTGTCGTAGTGATTGTTATCACGTTTACCCTCATGGAGAAGAATGAACCATTTGCCATAGCATGTAAGATGAAATTACTTATCTACCATTAGTCATGTTTGTGTGCTTGAAATAATTAGTGGGGGTGGAGATAGCCTAGTGGTTACAACATTGCGATACAATCTTGAAAAAAAGGTTTTGTTCCGGTTAAAAAGGATACCTTTCCCTGGAGTTAAACCAGTGCACACTCCACTATCCCAAAAAGTCCTTCAGATGAGGACTATAACCGAGTCCCCATGTGTGTGCGTATGCAGAACATCTTGCGACACGTAAAAATCCGGTTCCCGCTTTTTGTAAGAGTAGGCATTGTGTACCGGTGGGGAAACAAGGATCACAATTTACATAAAACCACATATACAACGGGATGGATGTAGAAAAAAAGGACAACAAAGTGCTTATTACATTTCCTCGATATACAGAATAAAATTAATTTTTAAAAATTACTTGGTCTTTAAAGAAATACAAGTTGAAATAAAAACCATCAATTTAAAATAGCATGGGTTTTTTTTTTGTATCTTCAGCTTGTGTTTTGGTTTACCAATGGTGATATCTGATGTGGGTTTGCATGGTGACTGTTGTTTATGTAACAAAAGGATGGCGCAAGCGCTTCGTGCATGCGCCTGCAATGACACGTTTGCGGAATATTATATAATAATATCATCACGTTGCGTTATGCATGCACGTGACGTGTGTTTGGGGAGAGAAACTTTTGGCTCCTTCTTGGAGAGTGGGGGGGGGGGGGGCAGATAATGAGGGAGATGCATTGTGTGGGATGCTGACACAATCAAACTGTTGTGTCAAACAGACATTAACAACAGCAAAAAGGCAGCAATAACAGTAAAAATTGTAAAGGAAAGCAAAGAAGCTTTGTTGAAACGGCAAACGTGTGATTGCTATATCTCGTACAGGTTTTTGTGCAAAAATAAAAGGGAAAAAATGAAGTTTGAAAGAGTGTGTCATAGTTTTGTCATAGGCTGTCGGGAAAGGGAGCGAGAGAGAGAGAGAGAGAGAGAGAGAGA
This sequence comes from Rapana venosa, assembly GCA_028751875.1. Taxonomy (NCBI): domain Eukaryota; kingdom Metazoa; phylum Mollusca; class Gastropoda; order Neogastropoda; family Muricidae; genus Rapana; species Rapana venosa. Next base: position 35,586 of record CM054137.1, on the reverse strand, counting down.
GAGGGAGAGAGAGAGATAGAGAGAGAGAGAGATGGGTGATGTGCATAATTCAGTTCGGTTGTTCACATTAATTAAACGAGAGAGAGAGAGAGAGAGAAGAGAGAGAGAGAGAGAGAGAGACAGAGACAGAGACAGAGAGAGAGACAAATACAGATACAAAGACAGACAGTAGACAGAAGAGACAGAGACAGACAGACAGACAGCGAAATTGAATGAATGATCGTTAGGAGAAAGACAGAGACATGAGACAGATATACACAAGAGAGACTGAGACAGATATATCGACAGACAGACAAACTTGACACAGAGTCAGAATAAATGAATCGTAAGACAGAAGGCGAGAGCTAGAAACAAAGAGGAGAGACAGAGCTAGAGAGATAGACAGAGAGAAAGGCTAGACAGACAAACATGACATGGAGACAAACTAAACAAATCGTAACCCTTTTTTAAAATTATTTTATATTTTATTTTACTCTTTTATTTCGAGGATAATGGAATAAGCACTCATGTGCTTTTTTCATCCAGTCCCCGTGTGTATGCAGTTTTGTAAATGTTGTCATCCGTTCCCACCGGCACACAATGGCCTGCTCTTCCGAAAAGCGGAACGAGTTTTAACGTGTGCGTAAGATGTTCTGTGTGCGTTCGCACACGGGACCTCGTTTATAGTCCATCCGAAAGACTAGGGACACTGAGGTAGAGAGACAGAGATAGAGAGTCAGAGATATATAGAAAGAGACAGACAAACAACAGGCAAACAGGCAGATAGCGACAGAGAGACAGATGAATGAATCAGAATAACAAGCAGACACACGCATTTCTAGTTGTTAACTCTGCTCCTTGTGTTAATTGCCGTACTGAGCCATACATCCTCACCTCACCTATCATAATTGTAGTCCCGTGGACCGTGGGGGCACCAATGAAGAATTTGCAACCAGCTTCCTCCATACCCCGCGGTCTTCTGCTTTCCATAGCAGTTCGTTCCACTCCAGGCCATCCACTCTCTGATGCTGTCTTCCCATCGTTTTCTCTCTGTCTGCCTCTTCGTCTCCCTCCTGTACTGTTCCCTGTAGACAGTCTGGCCAGTCCAGATGTTCGTGGATACATACATTAATTAAAACAAAACAAAATGGAAAATCCAAAGGGCAGAATGGCAGCATTGATTTTGTTCCCTTCAGAAGTATAAGTTAGTAACTTAACTGATATGTCTGAATTGCCAGGCATGTGTGTTAATGTGTGTGTATTCGTGTGTGTGTGTGTGTGTGTATGTGTGGGGTGCGTGCGTGTGTGGGAGGGGGTGCGCGCGCGCGCGCGTGTGTGGTGTGCCTGTGTGTGTTTGTGTTCGTGTGTGTGCCTGTGTGTGAGAGAGAGAGAGAGATGAGAGAGAGAGGTCTAATCAACAGAATGCTATATAAAGCCTTCATTAAATTTGCTTAAACGGTGAACAGTGATAAAAGAAATGTTTCCTGAGGTAAAAGACAGACATTCTCCAAGGTCTCATAATTTTTTACATGGTATCAAGTCTCAGCGAAAGTATTTTGACACATCAAAGCAAACAAACACACACACACAACGCATGCGCGCGTGCGCGCACGAACGTATGCACGCACACAAAACATACACACACAAGCATGCACACACATATACAGGTTTTCCTCTCTGTGTCTCTGCCTCTCCCTCACACACATGCCACGCACGCTCGCACACACATATACAGTTCTCTCTCACACACACACATACAGATACACGCACACGCACTACACACACGCACGCACGCACGCACGCATACGTCTAGACATATTTCTATTTCTCTCTCTCTATCTCTCTCTATCCCCCACCCCCCCCCCCCCCACACACACACATAAACACACCCTACCCATTCTCCGACAGACAAACAAGCACAAACAACAACATAAACCCTTCAATCTCTCCCCGTTCTACGTTTCATTCCCAGACAGCTTGTCTGCCTGGATCCGAATCTGTCTGATGTTGTCCTGCATGTTTCTGTTATCTTATACCTCCAACCCCTTCCCCCACCCTTTCTTTCCCATCATCTCCCTCCACCATCACTGCCTCCGAATTTGCTATCTCTTTTTTGTTAATTCTCCTTCCTTCCCTCCCCACCCCCTCCCCATTTTCACGCCTTCTAAAGGCAGCGATGGTATATGAACAGTGAGACAAGACATCTTGGCGTTGGCTTTTATTTCTAAACGTGTTTTCGACAATGAGAATTAATTCGTTTGTTACATGTCGTTCTGTGTCAGAACAGATTGAAAGAAAATGAAAGGGGTGATCAGCTTGGAACCTTTCAAGGCGAAAACTGCTTTACCCTAATGCGGGGATATCAAATTTGTGTTGACTTTTAATCAGGCAGTGACGGGTCACAACAACGGCATCAGCATGCAGCAGCAAGAGAGCTGACTGACATCATGGGCCCTCACATTGCAGTGGTTAGTGTTCTGGGTTTTTTGTTTGGGGATGGATGGAGGGGGGTGGGGGTGGAGCTGGACCCACATCTGGGAATGGTCAAGCTTTGGCCAGTTTCTGGTCACGGCTGAGTGTGAGAAGAAGCAGCAGCTGTTACTATGCCGGTTTGAATGTGTGACTAGGGAGGACACTTTCAACCTGTTTGCTCAGGCTCTTCTGCGTGACATGGGCGAGTTGCTGTATCATCGTCGTCGTCATCATCATCATCATCATCATCCTCATCCTCCTCCTCCTCATCATCATCGTCGTCGTCGTCGTCATCGTCATCGTCGTCGTCGTCGTCGTCGTCGTCATCATCATCATCATCATCATCATCATCACCACCACACCACCACCACCACCACCACAACCACCACCACCACCACCACCACCATCATCATCATCATCATCATCATCATCATCATCATCATCATCATCATCACCACCACCACCACCACCACCACCACCACCACCACCACCACCAACCACCACCACCACCACCACCATCATCATCATCATCATCATCATCATCATCATCACTCACCATTTATTTATTTATTTATTTATTTATTTATTTTATATCGAGGAAAATGGAATAAGAACTCATATTATTTTTTACATCCAGTCCCCGTGTGTATGCGGTTTTGTAAATTTTGTCATCATCATCGTCGGCGGTAGCAGCAGCATCAACATCAGCAGCAACGGCAGCAGTTCCTTGAACAAGATGGTGATCATCGGGGAGACACGCAGGACACGTTGGTTGACAGCCTACTCCTGGCTGATCTGTCTTCAGCCTTTCTCAACAACAGCACCATGTCAAGCTGATCCAGTCTTTGATGGTCTGCATCATCCAGTTCTTCATCTGTCTGTCTGCCCCTGCTGTGTCTGCCTCCCTCCAGTGTCCCCTGCAGGATAGACTAGACTTGGCAAAAGAGTGATGACACGTGACGTGACCAAACCACGCCAGCTTCCTCCACTTTTCAACAACAGCCAGAAGGGGTTTGTTCCTGTGGCCCAGCTTTCATGACCATCCCCTCTTGCCACGCTGACTCCTTGGTTCTGTGGTCACTCCAGGAAATGTGCCGAGGTGTTCTGAATGATTTTGCTTCGCAGGTATAAATGATATTGTATAGTGCATTTCAATTCACATGTGATTTATCACAGTTCCTGAATCGGATAGCTTTGCTGGGGTTTTAATATACCCAAACCAAAGTAAAATATTATGTTGTGTGAAGGTTGTTGTGGATGCTGAGGATTTTAGTCCTTTGCACGTGTGTATTTGATAATATCTTCGTGCAGATTGCATGGAGGCTGAGTACTGGATGTTGACTGGTTAGAGGATCTTAGCAGTTCATTTGGGAAAATACATCCTCTTCCCACCACCACAAAAACACACACACACACACACACACACACACACACCTATACACACTCATTTTCACACACATACACACACAAGCACACACGCCCCTTCCCGTCGTTGTCATAGGCTTGTCTGGAAAGGGAGCGATGGAGAGGAGACGGAGAGAGGAGAGAGGAGTTGGAGAGAGGGGGGGGAGACATTGAAAGGGGGAAGAGAGAGTGATAGAGGAGAGAGAGAGATGGGTGATGTGCATAATTCAAGTTCGGGTGGTTCCATTTAATTAAACGAGAGAGAAGGGAGTGAGAGAGAGCGAGACGAGAAGAGAGAGGTGAGATGATAGAACGAGTGGAGTGAGAGAGAGAGTGAAGCGAGAGAGCGGAGAGGACGAGGGAGGAGAGATGACAGAGACAGAGACAGGAGAGAGAGCAATTACATATACAAAGACAGGCAGAGACAGAGAGACAGGAGAAAGACAGACAGGACAGCGGCAATTGACAATATGAATGATTCGTTAGGAGAGAAAGACAGAGACAGAGACTGATTTACACAAGAGAAAAGAGAGACTGAGACCAGATTATATCGACTGACAGACAAACTTGACACAGAGTCAGAAGTAAATGAATCGTAAGACAGAAGGCGAGGAGCTAGAAGAAACAAAGCTGGGAGACAGAGCTAGAGAGATAGACATAGAGAAAGGCTATAGGACAGACAACATGACATGGAGACTAACTAAACAATCGTAACCCTTTTTAAAATTTTCCATTTTATATTTTATTTTCTCTTTTATTTCGAGGATAATGGAATAAGCACCTCATGTGCTTTTTTCATCCAGTTACCGGGTTGTATGCTGTTTTTGTAAATGTTTGTTTCATCCGTTCCCACAGACACACACTGGCCTGCTTTTCCGAGAAAAGCGGAACGAGTTTTTTTAAGTTTTTAACGTGTGCGTTAAGTTGTTCTGTGTGCGTTCGCACACGGGGGACCTCGGTTTTATCAGTCTCATCCGAATGGACTAGGGACAACTGAGGTAGTGAGACATAGATAGAGAGTCAGAGATTTATAGTAAAGAGACAGAAAACAACAGGCATACTGGCAGATAGCGACAGAGAGACAGAAATGAATGAATCTGAATAACAAGCTGACCACACGCATTTTATCGTTGTTAACTCTACTCCTTGTGTTTATTTGCCTACTGAGCCCATACATCCCTTCACCTCAACCTTATCATTAAATTGTCCTGTACCGTGGACCGTGGGGGGCCCATTGAAGAATTTTGCATACCAGCTTCCTCCTTACACCGGCGGTCCCTTCTGCTTTCCATGCAGTTCGTTCCCACTCCAGCATGTTCCACTCTTCTTGATGCTGTCTTTCCATCGTTTTTCTCTGTCTGCCTCTTCAGTCTCCCTCCTTGTACTGTTCCTGTAGGACAGTATTGGACAGTCCAGATGTTAGTGGGATACATTCATTAATTAAAACAAAACAATTGGAAAATCCAAAGGGCAGAATTGGCAGCATTGATTTTGTTCCCTTCAGAAGTATAAGTTAGTAGTAACTTAACTGATATGTATGAATTTGCCAGGGCATGTGTTTTAATGTGTGTGTATTCGTCGTGTGTGTGTTGTGTGTGTTAGTGTTATGTGGTGACGTTGCGTGCGTGTGTGGGAGAGGGGGGGTGGCGCGCGCGCGCGCGTGTTGTGGTGTGCCCTGTGTGTGTTTGTGTTTCGTGTGTGTTGCATGTGTATGGCTGAGAGAGAGGAGAAGATGAGAGAGAGGAGAGAGAGGTCTATTCTACGATGTATATAATAGCCTTCATTAAATTTGCTTTAACGGTTGTAACAGTGATTAAAAGAAAATGTTCCGGAGGGTAAAAGACGACTTCTCCAAGGTCTCATAAATTTTCTACATCGGTATCAAGTCTACTCAGCGAAAGTATTGACACATCAAAGCAAAACAAATCACCACACACAAACGCATGCGCGCGTGGGCGCGCACGAACGTAATTGATCGCACACAAAACATACAACACAAGCATGCACACACTTTTATATCAGGTTTCTCTCTCTGTGTCTCTGCCTATCCCTCATCACTACCTTGCACGCCACGCTCGCACACACTTATTCAGTTCTCTATCACACACACTTACAGATACACGGCACACGGCACACACACAGCACGCACTCCACGCAGCACACCACGCACGCTTACGTCCTAGACATATTATTTTCTATTTCTCTTCTCTCTTTCTCTCCTCTATCCCCCCCCCCCCCCCCCCCCCCCCCCCCCCCCCCCCCCCCCCCCCCCCCCCCCCCCCCCCCACCCCCCCACCCCCCCCACACCACAAACATAAACAACACCCTTTACCCAGTCTCCGCCGACAAAACAAGCACAAACAACTAAATCACCCTTCAATGCTCTCCCCGTTATAAGCTTTTTCATTACAGACTGTCTTGTCTGCCTGGATCCGAATCTGTCTGAGGTTCCTTTGTCCTGCATGTTGCATGTTTCTGTTATCTTATACCTCCAACCCTTCTCCCCCACCCTTTTTTCCATCATCTCCCTCACACCATCAACTGCTCCGAATCTATTTGCTATATCTGTTTGGTTAAGTAATTTCGTATCCTCGCTCCCTGTTACGCGTCTCGCACCCACCGCGCCTGGCGCACACGCCATTTGTGTGCTGCGGCACTTGCTAGGGTGGGGTCTGGCTCGGGCGGGGAGCGATGGCTATTGCGATGGATACAGTCTGAGAACAAGGACGATGCTGTGGCGTGTGTGGCTCTTTTTTGGCTGAAATAACGTGGGTTTTCAGACAATGAGATTAATTTCGTATTTGTTACAGGTCGTTTCTGTGTCGGAAAGACTACTTGATAGTAAATCAGATAGAATAGGGGAGGAGGTGGGGGATTGTGTTCGTGCCGTCGAATCAGGCTTGGAAAACTTTCAGGGTAAGACAATTGCTTTTACACATTATCTGCTGGGGATATCTTATTTGTCGTTGACTTCTGTTTCGGCATGTGAAGGGTCACTACTCGGCTTCTGCACATTTGCTGCAGCAAGAGAGCTGACGAGACTATATTCGGCCCTCACATTGTTGCTGTGGTTTGTGTTCTGGGGTTTTTGTTTGGGGGATGGATGAGTGGGGCGGAGGTGGGGACGGTGGGAGGAGCTGGAACCCACATCTGGGACCAGATGGGGGTCATCAAACTGTTTGGCCAGTTCTGGTCACGGCTGAGTGTGAGTAGAAGAAGCAGAAGCTGTTACTATGCGGTATTGAATGTGTGTGACTAGGAGGGACACTTTCAAACCTGTCTTTGTGTTTGCCGTCTGGGCCCGCTTCTTCTGGCGTCGGTGACATCGGGTCGAGTTGCCCCATTGTATGATGCATCGTTGTCTCGTGCTCTTGTCGATCATGTCATCAGTCGCTATCGCGTTCATCGCGTCATCGATCATCCTCGTAGACTTCCCCAATCATGCCGTCGTGAGTCTCGGCGCTTGTTATCGTCGTTCAGTACGGTCATTTGGGTGGTCGACGTCGTCTGGTCAGTCATGTTCGCCGTCACTATCATTCAATCGTCTATCATCATGTTTTGCATGTTCACAATACCTGCCACAACACGTGTCTCACCACCACCACCTCTCCACCCATCCAGCGAACCTCTACCGACCACCACCATCCACAACTCCATTCTATCGAGTCGATATTGGCACCGTTCATCATGCGTATCTATCATGTCGAGTCGGATTCTTATCATCAATCGGCCCCGGACCTCTGCACGCCGCGCGCAACAACAAACCACCACCACCTGACTCGACCACGCTCACACTCACCATACATGGATCAGCATAGCCCGTCATAGATCATCAGTGAAGTGATCATTGGACCGCCATGTATACTTTTATTCCCTTATTGTAGGATAATGCACGTACGCATATCTTGGTATACGCGGTTGGTAAGAAAGCGAACGGAGCGGGGGGTACTCAGATAAAATGGAGATGAGCAACTCATATTTAGTTTTTTAGCGTCCGAGTCACTCGGCGGAGTATCGGTGGGTGGTATGCACTAGGATCTTTCCCTGGGTGTTTGTTGATTTATACGGTTGTGGCATCACGTCATTCGCGTTCGGGCAGCCGATGGGTGAGATGCTCATGTCGCCCGAGCCGCTTTGGGAGCTGGAGCCTCGCTTTAGTCGAGACTTAGCAACTTCGAGCAGTCTCCTACTCACGGCGTAGCACGGAGCCAGTAAGGTAGTTATTGGATACATGATGGTGCGGTGCTAAGTCTGCTTGGGGACAGCCGCGGGATGGCGTCGGCATGGGGACGACACGCGAACCAGGGGATCTTCGTTGGGTTTGAAGCTCTCGACTTCTAGGCGCTGGATCCGAGTGTACCTTTGCGCCTCTTTACTTTCTTGACAAATCAGGCCACGACATGTCTAGCTTGGATAAACAGACTGTCTGTTGGGATGGTGTCTGCCTTATTCCAGTTCTTCATTGTTGTCGTTGCCCATGACTGCGTGTGTCTGCGCGTCCCCTCGCGAGATGTCCGTCCCGCCGTGGGTTGAGCGAGATATCGGTGTAAGCAACTTAGGGTACTATGGCCAATAGAGTGAATGCACGTGACGTGTGATCGCCAAGACCCACGCCATGTTTCCCGCATCCACTTTGTTGCAAACAAGAGCCTTAGAAACGGGGGGTTTTGTTTCGGCCTGTGTGAGCCTCCAGGCTTTATGTGACCATGTCCGCCTGTCGAGTTATTGGCCACTGGCTGGAAATCGCTGCCCTGGAGTTCTGGGGCTCTATCTCGGCTGCCATGGACGAATGTGCCGGAGGTGGTTTCCTGAGATTGATTTCTTCTGCTTCGAGGGGATTTATATAATGAGTATTGAATAGTGACGGAGAATTCATTTCAATGTGGGATGTTATCTGCGCGTGAGTTGCCCCTGTTACGGATCGCTTTGTGCTGGGGAGTTAGTGTTTATTAAGTTGATCCTTCCAATCGCTCAAGAGTAAAAAATTGATGTGTGTGTGGAAGGTTGTTGTGGGAGGGCAGGTAGGGCTGAGTGCGTAATTTGGAGTTCCGTTTGACGTGGTTTTGGTGTATGTTTGACTAAGGTCTCCTTTCGGGACGACGCTGGCAGGTGGGAGGGGGTGGAGCTTGGAAGTACTCGGTTGTTGACTGGGTGAGAGGATTCCTGTGAGCAGTTCATTTGGGAATCAGACTATACCCTCGCTGTCCCCAAACACACACACACCCACACCACACAGACCACACAACAGACAGCCCACGCACCTTAGTAGACCACCTGCAATTGCTCGACACACAGGTATCACACAGCAGAAGAGCACACGGCGGCAGATGTTGTGTGACCACGCGAAAGACAACAACAAGAGCATCGAGAGTTGCTGACAAAGGACAGGCCGAGCACACGGATAGACAAAGTAAGCCAATAGCACAGAGAGATTGCTGCCGTTCTCACTGTAAATAGGTGATGAATTATAGAGACGTATCCCAGAGGAAATGGGATAGATGATTATTATGGTCCACGAATGTAAGACGATATGATAAGTTACGGGGCAAACAAGGGGTTCAAAGATCGGATTATGGAGAAGGGATTGTTATTGTCAGTAGCAAGCTTTCATGTTCTATGCCCGCGTACCTATCGTCGGATATATGTATATAAGAAAGAATAATAAGTAAGTAGAGAACCAGAACTCAGAACCTCCTGGCTGTACAGTTTGAAGTTGAGCCAGGGTCTAACGTTTGAAAGAATTTGTCGTCCCCCGCGAATTCAGTAGAGCATGACCAGACTATCATTTAGAAACCAAAGAATGAGCCAATGGATCTCAGGTTCGTGGCTAATGTGGTGTATCTTCGAGTGCCGTCTGTACATTTTCCCCGCACTATTGATGTCGTGTGATTGAGTCGCAATGAGGCCCCACTCCCTTTCTCAGTGATAAGTTTTTAAAAGTTGCTTCATTAGGGGTTCCCGCCCTGATTTGTGTTCTGTATTGAACAACGTCGGGGGCATGCGGGTTCGTTATACGTTCTTCGCGGGGAAAGTAAGTAGTATATTCCTCGGTGGTTTATTACTATAGAATTGAATTAGGCAATTACGCGAAAATTTTGACACTCCTTCACGTTGAAAGAAGACGCTTTATTGATGCAGTAAATATGCGCAAGGAAAGGAACTCACCTGGTGCTCTTCCCGTCTCCGACCGCTCAGCGTCTTCCCCTCCAAAAGAAATGGGATGTATAGGATGACTCCGCTGAATACTTCTAATTTTGTAGTGTGTGATGGTGCCGCGAAAAAAAGCACATGCAGCGATACATAGACATCTTTTCACAGTGATGCCACAGGCCCCACACCGCTTTGCACACACACCAGTTAGTCATATACAGACGCACAGACGTCCACGCGTATAACATCTCTCATACTGCTTCTCCTTCCCGCCCTCGTCTTCTTGCTCTCTTCTCGCTGTGGTTACGTCACTGTTTGTCTTGAGAATTTTAGTATGTCGAAACATAGCCCGTGATGGGGGGGAGTTTAAGACGGGGGTGTACTATAGATAGTTTTTTTGTTGATGGTAACAAGTTTTCGTCAGGTTTATAAGAACGGAATATTCTCTTTTTGTGTTCATTTCAAGTGCTATGTAAGCAAGTCAAGAGTTTATCTGTGTGCATATGGATGACGAATAATCGATAGCCATCAATTATACAGAGTTTTGGTGAGATGGTGCTCTCCATTGACCAGGGAGTCGGACCGTTACGGGGATAAGAATTGATTGCAAACTTAAAGACCGAGAACGAGTTCGCGGAGTAAGGGCTTGTGTTTCTCTAAAGTCTACAGATCGTGTTTTTCTAATATGTCCATTAACCAGCTTCATTGCCAAGTGTGTGTGAATACTCGATGAAAGAGGCGCATACGTCTGGAGTAGATGTACGAGCTTGGTTTAGAGTACACTTATATATGCTGGATATTTTATTACTTGTGTTTGTTTGCTAAGGGATGATGTCTGCCACGCTTATTGTCAAACATCACCCTGGGGAACGGGTTGGGTTGTGCAACATCAATTAAAACAGATTTTGTAAAGAATGCTTGTAGATGTCAACCTAGTTCAGTTAAATGTTGTATTATCACAATTAACCTAATAGAGTAGATCTCAGTATAGTAATGTTAGGTGACTGAGGGGGGGAATCTGGAGATGCGTTCTGTTCAAAACTAGAGGAACAATGTGTTCGGGTATTCGTGGTAGTCTCGGGGTTAGGTTAGAAGGCTTAAGAATGTTGTGAACTCCTTCAGTATTGCTCATTTCTTAAGGTGTTTAGTTTTAACGACAAGATGTAGCGTGTAAGAAAGTTGGGGGTACTGGAATCGTTTAGTTTACCGAATGGAAGTAAATCAAGAAGGGCAGTCTGAGTGGTCTTGAGTCACGAGTTGGTTCAGTGTTTGAGAGCAACAGAAGGTTTTTCATAGGGTATTATATTTATGAAACGAAGAAATGCCTATTGGAACAGTTAGTATCTTTTGTGTCAAGATCTTCTCTGTTTCGGACAAGACTCGTAGATGTTCAGCCATATTGTTTGTATTTCCTCGGAAATTGATAGATGATTATGTGTGGGAACAAACGCAGAACGTAGGAGGTGGCAATATTGTTATTGAGGATATAATTCATTTGTTATTTGTGGATGGCAGCGGTTGGCCTAGAAATTAGATGTTTTTGCCGGGTGGTAAGGAGTAAGTACCTGGTCTTAGAGTAAGGGAAGGGGGACGCAATAAGATGGTATTATGGGCGATGTATGAGGGGGTTAGTTGGCTCACAGGCTTGTATTGGTCAAACTCCTGATACAAGCCATGCACCGATACTCATGTGAGTTGGTTTCGCGGTCGGGGGGGGGGAATCTGTGTGCCTCGGGGGGAGAGGGGGGCGCCATCGCCTCGGAGTATTCGCGTTGGTTGGCTATAGGGCAGAGATGGCGGAGCGTTTGGGTAGGTGGGCTTGAAGGGGAGGTTGCTGGGCCGGGTCCTGGGGGGGGCCTTCATTGTAGGGTGGGGGTTGGGTGCCAGGCGGCCGGGTATGGTTCGGGTGTCGGGCGTTGCGTTTGGATGGGGGCAGCTGTTCTGGGGTGGGCCCGCCGCGTGTTGGGGCAGGGTACCTGGGGTGGTGTGGGGGACGCGCTTTGGCGGAGTTGGGGGTTGGAGTGGGGTGGTGCAGGGTGGGCGGCATTCGGCGGGCGAGCGCGGCAGGGTCTCAAATCTAATTTGCCTGTAAATTGTGGTCATGTGATAGGTTGTAAATTATCTCCTAGTATTGCCAAGCTTACATACGATGCAGTGGTTATAGCAGCTTGAGACTGCTAAACTGCCTATGGCCTGGTGTGTGATAAAGATGATATGCTGGATCTTTTCAAAATATAGATAGAGATAACATTTTGTTGGTTGTGACTTTGAGAAAGGCTGCGGTGCGTTTAATCTCAGTGTGTAGTAGTGGGTATGTGGTCGGTTTTGACAAGCAGAGAGTGGGTCGGGGGATGAAAATAGTTTTTCTTAAGGTATGGGTTTATAAAAAAAGGTTTGTTTTGGGATTCGTGTTTATTCAAAGGGGAAGAGATGGGCAACTGGGGGGTTATTTGGTGGGTGGTGTTGTTTGGCTTTGTCGGGGAATTGGCCGTGTGCTAATGCACTGGGTGGGGGTGGTGTCGGGGTCGTACGGCACGTGTGGAGGGGGCCGGTACCCTAGGTCTGTGTTTATGGGTGGTGCGGAGTTGGGACCTAGATGGGGGAGTTAGTGGTGTTTCGTTTTGGCTTGGTGGCTGGTGTGGGGTGGTTATGGTATGGTTGGGAGGGGTATTTGGTGCGGTTGGGACTGTACGAGATAAAGTGAGGTATTGATGGTTGGTATAGATAGTTTTTCTTTAAAAGTAATTGTTGTAAATGAGAAAGAGCAGAGTGATTTGTTCAGAACTGCTCTATAGATGTGCGACTGGGCTTCGGTTGGTTTTGTGTTGAGTTGTAGTGGTGCCAGAAGGTTCGAAGGTCAAAGCGGAAGAAAGGATTTAACTGTTTTTACCCTGCTTAATCGAATCATGTGGAGTTTTTTTCATGAGTGGTGATGATAGGTGATACGATAATATCCGAGAATAAATGTATGTCCATTGATTTTGTGTTGGAGGTTAGAAACGGAAAATTGGAAAATGGAAGCTCCAGTCTGGTCGTATTTGAATGGTTGAGCATCTGTGACTCTCTGATAAACGCTTGAAGAGTAGGGAAAAGATTTTTTTGTAAGTATAATGGTGTTATACATCAATGTGCCATTGCTCAGGATTACATGTTCAAAGCTCAATACATAGAAATGATGGAGGGGGTCGATACTAGTACGTTTGACTATGTGGGATACATTTTTCACCTTCATTAACAAATGGGAAAGAACAATGTTGTGTCTCAGATTAGCTGTATTTATTGAGAGCTATAGATATAGGAGACTGCTAACGCGATGTGTTGGTATATACGCATATGAATGATTTGTCTCTAAGACTTGCATGTGTGCTTAATTTTGTCTGATGTTTAGTGGAGGTTGGTGGTTGATTTAGGTTTATAAACCGTGGGATGGAGAATATGAGATGATAGTAGAATGGGGTGTGTGATTTGTTGTCTGTCGGTTGATTCTGTGCATGTTGTTAGCGTAACGTAATACTTTTTCTTGATGCATGAGTTGGTTGACTGGTATCTGGTTGGTGGTTTTCTTCTCTCAGTCTTTAGTGAAGTCAGTCATCACTAGATACGTCACGTATTACTTGTTTGTGCTATTTGCTTTTGACAAATGTATATGATAGGATTGAAGCCGATTTGGTTCCAGATCCCTACAGGACCCACATATAGTATGTGGTCACCGGACCACCCATGTAAGATTAGATTCATCGTTCAGGGTTCAGAGTTGAGGGTTCGCTTTCTTTCGACTCTCTGCTGTCTGCTCTGTCGTCTGCTCATTGCGCACTCACTAGCACTACCACGCAGTATACACGTGTACGCTTATTGCTGGGATGCAAGAAAAAAGTGCAGGGTGTTGGCACTGCTTATTTCAATGTACCATCTGGGGAAATTTGACAAATTGAACGTTGGACTACGCTTGGTCCTGGCCACGGATAATAAACGCACATGAAAAGGCCGAATCACAAAACATGCAACGACACATACGGCAATGTCATGAGTGTTGACTGCAGATCATCTGATAGATTGGCACGGGGCGGGCACGGCCACGCCGTGATGTGCATACGCAGATGCGCACAACGCCGGAGGGAGAGGGCTGCGCATATGACGGTGCTCGCCCAAGGCACTGCACAGATGACTCATCACGATGTATACAGAAGGAGAGAGAGAGATAGACGAGGAGAGTGAGGAGACCGGATAGGCAAGGGGGGGGAATGGGGTGGGCAGAGTAAGACCGGAGGGGCAGTACGTAGATTGGCAACGGCTAGCCATGTTTTGAGTGTAGGAGTTGGGGAGATAAGAATGAGCGAGGAGACGGAGGAGTTAAGATGTACGGGAGCGGAGGTGTAGGGTTTCATCGAGTGAGATGGGGAGGATGACGGACGGTTGTACCTAGGGGAGAGTGTCCGATCAGCGGAGCCGCGTGAGTGGGTCCGGGTTGCTGAGCTTGATGGGTCAGGGGACTGAGACCCTTGGTGAGCGATGATGAAGAATCTCACGAGAGATTGAGATGAGGGATGATGGAGGGAGTGAGAGGTTTGGGAGGGGAGGGAATACAGATCGAATGTTTGCCAAGATAGCGATCGGAGAAGTGTTTAATTTGTCATACAGTTAAGAAGCTGTCATTGACAGCGCAGGAGCCAGAGGAAGACATGAGCGACTGAGGTCTGTGAGATGAAGAGTAGGGAGGAGAGAGGTGTGGGTAGAGAGGAGAGAGAGAAGCTAATGGGCGAGGACGGGCTAGACTGGAGGGGTAGAGCGAGGAGTGGATAAAATAGGGGGATCCGAGCGTAAGGGGAGAGAGAACAGAGGAAGAAAGATCAAAATCACAATCTCGCTCGAAATTTTCCAATTATAAATTTTTATGATTGCGAACGTAATAAAGAATCAATCGCGTGTCTTTGTGACGAGTCCAGTCCCGCCGTGTGATCAAGGGGATATAAGCATCTCTGATAAGAGTAAGAAAAATAAGCCCAGTTAGGGGGAAAGTTGGGCGAATAGTCGAGAGGAGAAAGACGTGAGGGACAGAGACCTGGAGGCGGGAGTTGGCAAGAAGGTGGTAGGAGTGAGAGAGGAGAGTTAAGGTGAACTGGATAAACGTGCGTAGTGAGGAGTGGAGGGCGAGGGGGAGGGATGAGACTAGGAGGTAAAGTGGAGTGATGAGCCGGAGGACGCGGGACGAGAAGCCGCAGAGGAGTGAGAGAGCGAAGTGAGAGATCGGCGCGGCTCGAAACGGCGGATGGGATCGTATAGAGGAGTCGCGAAGAGGGGAGGACGAGAGGAGGGAGATCGGATAGACGAGTGTGCCTGGGAGACGGCCGGATGGTTGACGAGGGGAGAGTGGCGTGATTGGCTTGTGGTGTTTCGTGTGTGTGTTGGCTGTGTCTGTGTGTATAGTGTTTATGATCTTTTGACCTAGAATAAGGAGTAAAGGAATAGGGCATGTGGATCAATGAAAAACGGTTATCTTCACGAGCAAAAAAAAATCCCCCCAGAGCAGGGATCGAAAAAGGTTCCCCAGTGTTTGATTGATAGTAATGAATCACTTCACGATTGTGATTATGGCATCTAACACTTAATCACCGCGTAATTAGCATACACACACAGAGTCAGGACACGCACACTGCTAACGACATGAAGGCACACCTGCTACACCAACGACACATCCTCAGATAAAGCTCACCCGCAGACGCACAGGTCTTCTTCTCCTACCTCATGTTGATCACGGCTTGTCTTTCTGTCGCTGCCCGCCCGCCCCCCCTCCCCCTCTCCTCACTTCTCTCTCTGCTTTGTACACGCACAGCTGAGATCACACCAGGACAGAGAACACGCACGACTCACAGACACACACACACACTCAACCCTCCCCTCCCCAGCACACACCCACCCACACACTAACAAACACAATACACTACACACACAGAGCATCCCCCGCCCACCGCACAACACTCCCACACCCCTCTCATACACACCACACCTCACCACACACACACTCACACATCCCACAAACAGACAACCACCACACACAAGACACACAACAACGACAGGAGCACAGCCCATAAACTCAAACAAACAAAAACAAGCCACAGCGCTGTGCTAAACCCACAATCCATGTGGACTCTCTTCTTCCGCTGTTCATGCAGAGCAGCGTCGGTTGACACGATGGTGTGCTCTCTCTCTCCCCTATCTCTCTCGTCCCCCCCCCCCCTATTATACTTTATCTTACGCTCTACCGTATCCCTCCGTCCTCTTCCTGTAACCCCCGTTCCTACCCCCTAGCCCTCCTCCCCGAGGTATGCCCCTTCCCTCCGCCACCCTTCATCCCCCGTTTCCCGCATTTTCCGTCGCTCTGTTTGCATCTAGTCATCTTGTCTTTTTGTAAACATCGTTAGGGATTTGGGGGAAAAGCGGCATGCTCGTCTTGTTGTTTTAGCGTGTAGGTTGGCTTTCGAAATTTCTGTGGGTGGGTGTTTTGGTTGCGAGTGGAGTAGCTTGGTGTGTTACGAGATGTATTTGGGTGTTGGATGCTGAGGAGAGAGGGAGAGAAGATGAGAAGAGAGAGAGGAGACTGGAAGACGAAGAGTGAGGAGAGGGGAAGAGAACAGAGAAAGACGAGCAGAGGGGACGCCAAGACGAGTCCAGTGAGACGAGAGACAGAGATACGAGAGACAGACGAGACAGAGATGAGGAAGAGAGAAGATGATAAGTGAGAGAAAGGGGACAGGAGAGACAGAGTACAGAGAAAGGAGAGAAAGGAGAGGACAGAGTGGAGACCGAAAAAGAAGAGAGGAGACAGAGGACACAGAGAGACAGAGAGAGCACAGAGGACAGAAAGAACAGACTAGGGCACAAAGCGACAGAACAGACAGGATAAGCAAAAAGAGCATGCAGGACAGGGGAGGAACGGGCAGCAAGAGGCAGATAGAGGAGACAGTAGAGAATATCAAAACTTCTAATAGTTTACACCTAGAGTATATTCATGGAGGCATGATATGTCATAGAGCCAGAGCTTCTTTAGACAGCAGGCTCTCTTCGAAGAGAAGACTCTCACACCAGACACCGATTCACACACACATACATACACTCACACAAATGCAAGAAGAGAGAGAGGGAAGAGGAGAAGAGAGATGGAGAGAGAGAGAAAGTTGGACGGAGTGGAGAGAAGGAACGGGAGAGTGAGAGTAGAGAGAGAGTATGAGACTAGACAGACAGACAGAGCAGAAGGGATCGCAGATAGAGAAAAGAGACGAGTAGAGGAGAGAGTGAGAACGAGATAGATGAGGACGAACCGACCGAACGAGAGACGGGCGAGGTGGGGAGGGGAGGCGAGAGGCGAGGAGGGATGAGATGACGAGGAGAGGCAGGGAGAGGAGAGGAGACGAACGACAATGACAATTGACCAATGACAATGACAAGACAAATTCTTTTATTTCGTTGATAATGGGAGAATAAGCAAGACACATGTGCCGTTTACATCCAGTCCACCGCCCGTTAGCGGGAACATCTGTGATAATAAGTAACACCAAGTAGCTCTATACAGTTCTCACAATAAGAAAACAAAGGGGAAATACCGCTTTTCGCAAGAACACGAGTCCCCCACCCCCCGTCCCAGACAAACCGACTCACCCCCCCAAGCAAGCAATTGAAAGAAAATCGCTAGGATAACCCCACCCCTCCCCAACCCCCCAAAAAAAACCCCTAACGCCAATAAACATACAAGAAAACGTAAAGGAGAAGGAAAAACCGATACCCAACATTAAAGATGAGATAGAGAAAAAGAGAACAAACAGTCAAACTAACAACAACAAAGGAACAGTGCGAACATCTAAAGTCCAGAAGATAACACGCAACCTCAAACTTTAATAAGTCGATAAAGATATAACATCTTACACATTGTCAGAAGTGAGTACAGAATACTTGTTAACAATTGAATATTGTTAATAAGAATATTGAAATACAGGGCACTCATTAAAAACTTAAGTACAGAGCGGGCCTAAAGCAACGTCAATTACGTATTGTAGAAATTAGTTGTAAAAATTATGAATCCTTCATGAGAGGACTATACTAATTGGTATGACATTATGCAGGACGCGAAGTAAAAGGTGAGAGAGGAGAGAGAGAGAGAAAGAAAAGAAATGAGACAGGAGGAGGATGAGGGAGAGTGTGCGTGTAGTGTGTGTATTTCAGAGATATTGATCCAATGTGTAAATCCGCGCGCAAAACAGTATTGCGGGATCCCAGTCAACACTCATTTTAGATTATTACTCGTGTTTCAAATTATATGTTCATGATGAAGTGGAAATCGAAATGTTGACATGACCCATATACATCCGCACACAATAAGAAAGACAGTGAAGAAGACTCAAACCGAAGAAAGAAATTTAAAACTATAAAGAAAATATGATTCTCAAAACAGTACACGATCACCTTCAACACTGTAGTTTGATCGACTTTAGCGCAGATATTTTATGTCATGATATATCAAATATAATTCAATACCCCCATACTGCTACACATTAAAAACAAGAGTGGAAAAGAAAGAAGGGTAAAAGAAACGAAAACTGTCCGAAACTTATGAAGGTCATAGTGAGAGAATAAGAAAATGAAAAAAGAGAAGAGAGAGGACAGAGAGAGAGGAGAGAAGAGCGGAGAGAGGGGGGAGCGAAGGGAGAGAGAGCTGTGGGTATGTGTTGGTGTGTGTGTGTTGTGTGTGTTTTCAGGGGATAGTACAGTATAATAATATAATAATTCTGTCACTATGAAAGACAGTGCACGATCATCGGTCACCCTTATTTTGACTAGTACTCAGGCAAGGGTTTGATATGTCATGATTAATGAAATAAACTCAAGTTACCGTGCGTAGTCACAGAATTAAACATGGAAGAAGAGGAAGGGTATAAAAGAGAACGCCAAATCTATAAGATCAGGGAGAGGAGGAGAGGAGACGAGAGAGAGAGGAGATGGGGTGGGATGATGTAGATGAGAGAGATGTGGGAGGAGGGTAGAGAGAGAGAGAGTGTGGTGTGTTTGTGTGTGTGTGTGGTTGTGTGTGGTAGTGTGGTGTGTGTGGTAGTGTGTGGTGTGACTGTGTGAGTGTTTTGAAGGATTATACTCAGTATATGAAATTGTCTTCAAGAGCAGCACAGGATTCACATTCAAAAGTTGTTTTCGAAATATAATTCGTACACAAAATGAATGTCATGAAAAGAAATAAGCCATATGTCATATACGCGCTTTACATAGAGGAGGAAAATCACTTTGACGTCAGTAAAAGGAACATGGTATACATTGTAAGTAAGAGAGGAGAGAGATGGGGGGAGGAAGAGATGAGAGAGAGTGGAGGGGAGGGAGGATGGAGTGTGTGTGTTGTGTTGTGTGGTGTGGGGCTGTGTGTGTGTGTGTGTGGAGTGTGATGTGTGTGTGTGTGTGTGTGTGTTGTGTGTGTGCAGCTGCGGTGTGTGTGTGGTTGTTGCGTTGGTGAGAAGATAACTGCTTTTGTGTTTGTAAACAGGAACATACAACATGAACGTGACGATGAAAAAATAGTGATATGGATAAATGGAGTGCTCACAGAAATCATCAGGTCGAACACTCTTTTCATTATTATCGTACAAGATTAACAAATTCAATTGTAATGATAGATTATATTTCTGGATAACTATTTGTGTAATAAAAGAATTTAGAAAGAAAACGAAAGAAGAAGAAAGAAAAGAGAAAGCAAAAAAAGAGAGAAAAAAAGGTTTTTCCTGTGGTAAACCTCACGATTATTAACATGCAGTTGTAAAATTTGAAAAGGCATGATGAGGAGAGAGAGAGAGAGAGAGTGACGAGATTGACGAAGTGGCGTGGGGGGGGGACAAGGTGTAATGACACGAAAGAAAGGTGAAGGGATAAAGGGTCAGGGCAGATAGTTAGATATGGAGAAGGCCAGCAGGATAGGTATGGGGAGGATATGCGAACTTTGTTTTATAAGCTATGGACTGAGGTTTGTTAGTTGTTTGGAGGTATCAAAGGCTGAGTGTTGATAATTGAGTTTTGTATATTGTAATTGATGGCGGGTTGTTTAACTGATCTTCAGAAGGGAGTTGCCACAGCAGATAGCCCTGAGTAAAGGGATAGATATTGAATTAAGTCGTATTCTCGGAGATTGGGACACTAGGCGTGCTATAGTATTTCGGATTGGTTTGTCGGGGGAAGTGTCTATTTTAAAGTATGATGGATGCAGGTGTCCTGGTTCATGATCTTGAACTTATTGCAATGAACTCCTTTTGTTATATTTAAACGGTTGAGGGTCGTTGTCATAGGCTTGTCTGGAAAGGGAGCGATGGAGAGGAGACGGAGAGAGGAGAGAGGAGTTGGAGAGAGGGGGGGGAGACATTGAAAGGGGGAAGAGAGAGTGATAGAGGAGAGAGAGAGATGGGTGATGTGCATAATTCAAGTTCGGGTGGTTCCATTTAATTAAACGAGAGAGAAGGGAGTGAGAGAGAGCGAGACGAGAAGAGAGAGGTGAGATGATAGAACGAGTGGAGTGAGAGAGAGAGTGAAGCGAGAGAGCGGAGAGGACGAGGGAGGAGAGATGACAGAGACAGAGACAGGAGAGAGAGCAATTACATATACAAAGACAGGCAGAGACAGAGAGACAGGAGAAAGACAGACAGGACAGCGGCAATTGACAATATGAATGATTCGTTAGGAGAGAAAGACAGAGACAGAGACTGATTTACACAAGAGAAAAGAGAGACTGAGACCAGATTATATCGACTGACAGACAAACTTGACACAGAGTCAGAAGTAAATGAATCGTAAGACAGAAGGCGAGGAGCTAGAAGAAACAAAGCTGGGAGACAGAGCTAGAGAGATAGACATAGAGAAAGGCTATAGGACAGACAACATGACATGGAGACTAACTAAACAATCGTAACCCTTTTTAAAATTTTCCATTTTATATTTTATTTTCTCTTTTATTTCGAGGATAATGGAATAAGCACCTCATGTGCTTTTTTCATCCAGTTACCGGGTTGTATGCTGTTTTTGTAAATGTTTGTTTCATCCGTTCCCACAGACACACACTGGCCTGCTTTTCCGAGAAAAGCGGAACGAGTTTTTTTAAGTTTTTAACGTGTGCGTTAAGTTGTTCTGTGTGCGTTCGCACACGGGGGACCTCGGTTTTATCAGTCTCATCCGAATGGACTAGGGACAACTGAGGTAGTGAGACATAGATAGAGAGTCAGAGATTTATAGTAAAGAGACAGAAAACAACAGGCATACTGGCAGATAGCGACAGAGAGACAGAAATGAATGAATCTGAATAACAAGCTGACCACACGCATTTTATCGTTGTTAACTCTACTCCTTGTGTTTATTTGCCTACTGAGCCCATACATCCCTTCACCTCAACCTTATCATTAAATTGTCCTGTACCGTGGACCGTGGGGGGCCCATTGAAGAATTTTGCATACCAGCTTCCTCCTTACACCGGCGGTCCCTTCTGCTTTCCATGCAGTTCGTTCCCACTCCAGCATGTTCCACTCTTCTTGATGCTGTCTTTCCATCGTTTTTCTCTGTCTGCCTCTTCAGTCTCCCTCCTTGTACTGTTCCTGTAGGACAGTATTGGACAGTCCAGATGTTAGTGGGATACATTCATTAATTAAAACAAAACAATTGGAAAATCCAAAGGGCAGAATTGGCAGCATTGATTTTGTTCCCTTCAGAAGTATAAGTTAGTAGTAACTTAACTGATATGTATGAATTTGCCAGGGCATGTGTTTTAATGTGTGTGTATTCGTCGTGTGTGTGTTGTGTGTGTTAGTGTTATGTGGTGACGTTGCGTGCGTGTGTGGGAGAGGGGGGGTGGCGCGCGCGCGCGCGTGTTGTGGTGTGCCCTGTGTGTGTTTGTGTTTCGTGTGTGTTGCATGTGTATGGCTGAGAGAGAGGAGAAGATGAGAGAGAGGAGAGAGAGGTCTATTCTACGATGTATATAATAGCCTTCATTAAATTTGCTTTAACGGTTGTAACAGTGATTAAAAGAAAATGTTCCGGAGGGTAAAAGACGACTTCTCCAAGGTCTCATAAATTTTCTACATCGGTATCAAGTCTACTCAGCGAAAGTATTGACACATCAAAGCAAAACAAATCACCACACACAAACGCATGCGCGCGTGGGCGCGCACGAACGTAATTGATCGCACACAAAACATACAACACAAGCATGCACACACTTTTATATCAGGTTTCTCTCTCTGTGTCTCTGCCTATCCCTCATCACTACCTTGCACGCCACGCTCGCACACACTTATTCAGTTCTCTATCACACACACTTACAGATACACGGCACACGGCACACACACAGCACGCACTCCACGCAGCACACCACGCACGCTTACGTCCTAGACATATTATTTTCTATTTCTCTTCTCTCTTTCTCTCCTCTATCCCCCCCCCCCCCCCCCCCCCCCCCCCCCCCCCCCCCCCCCCCCCCCCCCCCCCCCCCCCCACCCCCCCACCCCCCCCACACCACAAACATAAACAACACCCTTTACCCAGTCTCCGCCGACAAAACAAGCACAAACAACTAAATCACCCTTCAATGCTCTCCCCGTTATAAGCTTTTTCATTACAGACTGTCTTGTCTGCCTGGATCCGAATCTGTCTGAGGTTCCTTTGTCCTGCATGTTGCATGTTTCTGTTATCTTATACCTCCAACCCTTCTCCCCCACCCTTTTTTCCATCATCTCCCTCACACCATCAACTGCTCCGAATCTATTTGCTATATCTGTTTGGTTAAGTAATTTCGTATCCTCGCTCCCTGTTACGCGTCTCGCACCCACCGCGCCTGGCGCACACGCCATTTGTGTGCTGCGGCACTTGCTAGGGTGGGGTCTGGCTCGGGCGGGGAGCGATGGCTATTGCGATGGATACAGTCTGAGAACAAGGACGATGCTGTGGCGTGTGTGGCTCTTTTTTGGCTGAAATAACGTGGGTTTTCAGACAATGAGATTAATTTCGTATTTGTTACAGGTCGTTTCTGTGTCGGAAAGACTACTTGATAGTAAATCAGATAGAATAGGGGAGGAGGTGGGGGATTGTGTTCGTGCCGTCGAATCAGGCTTGGAAAACTTTCAGGGTAAGACAATTGCTTTTACACATTATCTGCTGGGGATATCTTATTTGTCGTTGACTTCTGTTTCGGCATGTGAAGGGTCACTACTCGGCTTCTGCACATTTGCTGCAGCAAGAGAGCTGACGAGACTATATTCGGCCCTCACATTGTTGCTGTGGTTTGTGTTCTGGGGTTTTTGTTTGGGGGATGGATGAGTGGGGCGGAGGTGGGGACGGTGGGAGGAGCTGGAACCCACATCTGGGACCAGATGGGGGTCATCAAACTGTTTGGCCAGTTCTGGTCACGGCTGAGTGTGAGTAGAAGAAGCAGAAGCTGTTACTATGCGGTATTGAATGTGTGTGACTAGGAGGGACACTTTCAAACCTGTCTTTGTGTTTGCCGTCTGGGCCCGCTTCTTCTGGCGTCGGTGACATCGGGTCGAGTTGCCCCATTGTATGATGCATCGTTGTCTCGTGCTCTTGTCGATCATGTCATCAGTCGCTATCGCGTTCATCGCGTCATCGATCATCCTCGTAGACTTCCCCAATCATGCCGTCGTGAGTCTCGGCGCTTGTTATCGTCGTTCAGTACGGTCATTTGGGTGGTCGACGTCGTCTGGTCAGTCATGTTCGCCGTCACTATCATTCAATCGTCTATCATCATGTTTTGCATGTTCACAATACCTGCCACAACACGTGTCTCACCACCACCACCTCTCCACCCATCCAGCGAACCTCTACCGACCACCACCATCCACAACTCCATTCTATCGAGTCGATATTGGCACCGTTCATCATGCGTATCTATCATGTCGAGTCGGATTCTTATCATCAATCGGCCCCGGACCTCTGCACGCCGCGCGCAACAACAAACCACCACCACCTGACTCGACCACGCTCACACTCACCATACATGGATCAGCATAGCCCGTCATAGATCATCAGTGAAGTGATCATTGGACCGCCATGTATACTTTTATTCCCTTATTGTAGGATAATGCACGTACGCATATCTTGGTATACGCGGTTGGTAAGAAAGCGAACGGAGCGGGGGGTACTCAGATAAAATGGAGATGAGCAACTCATATTTAGTTTTTTAGCGTCCGAGTCACTCGGCGGAGTATCGGTGGGTGGTATGCACTAGGATCTTTCCCTGGGTGTTTGTTGATTTATACGGTTGTGGCATCACGTCATTCGCGTTCGGGCAGCCGATGGGTGAGATGCTCATGTCGCCCGAGCCGCTTTGGGAGCTGGAGCCTCGCTTTAGTCGAGACTTAGCAACTTCGAGCAGTCTCCTACTCACGGCGTAGCACGGAGCCAGTAAGGTAGTTATTGGATACATGATGGTGCGGTGCTAAGTCTGCTTGGGGACAGCCGCGGGATGGCGTCGGCATGGGGACGACACGCGAACCAGGGGATCTTCGTTGGGTTTGAAGCTCTCGACTTCTAGGCGCTGGATCCGAGTGTACCTTTGCGCCTCTTTACTTTCTTGACAAATCAGGCCACGACATGTCTAGCTTGGATAAACAGACTGTCTGTTGGGATGGTGTCTGCCTTATTCCAGTTCTTCATTGTTGTCGTTGCCCATGACTGCGTGTGTCTGCGCGTCCCCTCGCGAGATGTCCGTCCCGCCGTGGGTTGAGCGAGATATCGGTGTAAGCAACTTAGGGTACTATGGCCAATAGAGTGAATGCACGTGACGTGTGATCGCCAAGACCCACGCCATGTTTCCCGCATCCACTTTGTTGCAAACAAGAGCCTTAGAAACGGGGGGTTTTGTTTCGGCCTGTGTGAGCCTCCAGGCTTTATGTGACCATGTCCGCCTGTCGAGTTATTGGCCACTGGCTGGAAATCGCTGCCCTGGAGTTCTGGGGCTCTATCTCGGCTGCCATGGACGAATGTGCCGGAGGTGGTTTCCTGAGATTGATTTCTTCTGCTTCGAGGGGATTTATATAATGAGTATTGAATAGTGACGGAGAATTCATTTCAATGTGGGATGTTATCTGCGCGTGAGTTGCCCCTGTTACGGATCGCTTTGTGCTGGGGAGTTAGTGTTTATTAAGTTGATCCTTCCAATCGCTCAAGAGTAAAAAATTGATGTGTGTGTGGAAGGTTGTTGTGGGAGGGCAGGTAGGGCTGAGTGCGTAATTTGGAGTTCCGTTTGACGTGGTTTTGGTGTATGTTTGACTAAGGTCTCCTTTCGGGACGACGCTGGCAGGTGGGAGGGGGTGGAGCTTGGAAGTACTCGGTTGTTGACTGGGTGAGAGGATTCCTGTGAGCAGTTCATTTGGGAATCAGACTATACCCTCGCTGTCCCCAAACACACACACACCCACACCACACAGACCACACAACAGACAGCCCACGCACCTTAGTAGACCACCTGCAATTGCTCGACACACAGGTATCACACAGCAGAAGAGCACACGGCGGCAGATGTTGTGTGACCACGCGAAAGACAACAACAAGAGCATCGAGAGTTGCTGACAAAGGACAGGCCGAGCACACGGATAGACAAAGTAAGCCAATAGCACAGAGAGATTGCTGCCGTTCTCACTGTAAATAGGTGATGAATTATAGAGACGTATCCCAGAGGAAATGGGATAGATGATTATTATGGTCCACGAATGTAAGACGATATGATAAGTTACGGGGCAAACAAGGGGTTCAAAGATCGGATTATGGAGAAGGGATTGTTATTGTCAGTAGCAAGCTTTCATGTTCTATGCCCGCGTACCTATCGTCGGATATATGTATATAAGAAAGAATAATAAGTAAGTAGAGAACCAGAACTCAGAACCTCCTGGCTGTACAGTTTGAAGTTGAGCCAGGGTCTAACGTTTGAAAGAATTTGTCGTCCCCCGCGAATTCAGTAGAGCATGACCAGACTATCATTTAGAAACCAAAGAATGAGCCAATGGATCTCAGGTTCGTGGCTAATGTGGTGTATCTTCGAGTGCCGTCTGTACATTTTCCCCGCACTATTGATGTCGTGTGATTGAGTCGCAATGAGGCCCCACTCCCTTTCTCAGTGATAAGTTTTTAAAAGTTGCTTCATTAGGGGTTCCCGCCCTGATTTGTGTTCTGTATTGAACAACGTCGGGGGCATGCGGGTTCGTTATACGTTCTTCGCGGGGAAAGTAAGTAGTATATTCCTCGGTGGTTTATTACTATAGAATTGAATTAGGCAATTACGCGAAAATTTTGACACTCCTTCACGTTGAAAGAAGACGCTTTATTGATGCAGTAAATATGCGCAAGGAAAGGAACTCACCTGGTGCTCTTCCCGTCTCCGACCGCTCAGCGTCTTCCCCTCCAAAAGAAATGGGATGTATAGGATGACTCCGCTGAATACTTCTAATTTTGTAGTGTGTGATGGTGCCGCGAAAAAAAGCACATGCAGCGATACATAGACATCTTTTCACAGTGATGCCACAGGCCCCACACCGCTTTGCACACACACCAGTTAGTCATATACAGACGCACAGACGTCCACGCGTATAACATCTCTCATACTGCTTCTCCTTCCCGCCCTCGTCTTCTTGCTCTCTTCTCGCTGTGGTTACGTCACTGTTTGTCTTGAGAATTTTAGTATGTCGAAACATAGCCCGTGATGGGGGGGAGTTTAAGACGGGGGTGTACTATAGATAGTTTTTTTGTTGATGGTAACAAGTTTTCGTCAGGTTTATAAGAACGGAATATTCTCTTTTTGTGTTCATTTCAAGTGCTATGTAAGCAAGTCAAGAGTTTATCTGTGTGCATATGGATGACGAATAATCGATAGCCATCAATTATACAGAGTTTTGGTGAGATGGTGCTCTCCATTGACCAGGGAGTCGGACCGTTACGGGGATAAGAATTGATTGCAAACTTAAAGACCGAGAACGAGTTCGCGGAGTAAGGGCTTGTGTTTCTCTAAAGTCTACAGATCGTGTTTTTCTAATATGTCCATTAACCAGCTTCATTGCCAAGTGTGTGTGAATACTCGATGAAAGAGGCGCATACGTCTGGAGTAGATGTACGAGCTTGGTTTAGAGTACACTTATATATGCTGGATATTTTATTACTTGTGTTTGTTTGCTAAGGGATGATGTCTGCCACGCTTATTGTCAAACATCACCCTGGGGAACGGGTTGGGTTGTGCAACATCAATTAAAACAGATTTTGTAAAGAATGCTTGTAGATGTCAACCTAGTTCAGTTAAATGTTGTATTATCACAATTAACCTAATAGAGTAGATCTCAGTATAGTAATGTTAGGTGACTGAGGGGGGGAATCTGGAGATGCGTTCTGTTCAAAACTAGAGGAACAATGTGTTCGGGTATTCGTGGTAGTCTCGGGGTTAGGTTAGAAGGCTTAAGAATGTTGTGAACTCCTTCAGTATTGCTCATTTCTTAAGGTGTTTAGTTTTAACGACAAGATGTAGCGTGTAAGAAAGTTGGGGGTACTGGAATCGTTTAGTTTACCGAATGGAAGTAAATCAAGAAGGGCAGTCTGAGTGGTCTTGAGTCACGAGTTGGTTCAGTGTTTGAGAGCAACAGAAGGTTTTTCATAGGGTATTATATTTATGAAACGAAGAAATGCCTATTGGAACAGTTAGTATCTTTTGTGTCAAGATCTTCTCTGTTTCGGACAAGACTCGTAGATGTTCAGCCATATTGTTTGTATTTCCTCGGAAATTGATAGATGATTATGTGTGGGAACAAACGCAGAACGTAGGAGGTGGCAATATTGTTATTGAGGATATAATTCATTTGTTATTTGTGGATGGCAGCGGTTGGCCTAGAAATTAGATGTTTTTGCCGGGTGGTAAGGAGTAAGTACCTGGTCTTAGAGTAAGGGAAGGGGGACGCAATAAGATGGTATTATGGGCGATGTATGAGGGGGTTAGTTGGCTCACAGGCTTGTATTGGTCAAACTCCTGATACAAGCCATGCACCGATACTCATGTGAGTTGGTTTCGCGGTCGGGGGGGGGGAATCTGTGTGCCTCGGGGGGAGAGGGGGGCGCCATCGCCTCGGAGTATTCGCGTTGGTTGGCTATAGGGCAGAGATGGCGGAGCGTTTGGGTAGGTGGGCTTGAAGGGGAGGTTGCTGGGCCGGGTCCTGGGGGGGGCCTTCATTGTAGGGTGGGGGTTGGGTGCCAGGCGGCCGGGTATGGTTCGGGTGTCGGGCGTTGCGTTTGGATGGGGGCAGCTGTTCTGGGGTGGGCCCGCCGCGTGTTGGGGCAGGGTACCTGGGGTGGTGTGGGGGACGCGCTTTGGCGGAGTTGGGGGTTGGAGTGGGGTGGTGCAGGGTGGGCGGCATTCGGCGGGCGAGCGCGGCAGGGTCTCAAATCTAATTTGCCTGTAAATTGTGGTCATGTGATAGGTTGTAAATTATCTCCTAGTATTGCCAAGCTTACATACGATGCAGTGGTTATAGCAGCTTGAGACTGCTAAACTGCCTATGGCCTGGTGTGTGATAAAGATGATATGCTGGATCTTTTCAAAATATAGATAGAGATAACATTTTGTTGGTTGTGACTTTGAGAAAGGCTGCGGTGCGTTTAATCTCAGTGTGTAGTAGTGGGTATGTGGTCGGTTTTGACAAGCAGAGAGTGGGTCGGGGGATGAAAATAGTTTTTCTTAAGGTATGGGTTTATAAAAAAAGGTTTGTTTTGGGATTCGTGTTTATTCAAAGGGGAAGAGATGGGCAACTGGGGGGTTATTTGGTGGGTGGTGTTGTTTGGCTTTGTCGGGGAATTGGCCGTGTGCTAATGCACTGGGTGGGGGTGGTGTCGGGGTCGTACGGCACGTGTGGAGGGGGCCGGTACCCTAGGTCTGTGTTTATGGGTGGTGCGGAGTTGGGACCTAGATGGGGGAGTTAGTGGTGTTTCGTTTTGGCTTGGTGGCTGGTGTGGGGTGGTTATGGTATGGTTGGGAGGGGTATTTGGTGCGGTTGGGACTGTACGAGATAAAGTGAGGTATTGATGGTTGGTATAGATAGTTTTTCTTTAAAAGTAATTGTTGTAAATGAGAAAGAGCAGAGTGATTTGTTCAGAACTGCTCTATAGATGTGCGACTGGGCTTCGGTTGGTTTTGTGTTGAGTTGTAGTGGTGCCAGAAGGTTCGAAGGTCAAAGCGGAAGAAAGGATTTAACTGTTTTTACCCTGCTTAATCGAATCATGTGGAGTTTTTTTCATGAGTGGTGATGATAGGTGATACGATAATATCCGAGAATAAATGTATGTCCATTGATTTTGTGTTGGAGGTTAGAAACGGAAAATTGGAAAATGGAAGCTCCAGTCTGGTCGTATTTGAATGGTTGAGCATCTGTGACTCTCTGATAAACGCTTGAAGAGTAGGGAAAAGATTTTTTTGTAAGTATAATGGTGTTATACATCAATGTGCCATTGCTCAGGATTACATTTATGCCACTCCTCAGTTCAAGAGGGAGGGATGATGGGGACAGGCTGTCTGAATTGACACACTGACATTGTTTTGCCCTTTTTAAAACAACACACACACACACACAACAACACACACACACACACACACACACACACACACACCACACAAACCAAAACCAAACACACACCACAAACACCAACAACCCCACACACACACAGGGGACATTGTCTTTGTCTCTGGAAACAAAACAGGACATGTCTTTGTTCCAGGAAACAACCACTGACATTGTCTTTGTTCCTGCAAAAACACACATGACATTTCTTTGCCCTCGCAACAACACACAGGACTGTCTTTTTTCTGGTACAACACACAGGACATTGTTCTTTTTCCGCAACAACTACAGACATTTCTTTGTTCTCCAGAAAAACAACCCCAGGACTTGTCTTTGTTCTCTGCAAAAACAGGGGGGCTTTGTCTTTGTTCTCTGCAAAAAACATACATGACTTGTCTTGTTCTGCAACAACACACAGGTACTTTGTCTTTTTTCTCCAGAACAACACACAGGACATTGTCTTTGTTCTCAGGCAACACCACGCAGGACATTGTCTTTGCTCTCCAGTACAACACACAGGACATTGTCTTGTTCTCTGCAATAGCACACATGACATTGCCCTTTGTTCTCAGGCAACAACCCACTAGGACATGTCTTTGCTCTTGCAACACACACAGGACATTGTCTTTGTTCTCCAGTAAAAACACACAGGACATTAGTGTTGCACATAACAGGGCGAGAGAAAGGGGAAGAGACAGGAGAGAGAGAGAAAGGGGAGAGAGAGAGCCAGCGACAGATACAGACAGAGCAAAAGCAGAGAAAATTGACAGACAGAGAGAGCAGACAGGCGGAGAAAGAGAGCAAAAGAAGAGACAAGTCCACAAAGACAAAGGCAGACAGACGATTGAGAAAAAGGAATATAAAAAAGAAGAAACCATAATACATTTGATAGATAGACAGGCAGAAATAATCAGAAAAAAGTAAATCTGCAGATGTATTCTTTATTCTCTTTTATTGTCTTTTATATCTCTGTTAATGGAAAAACACTCATTTGCTCTTTTACAGCTAGTCCTGTGCGTATGCAGTTTTTGTACATTTGTGATGGGGCGGGATAGCTCAGTGGCCCGGAGCACTCGCTTTCCCCCAGCCAAGTTAAGCGCGTCGAGCGTGGTTACCAGTTGGATGGGTGACCGTTTGGGCCGCGCCTTGGCTTCAGAAACAGTTCCCCCGTTCACCCGCTGTAAATGGGACTGCCCTCTTTGGGTCAGGAAGGTAAAGCAGCGAGGGAGAGGAGATGGGCGCCGCCCTCATATGCTGGCCCTAGAGAAGTGAGGTCTCTGACGCCTCGCTCCCCTACGACCTTATAGGTTATGGGACTCCTTTACCTTTCCTTTTTACCCTGTGCGTATGCAGTTTTTGTACATTTGTCACCGTTCCCACCAGCACAAAGGGCCTACTCTTCAAAAGGCGGAACAGGTTTTAACGTGTGCGCAAGATGATCTTGCGTGCGTTTTGGACACTGGACCTTGGTTTATAATCTTATTCGAGGGACTTTAGGGGAAGTGGAGTGGACACTGTGTTAACACCAGAGGAAAAATCCCTTGAACGAGATGCAAAAGCCGAGGGCAGCAGATCACGAGAGCAGATTAAGAAAGGAACAGACACACACACACCCCCACACACACACACTCACAAAACAACAAAAACACTCCCAAATACACACACACACTTACAAACACACACAATACACACTCCAAACACAACACACACACTCCAAAAACACAACACACCCCTTACAAACACCAAACACACACACACACTCACCAAACACACACTCAAACACACATAAACACACACACACACACACTCACAAACACACACACACACAAACAAACAAAAATACTTGCGCACGTGGATAGACACACACATACACCACTCATGCACATACATACACATACACCATTCCAAACACACACACACACACACACACACACCACACACACACCACAACACAAAACCCCAACACACACAAACGCACAAAACTAATCCCCCCACTACACATACACTCACTCACAAACGCACAGAAGCAAAATACTCGCGCACGTGCAAACACACACACCCCACTCATACACATACACGCACGCATTAACACACACATTCTAACACACACATAATACCCCACCCACCCACACCAACACTAACTCCCGCCCCCCACTAATACCAAACCCCCGCACACACACATACACAACCCCCCCTTCACACACACACACACGCACACACACACACTCACAAACACACACACACACACCCCAATCACAAACACACCAAAACAACAAATACTCGCGCAATGCAAACACACACAGACACACACACTCATACACATACACACTCATACACATACACACACACACACACACATTCAAACACATTCTCAAACACACACATACTTTCACTCAGTGTTTTTCTAATATCACTTAATGTGAAAAGACGTTAAATTAAAGAAGATTATACTCACACACACACACAGCACCACCAAAACCCCCCTCCCCACTACACACACCATTTCACACCACGACACGCAACCACACAAAACCCCCCTACACACACACACACACACACACAGACACTCACAAACAACCCCTCCCCGTACACACACAACACACACACACACACACACATACACACACACACACACACACACACATACACCCCACACACACACACACACAACACACACACGAGGAAAAAAAAACACACTACTACTACTACTAACTACTACTACTATACTAAAAGCAAACAAGCCATTGATTACTGCTTGCCTGAGTGTAAAGCACTTTATAGGAAATGATGTGTTGGCATGTGGTTTTTATTTTATTTTTTGTCACGTGCCTGTCATCGCCTCTTTGTTTTGGAGGCAAAGGGAAACAAAAGAGAGAGAGAGGTCACTGTGACCTTCCCTTTCCCCAGCCCTTTCCCTTCTGTTGTCACCGACACCTTCATCACTCTCTCTCTCGTTCTTTTGTCGTCTGCTCTTCTCCTCTCCTCTCCCTCCAAAGTGTCCTGGTATTCCTCTCTCTCTCTCTCTCCTCTCTCTCTCTCTCTCCCTCTCTCTCTCTCTTCTTTTCCCCCTCTCTCTCTCTCTTCTCTCTCCTTTTCTGTTTGTGTTGTGTTGTGTTGTGTTGTGTTGTGATTTGGTTGTGTTGTGATGTGATGTGGTGTGGGTGTGGTGTGGGGAGGTGGGGGTGGTGGAGGTGGTGGTGGTGGTGGTGGGAGTGTGTGTTTGTGCGTATGTGCTTGCGAACCTTCGAGCATGCGTGCGTGCGTGCGTTGTGTGCGTGCGTGTGTGGCTCTGTTTTCGTTGCTGTTGTTGATCTCTCAGATTGCTTATTATTTGGCGTCGTTGCTACTGTTGTTGTTGTTGTTGTTTTAAGAAATGCATCTGTGTTTAGGGTTAAAATGGTTTCTGATAATTTCTCTATGGCGGTGTTGCACTTGTTCTTTCTGTGTCACACATTGATTGTGACCTGAGATCTTTATGCAAATTACTGTTCACATGCCTCTTTTGTTTGCTTGCTTGGGGGTCTTTTGGTGGAAGTTTTCTGTTTGGCTTGTTTCTTTCCCCCCATGGACTGTGTCAGTAATTTAGCTTCATTTGTTTTGTGATTACATTCTTTAGGGTTGACTTTTTGCAAATTGGTTCTCTGTGTCTCTGTGTCTCCCTGTGTCTCTCTATGTCTCTGTCTCTCTCTGTGTCTGTGTGTCTCTGTGTGTCTCTGTGTGTCTCTGTCTCTCTCTGTCTCTCTGTCTCCTTCTCTGTCTGTCTGTCTGTCTGTCTGTCTGTCTGTCTCTCTCTCTCTCTCTCTCTCCTCTCTCTCTCTCTCTCTCTGTATCTGCAATAATGATATAAGCGCTTATTAGCTGCCCTCGAAATGAAAATAAAAATTGTTTTGATTTGATGTCTCTCCGTGCATCTGTGTCTGTCTGTCTGTCTGTTTAGTTGACTATCAGATAGTTGTTTTGCCTGCTATATTTCTCTCTGAATATACAATCTGCCTGCCTATCTCCCTGCCCCGTTTATCTCTTGTCAATCAATAAGCCGGAAAGATAATGATCTTGTTGTTGTTTGCTGATCTTGTTGTTGTTTTTGTTGTTGTTGTTGTTAAGCGTTCCTCGGCTTAGCACTCTGGAACTCACCCAGAATAGGCTCCCTTTCATACCCACCTCATCTGAGAACGCTGAGATACTAAAGCACACAACCAGACGGGCGAACACATCCTTCAGAGGTGCACGCTATACAGCAGCGACCTGAGGATGATTGTGTGGCTGACGGAGATAACCCTGCAAACCAAGCTGTACGGCCCACGAGAGGAGCTGGAAAGTCCTGGCCATATTTTCCCAGACACATCTGACGGCGTAAAGCAAACGAGAAAAGAAGGAGCTACCTCACCATGAAGTCAGCCATACTCCGACTTCAGAGGGACTTTTCCCCCCTCTCCTTTCATGTAAACATGTTTTATTCAATATTCATACGTCATATGCAAAACAACATCACTACTCTTTGATGGAGAGTATAGGTTTCCATGCAAAGAGTCTGTCATAGGTGAAAACAGTTTCAATATTATGTATGTATGTATGTATGGATGGATGTATGGATGTATGTATGTATGTATGTATGTATGTATGTATGTATGTATGTATGTATGTATGTATGTATGTATATATGCATGTATGTATGTATGTATGCATGTATGTATGTATGCATGCATGTATGTATGAATGCATGTATGTAAGTATGTATGTATGCATGTATGTATGTATGTATGTATGTATGTATGTATGTATGTATGTATGTATGTATGTATGTATGTATGCATGTATGTATGTATGCATGTATGTATGTATGTATGTATGTATGTATGTATGTATGTATGTATGTATGTATGTATGTATGTATGGACAGGATTTGGTGAGACATTGACTGAAGAAGGCAACAAGATCTGGTACAGTGGCCAAGAGAAACATCACCAACATGGAGTGGCATTTATTGTCAGAAAGGAAGTAGTGGGGTGCATTATCAGCTGTACACCGGCTTCCAGCAGGATTATCAGCATCCGGGTGTCGGCCAAGCCCAAGAACATCACCATCATACAAATCTATGCACCATCATCTGACCATACAGGTGGAAGAGTAGAAGAATTTTATGAAGATCTTGAAGTGACCATTAAGAAAATACCCAAGAAGGACATCATCATATCCAAGGGGATTTTAACGCCAAAGTAGGTCCTGACTCTTACAACCAATGGGCCGGAACAGTTGGTCAGTTTGGAACTGGGGAGACCAAACGACAGGGGACTACGTCTGCTGGAGTTTGCCTGCACCCACAGACTTACCATTGCCAATACCCTCTATCCCCACAAGCAGTCAAGGAGGACAACCTGGCATGCGCCAAACGGCAAGATCCAATAACCAAATAGATTTTATCTTAACACCACGGCGCTTCAAATCCAGCATCAACAGAGCCAGAACAAGAACCTACCCTGGAGCTGACATAGGCAGTGACCACGACCTTGTGCTGCTGGTATTCAAAATGAAGCTGAAGAAAAACAAACAGCCTGCAAACCCACGTATCAAATTTGACGTGGACAAACTAAAAGGTCCAGATGTCGAGGAGATCTTCCAAGCTAAGCTTGGCGGACGTTTTGCGGCATTAACCCTCCTGGACAATGACATCAATGACCTCACCAACAACTTCAATGAGGCAGTCCGAGAAACAGCAGAGGAGGTACTCGGTCGTCAGAGGAATTAAACACAGCCATGGACTACCAATGACATCTTGGACCTCTGCGATACAAGAAGAGGCAACTGAAACCAACCAGGTCTTCCAACCCTAAAGAATACCGGGAGGCCAACAATCTCGTGAAGAAGTCAATGTTAAAGGGGCCCGAAAAGTGGATCAGTGATCAATGTGATGAGATCGAAAAAAAAAAGAAAGTGGGCAACAGTAAAAAGGATA
>CM054136.1:93003275-93021499 GCA_028751875.1 Rapana venosa | reverse complement strand
GAGAAGGAGAGAGAGAGAGAGAGAGAGAGAGAGAGAGAGAGAGAGAGAGAGAGAGGAGAGAGAGGAGAGAGAGAGAGAGAGAGAGAGAGAGGGAGGGAGAGGGATGAGAAAGTGGAGCATTTAGTTTAAGTTATATAATTATAATGTTAAAGGAATATACGCATTGAATGGAATGTGGAGTCCCGCAGGGATCAGTCCTGGGCCCTGTTCTCTGTACTCTCTACACTGGCTCCACTCTCACATATAATAAACAACCACCCTATTGATCATCATTTCTATGCCGATGATACTCAGCTTTAGTGCAGTGATACTGTTGAAAATTTGCCTTCCCTCCTGACAAATATGTTCTACTGCCTTCAAGACATTCAAAACTGGATGACTCAGAACAAGTTACAACTTAATGCCGATAAAACCGAAGCCATGCTCATAGGGACCCAACATAAACTTTCTTCTACCGCAAAAACTTCAATAGAATTCGGCAATACGTCAGTTCCTTTGTCCAACTCTGTGAAGTATTTAGGAGTAGTTCTTGACAACACACTCTCTATGAAAAAATTCATCACCCAGACCTGCCAGTTTTGCTACTATCAATTACGCGCATAAGCGCGATTCGCAAGTATCTGTCCACTGATGCAACTTCCAAGCTTGTCACATCTCTCATTATTTCACGTTTAGACTACTGTAATTCTCTTTTGGCTGGCCTACCAGCATCATCTATCCACTCTCTTCAACGCATACAAAACTCTGCAGCTCGACTGGTCCTAAGAAAGAAAAAATCTGAACACATCACTCCTCTTCTGCGATCTCTTCACTGGCTGCCTGTCTCACAAAGACTGGAGTATAAAATCAATACCCTCTGTTTCAAATGTCTCCACAAATCTGCACCCTCTTATCTCTGTAACTGTCTTCACCTGTACACTCCATCCCGTTTCCTTCGTTCCGCCGCAGATACTTTGTGCTTTCAAACACCATTCAAACAAACCACTGTTGACCGTCGCTCCTTCTCTGTTTCTGGTCCATCCACCTGGAATGACCTCCCTCTTTCACTTCGCCAAAAGCCTTCACTTGATACCTTCAAGTCCAGCCTCAAAACACACTTATTTCCTACCTGAGACTTTCCCCCCACATATCTGTCCCTAATTTTCAACAGCATCTTTCACCTTCTAAGTGTTGTTCCGTGTGTGTGTGTGAGTGTGTGAGTGTGTGTGTGTGTGTGTGTGTGTGTGCGCGCGTGCGTGCGTGCGTGCGCGTGCGTGCGTGCATACGTGCGCGCGCATGGATTTGAAATCTTTTGTTCATTATGTTTAAGGAGAGTTACATGCCTGTAAATGATTGAGTGCAAGCGCTTCGATTTGTTTGTTTTTTACAAGATTCAGCGCTATATAAATCAAAGTGAGAGGCTGTATGACCAGTGGCTTTCTTTCCCACTCATGGAATTCCACTTTACAGCTTAGTCTTTAGTGATCGACTATGACTCTCTGACTAGGAGGCTTGACTCGCACAGTCCTTATGTGCTGCAGCCCTGGGGGCTGGTTGGCCTTTGGAGAACATCTCCAACGCTGACTGTTCTTATGCCCACCTGGCTGAGAGAGTGAGGGTGTACTGTGGGCAAGGCATCTCCACTATAATCAAATTTCTGCCCAGTTTCCAAAACAGCAGCTGCCTCCTCTGCTGTTTTGGAGGTCATCGTCGGACACGACGGACAAACATACACATAAAGGAATATACTGTGGATTTGGTGATATATATAATATCATATATATATATATAATTATATGTGTGGGTGACCGTTTGCGTGCCTTGGCTTCAGTACAGTCCCCTAATTCACCCAGCTGTCAATGGGTACCTGCCCTCTTTAGGGTCAGGGAAGGTAAAGCAGCGAGGGAGAGGAGAAGGGCGCCACCCTCAATATGCTGGCCCCTAGAGAAGTTGAGGTCTCTGACGCCTCGCTCCCCTACGA
This sequence comes from Rapana venosa, assembly GCA_028751875.1. NCBI lineage: Eukaryota > Metazoa > Mollusca > Gastropoda > Neogastropoda > Muricidae > Rapana > Rapana venosa. Next base: position 93,019,539 of record CM054136.1, on the reverse strand, counting down.
CCACATAGGTTATGGGACACCTTTACTTTTACCTCTTAAAAGAACCCTTGGCAACAACAGAGTTATTTCTGGAAAGTCTGCAGTGTAGCAAAGCCAGCATAAGCCAATTATTGTTATAACAGATACAATGTATACGCCCTAAGAGAGGAACACATTTTTCTCATGGGTGGCGCTGCTCTTGTGGCGACGCACTCTACTTGGGGAAAAGCAGCCTGAATTTCACACAGATAAATCTTGCCGTGACTGTAAAGTGGTATTCAATACAAAAATGATACAACAGAAAACAACACGATACAACACAATGCAAAACGGCACTCTTACAGTCAAAGAACCCAAGTACAAGCAAAACAAAACATACAAAATGTGTACAAACTAATAACAGAATCTCTCCCTCTTCCTTCCTTTTGAACACAACACAACACAACATAACACATAACAGCAGTCTTACAAATGACAAACAAGCGAAACAAACAAACACATGTGTACAAAAACTAACAAGCGAATTTCTCCCTCTCGCCCCACTCTCTCTCCCCTCCTTCCCCCCTATCTCCCCCTCCCTCTTTCCCCTCCCTCTCTTTCTCTCCTCTCTCCCTCCCTTCCTCCTTCCCCTTTCTCTCCCTCCCTCCCCATCCCTTTCTCTCTCTCCCTCCCCATCCCTTTCTCTCTCTCACCCTCTCTCTCTCCCTTCTCCTCCATCCCAACATTCTTAACACGTTTTTCGCCAAAACGGAAGACCTTCTCACATGCACAGCACCTGAGCACACACACACACACACATCACACACACACACACACACCACACACACACACACACACACACACACACACACACACACACACACACACATACATACACACACACACACACACACACACACACACACACACACACATACATACACACACACATACACACACACATATAAACACACACATACATACACACACACATACACACACACACACACACACACATACACACACACATATAAACACACACATACACACACACACAAAACACACATACATACACACAAAACACACACAGACACAAAACACACACGCAGTAACACCAGAACCATATGCGCATTCCCCTATACTCCCACCCCCTCCCTCCTTTTTGAACAAAGAAAATGAACATACTTACTTCCCCTCTCCCTCACGTACCCCCCCCCCCCCTATTCCCCCCCCCCCCCCCCCCCCCCCCACATAGTACCAAGTTACCCCGTCACCGAAACAAAGAAAGAAAGGAAGAAGGAAGAAAGAAAGGAAGAAAGAAGAATGAAAGGAAACAAAGAGAAAGAAAAGAAGAAAGAAAGGAAGGAGAAAGAAAGGAAAGAAAGAAAGAATGAAAGGGAAACAAAGAAAGAAAGGAAGGAAGGAAAGGAAGGAAGAAAGAAAGGAAGAAAGAAAGAAAGAAAAGAAGAAAGAAAGGAAGAGAGAAAGAAAGAAAAAAAGAAAAGAAAGAAGAAGAAAGAAAGGAAAAAAATGAAAAAGAAAAGAAGGAACAAAAGAAAGAAAAAAGACAGGAAGGACGAAAAAAAGAAAGAAAGGACGAAATAAAGAAATAAAGAAAGGAACAAATAAGGAAGAAAGAAAGGAAAAAAGAAAAGAAGGAAGAAAGAAAGAAAACAAAGAAAAAAAGAAAGAAAGAAAGAAAAAAAGAAAGGACGAAAAAAAGAAAGAAAGGAAGTACGAACGAAAGAAAGATAGAAAGGAAAAAAGAAAAGAAGAAAAGAAAAAACGAAAGAAAGGAAGGAAGAAAGAGAAGTCTACCAAACGCACAAGCCCATTTTCACAAAGTACGAAATCTATTTCCGAGAAGCCACCACCTCTTTCTCTGAACCTTTTTACTATCAGGCGCTGACTGACGGACCCTCTTCAACCGTACTGTTCAGGCGGACCATTTGAACTTTCCTTCGTTTCTGATCTATCACTGCGAAAATGGATAAGCTTCTGCAAGAAACATTTGTGGATCGGTGGTCTAGAGGTCACACACCTGCCTAGAAAGCAACTACTCCCGTGTTCGATCCCCGTTTGTGCCAAAACTTTCCCTGGTCTGGTGGTCTGGGTGCTAGTCTCTCGGATGAGACGAGAAACCGAAGTTCAGTAGTTAACACGCGTTTAGCGAACGTAAAAGAACCCACAGAAACAAGAGAGTTGTCCCTGGCAAAATTCGGAATAAAAAGCCACTCTGATAGGGAAAGAAATACACATGTAGACAGGAAAATAAAGATAAAAATAAATGGGTGGCGCTGCTTTTGTGGCGACGCGCTCTCTCCGGGGAGAGCAGCCTGAAATTCATGCAGAGAAATCTGCAGTGACTTAAGTGGTATGTCTGTCTGTCTGTCTGTCTGTATGTATGTATGTATGTATATAATATGTATGTATGTATGTATGTATGTATGTATGTATATATATATATATCTCTCTCTCTCTATCTCTCTACCTATCTCCCTATCTATCTATCTATCTATCTAAGAAAACATACATACATACGTTTATGTTCATTACATTTTTGTTTCATGAACACATACTTACTATAAAGTGCCCATGCTACAATTATTTTTTGTAATAGGAAAAAGTATAACCACTACTACTACTACTACCACTACCACTACTACTACTACTACTACTACTACTACTACCACCACCACCACCACTACAACATAGTTCAAACAGCCACAAACAGAGGTTCGAACCCCGGAAGCCCCTGACCGATTTACTGACCTTTTCTTTTCTCCCTGTACAACAACACTGACAGATTCCAATTTATTTCTGCCTGAATTTTTTTCCCCTGCAGCCATTTTTATTTAGGGGATGGTGATAGTGGTGGTGGTGGTGGTGGTGGTGGTGGTGGTGGAAGGGGAAATGGGTGAGAGTAGGGGGTGGTGGGTGGGGGAGGTGGGGAGATGGGGAGGATGTAGGGGTAGGGAGGGGGGAGGAGGAGGTGGGGGAAGGGGTGGGGGGTGGGGGGCTTAGTTGCATTCAGTGCATAGCTATCTATCTCGCTGGCTTGCTTGTCTTCTGTGATGTGTGAGGGAGGGAGGGAGAGAGAGAGAGAGGATGATGATGAGAGGGGTAGGGAGGACAGAGAGAGGGGGGGGGGAGGGAGAGAGAGAAAGAGAGAAAGAGAGAGAGAGAGAGAGAGAGAGAGAGAGAGAGAGAAAGAGAGGGAGGGAGAGAGAGAGAGGGAGAGAGAGGGAGGGAGAGAGAGAGGGGGAGAGAGATAAAGAGAGAGGGAGGGAGAGAAACAGAGAGGCAAAGAGAGAAAGAGAGAGACAGAGACACAGAAACAGAGTGAGTCCGAGGGAGAGAGCGAGCAAGAGAGAAAGAGAGAGAATGTGTGTGTGTGCGCGCGCGTGCACGCGCGTGTGCGTGCATGCGCACGCGCGTGTATGTGTGTGTATGCGCGTGTATGCGCGCGCGCGTGTGTGTGTGTGTATGAGCGTGTATGTACGTGAGGCGTTCAACGGCAGCGCAACGCATTTTCGCTTATTTAATAGGGCAACAACAATAGTTTCAGTCTGAGCGTTCGACGACGACGACGAAGAAGAATTCCGAAGAAGAAGGAGGAGGAGGGAGGAGGGAGGAGGAGGAGGAGGAGGAGGAAGAGGAGGAGAAGAAGGAAGAAGAAGGAGAAGAAGAAGGAAAAGAAAAGGAGAATTTCGAAGAAGAGAAAGGAAGGAAGGAAGGAAGATGAAGATGAAGAAGAAGGAGAAGGGGGAGGAGAAGGAAGTAAGGAGAGGAAGAAGAAGAAAAGAAGAAGAAGAAGAAGAAGAAGAAAAAAAAACAAGAACAAGAAGAAAGAAAGAAAGAAAGAAAGGAAGGAAGGAAGTAAGGAAGAATGAAGAAGAAGAAGAAGAAGAAGAACAAGAAGAAAGAAAGAAAGAAAGGAAGGAAGGAAGAAAGAAGAAGAAGAAGAAGAAAAAAGAAGAAGAAGAAGAAGAAGAAGAAGAAAGGAAGAAAGAAAGGAAGATAAAGATGAAGAGGAAAAAGAGAGGAGGAGAAGAAGAAGAAGAAGAAGAAGAAGAAGAAGAAGAAGAAGAGGAAGAAGAAGAAGAGAAACAAGAGGAGGAGAAGAAGAACTCAACACTCAGCATAGCTATAATCATTGACAGTGCATACACAACAACAACAACAACAAACAAAACACACACACACAAACAAAAACTGTCCCAAAAGCGCGGAACTCACCTCCTCAGTGGTCAGCATGGCATCCTCATCCAACCCGAACACAGCGTCCGTCTCTATTTCCTTGTAGGGCACAAACCTGGCGTTCACCGACTGTCAACACACACACACACACAGAGGTACATTTATTTATTTATTAATCTAGAAATGCACGCGCGCGCACACATATACACACACATTCAACGATTATTTGCGCATATACGCGCGCGCTCTCACACACACATACACACGCGTGCACACACACACACACACACACACACTCTTCTCTCTATCTATCTTTCTCACACACACTATCTCTCTCTCTCCCTCTCTCTCTCTCTCTCAACACACACACATATCACCACCACCACCACCCACCCACCCACCCACACACTCTCTCTCTTTTTCTCTCTATCACATACATACAATCACAACTTCCCACCCGCACATCCCCCCAACACACACTTTCTCCCCCCTCTCTCTCTAATACACACACACAACCACACACACACTTTCTATCCCCCCCCCCCCCCCCCTCTAATACACACACACAACCACACACACACTTTCTCCCACACTCTCTTTCTCACTCCGCTTTTCGTAAGAGTAGGCCATTGTGTGCCGGTGGGAACGGATGACATAATTTACAAAACCGCATACACACGGGGACTAGATGTAAAAAAGCACATAAGGGCTTATTCCATTATCCTCGATATAAAAGAATAAAATAAAATAAAAATAAAATAAACACACACACACTCTCTCTCTCCATGCACACATCGTCCCCCCCCCCCCCACCACTCTACCCCCCCCCTCTCCCGCCACCCCCCCCCCCCCCCCCCCCCCACCACCTTGATGTTCCTGGTCTTGACCAGCACAGGCACCCCCAAGTCAGCAGGCCAGCGTCGTGAGGGAGGAGGTGGAACATCACAGTGCCACAGCACAATGATCTGTAACATCAGCATCATGATCATTGAGGATGATCATCACAGCACAATGATCTGTAACATTATCATCATCATCATTATCATTAAGGATGAACATCAGAGCACAATGATCTGTAACATCATGATCATTAAGGATGAACATCAGAGCACAATGATCTGTAACATCATGATCATTAAGGATGAACATCAGAGCACAATGATCTGTAACATCATGATCATTAAGGATGAACATCAGAGCACAATGATCTGTAACATCATGATCATTAAGGATGAACATCAGAGCACAATGATCTGTAACATCATGATCATTGAGGATGAACATCAGAGCACAATGATCTGTAACATCATGATCATTGAGGATGAACATCAGAGCACAATGATCTGTAACATCATGATCATTAAGGATGAACATCAGAGCACAATGATCTGTAACATCATGATCATTAAGGATGAACATCAGAGCACAATGATCTGTAACATCATGATCATTAAGGATGAACATCAGAGCACAATGATCTGTAACATCATGATCATTAAGGATGAACATCAGAGCACAATGATCTGTAACATCATGATCATTAAGGATGAACATCAGAGCACAATGATCTGTAACATCATGATCATTGAGGATGATCATCACAGCACAATGATCTGTAACATCATAATCATTATTGAGGATGATCATCACAGCACAATGATCTGTAACATCACAATCATCATGATCATCCTCATCAATGATCAAGGATCATTACAGACAGTCAGACATAAAGAGAGACAGGCAGACAGACAGACAGACAGGCAAACAGCCAGCCAGTCAGACACAGCCAGACAGACAGCCAGCCAGACAGACAGCCAGCCAACCCAAAACAATCAGTTTGACGACCAAGCCAGCCGACTATACAGACAAACAGACCGACACGCAAACAGACAGACAGACAGATAGACAGACGGTCAATAATCTAGCATCGTGATGACTAAGCCAGCCAGACAGACAGCCAGACAGACAGACAAATTGACAATAAATTGATTGATATGATGGCTAAGGCAGAGACAAATACTTTAGGCAGTTCTACAAATGTACAGACGAACTGAAAGTTAGACAGAGAGACAGACAGGCGGAGAGACAGACAGACAGAAAGAGAGACAGAGAAATGGAGAAACAAAATACTACAGGCAGTTCTACAAAACAAACGAACTGACAGTTACACGGAGAGACAGACAGAGAGAGAGAGAGAGAGAGAGAGAGAGAGAGAGAGAGAGAGAGATGTACTGCTACTAGCGACAATTATACAGACAGACGAACTGACAGTTTGACAGAGAGACAGACAGGTGAAGAGACTGACAGTCAATGATTGACCGGCACAATGACTAAGCCACACGCTCAATACAAACAGACATACAAACACACAGACAGGCAGACAGACTAACATAGATGAGCACAAAGACAGTCAGAGAGGCAGGCACATGAGCAGACAGGCTAGCCAATAATTGACCGGTGCGAAGGGACGGGATAGCTCAGTGGTCGGAGCACTCGCTTTCCCCCAGCCAAGTTAAGCAGCGTCGAGCGTGGTTACTACTTGGATGGGTGACCGTTTGCGCACACCTTGGCTTCAGTACAGTCCCCCAGTTCACCCAGCTGTAAATGGGTACCTGCCCTCTTTAGGGTCAGGGAAGGTAAAAGCAGCGAGGGAGAGGAGATGGGCGCCGCCCTCAATATGCTGGCCCCTAGAGAAGCTGAGGTCTCTGACGCCTCGCTCCCCTACAACCATATAGGTTTTGGGACACCTTGACCGTTACAATGGCTAAGCCATACAATTATTTCAGGCATACAAACACACAGACGAACAGACAGACAAGCGGACAGACCGAACAAACAAACAGAATAGGCACACGAACAGACAGACAGACAGTCAATAATTCGCTGGTATGATGACCAAGTCATACCATCATTACACACACACACACACACACACACACACACACACACACACACACACACACACACCACAACACACCACACACACAAACTGACGAACAGACAGATGAACATACAGAGAGATGAATATACAGACAGATGAACAGACAGACGGACGAAAACAGACAGACAGACAGATAGACAGACAGTCAATAATTGGTGGCTGTGATGACCATAGCAGACAAGAAAGGATCCAGTATGTCTGCGACTGCTGATGTATCGGCTGTCATCAGGGGTTATCTACCTTGATGGATCTATTACCTCCCCTCCACCACTGCCACCCCGCTCCCCCCATCTCTCCCCTCTTTCCTCTGCTTTCATTTCCTCCTTTTTTTTCTTCATTGGGGGTGGGGTGGGGGGTGGGGGGGGGGGGGGGGGGGGGGGGGGGGCTGTTCGTATTTTTTTTCTTTGGTTTGTAGAAAGAAGTGTAGGTTCGTGGTTCTACATGTTTTGGGTTTTTTGTTTGTTTGAGAAATGAATATTTTCTGATGGTGTTTGTGTGTGTGTTGTGTGTTGTGTGTGTGTGGTGTGTGTGTGTGTGTGTGTGTGTGTGTGTGTGTTGTGTGTAAGTGTGTGTGTAAGTGGTGTGTGTGTGTGGTGTGTGTGTGTGGTTGTGTGTGTGTTGTGTGTGTGTGTTGTGTGTGTGTGTTGTGTGTTCTGTGTGTGAGTGTAGATATTTCATATTGTTCTCTCTCCCCCCAAAAAGAGAGAAAGAAAGAGAGAAAGAAAGAAAGAGAGAAAGAGAGAAAGAAAGAGAAAAAGAGAGAGAGAAAAAGAAGAGAAGAGAGAAGAGAAAGAAAGAAAGAGAGAGAGAAAGAAAGAAAGAGAGAGAGAAAGAAAGATAGAGAGGAAGAGAGAAAGAAAGAAAAAAAAGAGAGAGAGAAAGAAAGAAAGAGAGAGAGAAAGAAAGATAGAGAGAGAAGAGAGAAAGAAAGAAAAAAAAGAGAGAGAGAAGAAAGAAAGAAAAGACTATAAAAACTAAAACGACAAACTAAAATAACTTCCAAGCAGTTACACGTAAATTTTCGAGAAAAAAAACCACAACTGGAAAAAGAAAAACATGAAGAAAGATAAACACAGAAGACGAACAATACAAAGAGAGAGAAAAAGAAAAAAAAAGGGGCCCCCCCCCCCCGGGGGAAAAAAAAAGGGGAAAGAAATGAAAGGGGAAGAAAAAAAAAAAAAAAAAAAAGGGGGAAAAAGGGAGGAAAAAAAAAAGGGGGTTTTGGGGTTTTAATAAAGGGAAAGGGGGGGGAAAAAAAAAGGGGGGGGTAGGAAAAAAAAGGGGGGAAAAGGGGGGGGGGGGGGGTTGGGGGAAAAAAAAACAGAAGGGGGGGGAAAAGGAGAAAAAAAGGGAAAAAAGGGGGAGGGTTAAAAGGGGAAAAAATTTATAAAAAAAAAAAAAGGAAAAAAAAGGGGGTGAAAAAAAGGGGGAATTGGGAAGGAGGGGTTAAAAAAGGGGGGGAAAGGGGGGGGAAAGGGGGGGAAAATTTTGGGGGGGAAAAAGAGAGGAAAGGGGAAAAAGGAGTAAGGGGGAAAAGGGGGAAAGAAAATGGGGAAGGTGAAAGGGGAGGGGGGAAAAGGGGGGAAAAAAGGGGGAGGGGGAAGAGGGGGGGAAAAAAGGGGGGAAAGGGAGGGGGGGGGGGAAAAAAAAAAAAAAAAGGGGGAAAAGAAGAATTTAAGAAAAAAGGGGGAAAGGGGAAAAAAAAGGGGGGGAGGGGGGGGAAAAAGGGGGGGGGGAGGGGGGGGGAGGGAAGGGGGGGGGGGGGAGGGGAGGAGGAGGGGGGGAAAAAAGGGAAAAAGGGGAAATTTAAAAAAAAAAAAAAAAGGGAAGGGAAAAGGGGGGAAAAAAGGGGAAAAAAACTGAGAAAAAAAAAAGAAAGGGAGAATGGGGGGGGACAAAAGGGGGAAAGGGGGGAAGCGGGAGGGGGGGGAAAGGGGGGGGGGGGTAAAAATTTTCCCAGGGGGGGGGGGGGGGGGGGGAAAAGGGGGGAAAAAGGGGGGGGGGGGGGGGGGGGGGGGGGGGGGGGGGGGGGGGGAGGGAGGGAAGGTTTTTTGGGGTTGGGGGGGGAGAAAAAAAAAATGGGGGGGGGGGGGGGGGGGGGGGAGGGGGGGGGGGGGGGGGGGGGGGGGGGGGGGAAAAAGGGGTAGGGGGGGGGGGGGGGGGGGGGGGGGGGGGAGGGGGGGGAGGGGGGGGGGAGAAGTGGGGGATTTTTAAATTTTTTTGGGGGGGGTGGGAAAGGGAGGGGGGGGGGGGGGGGGGGGAAAAATAAAAAAAAAAAAGGGGAGGGGGGAAAAAAGGGGGGGAAAAAAAGAGGGGGGGGGGAAAAGGAGGGGGGAGAAGAGGGAGGGGGAGGAAGGGGGAAGGACGAAGAAAAAAAGATAAAGAGGAGAGAAGAAAAGGAAAAGGGAAGGGAAAGAAGAGGGAGAAGAGGGAAAAGAAAAAAAAGAGAGAGGGAAAAGGGAGAGGGGGGGGGGGGAAAAGAAAAAGGGGAAAGAAAAGGGGAAGAGAGAAGAAGAGGGGGAAGAAAAAGGAAGAAAGAAAAAAAGGGGGGGGAAAAGAAGGGAAGAAGAAAAAAAAAAAAAGGGGGGAAAAGAAGAAGGAGGGGAAAGGGAGGAGGGGGGGGAAAAGGGGGAGGGTTAGAAAAAGGTTAAAAGAAGGGGGGGGGAAAAAAAAAAAGGGGGGAAAAAAAGGGGGGAAAAAAAAGGGGAAAAGAAGAAAAAAAAGGGAAAAAAGGAGAAAAAAAAGGGAAATGGAAAAGGGAAGAAAAAAAAAAAAGGGGGGGAAAAAAAGGGGGGGGGAAGAAAAAAAAAAAGGGGGGGGAAAAAGAGGGGAAAAGGGGAAAAAGGGAAAAGGGGGGAGAAAGGGGGGAATGGGGAGAAAGGAAAAAAAGGGGGGGGGGGGGGAAAAAAGGGGGGAAAGGAGAAAAGGAAGGGGGGGAGAAAAGAGAGGAAAAGGGGGGGGGAAAGGAGGGGAAGGGGAGAAAAAGGGAGAGGAAAAGGGGAAAAAAGGGGGAGAAAAAGGAGAAGAAGGAAGAGGGGGGGGAAAAGGAGGGGGAAAAAAGGGAGGAGGAAAAAGGGAAAGAAGAAAAAAAGGGAGAGGAAAGAGGAAAGAGAGGGGAGAGAGAGGGAGAGAGGGGGGGAGGGAGAGAGGAGAGGGGGGAGAGAGAGAAAAAAAGGGGAAAGGGGGGGGAAGAAAAGGGAAAAGGAGGAGAGAGAGGGAGAGGAGAGGAGAGGAGGGAGGAGAGGAGGAGGAAAAAGGGAAAAGGGAAAAATGGGGGGGGGGGAAAAAAGGAAGGGGGAAAAGGGGAAGGGGGGGAAAAAGGGATAAAGGAGAAAAAATGAACAAAAACCCCCAATGGGGGGTTTTTTTAAAAAAAAAAAAAAGAAAAAAAAAATTTTTATGAAAAAAAAAAAACAAAAAAAAAAAAAAATTTTTTAAAAAAAAACCCCCCCAAAACCCAAAACCCCACACACAACACACACACACAACCAAACAAAAAAACCCCAAAAAACAAAAAAACCCCCAAAAAAAAAGTTTAAAATTTGGGAAAAAAGGGGGGAAGAGAGGGGGAAAAGAGGAGGGGAGGGGAAAGAGGGGGGGGGGGGGGGTTTTTGGGGGGGGGGGGGGGGGAACACCCAGATGGGGGGAGATACAAAAATTGGGGGGAAAAAAAAGAGGGGGGAGAGAGGAGGGGAGGGGGAAAAGAGAAAAGAGAGAGACGAGAAAGAGACAGAAGATTTTAAACTTTTTTTCTGAATTTGGCACACAGTTCCTTCAGGAAGAAGGCGGTAATCAAAAATGCAGTTAAATTTTTCGTTTACAAAAACATAATTCTGTCACTTTTTTCCCGGGAAAAACACAAAGCCTCTTATGTTTTCCCCCTTTTTAAACCCCACCCCCTCACACACAACAAAACCACACACCCACCCCAACACAAAAAAACGAGAAAAGAGAGAGAAGCCCCCAAAAAAATTTTTTTTTTTGAAGAGAAAGAGAGAGAGAAGAAGAAGAAGGAAAACAACAGACGAAAGACAGAAAAGCATGATTCTGTCACTTTGCACAGAAGAGCACAAGCCCCTTATGCACTTTTTCCAATTTTTACCACCAATGCAGCGCGCGGCACACAACACAGGTGGAGAGAAAAGAAAAGAGAGAGGAAGAGAGAGAAAAGGGGAGAGAGAAAGGAGAAAGAAGGGAGATGAGGGGAGGAAGGAAAGGGGGGAGAGAGAGAAATCTGAAATTTAATGAATCGGCCAACAGCCCCTTTTATGGGGGAAAAAATAAACATTATTTGGAAGAGAAGAGGAGAGAGAGAGAGAGAGAGAGAAGAGGGAGAGAGAGAGAGAAAGAGAGGAGAGGAGAGGAAAAGGAAAAAAGAAAAGGAGAAGAGAGAGAGAAGGGGGAGAGAGAGAGAAAAAGAAGAAGAGAGAAAGGAAAAGGAAAAAGAAAAAAAAAAAAAATTTAAAAAACGGGGGCAAGGGAATTGCGAAGAAAAAAAGTTAGTTTAAAAAAAGAAAGCCACATAAAAAAAAAAGCGAGATGAAAGGAATGAAAAAAAAAATAAAAGGAAATGAAAAAAAAAAAAACCCCCCCATTTCCTCTTTTCCTCACCTATAAACCCCCTTTTTTTACAAAATCCTTTTTTCCCCCTCCCCTTCTAAACACACCACACCCCCCCAAAAAACACCAACAAACCAAAAACACACCACAACACACCGAAACCAAACCCTCCTTTCACCACCACACTCTCTCTCTCTTCCTAAAACCCCCCCCCAAAAACCTCTCTCAAATCCTCCACACCACCAAACAAACCCCCACCCCCACCTCTCCCACCCACAACCTCTCTCTTCTCAAAACCCCCCCCCCCCAACACCCCTCCTCCCAACCCCCAAAAAAAACAACCCCCAAATTTTTTACTCACCCTTTTATAACCATAAATCTCTCCCTTTTCCCCCCCACCCCAAAACCCCCCCCCAAAAAACCCCAAAACCCCCCCCCCCACACACACAAAAAAACCCCAAAACCCAAAAAATCCCCAAACCACCCTCTTTCCTTCACCCCCCACACACAACCCCACACACCCCCACAAACACCACACCCCCCCCCCCCCCCACACACACACACCCTCTCTTCTCCCCCTTTTCCTTCAAACACACAAAACCCCCTACACACACACACCCCTCATTTTCTTCCTCCAACCACACGACTCTTTTCCCCCCACCCCCCCCCCAAAAAGCAAACATCCCCCAACCCTTTTCCCAAAAAAAAAACCCCTTTAAAACCCTAAAAACAAATCAAACAACCCCAACAAACCAACCAACTTAAAAAAACCAACTCCCCACACACACACACACACCCTTCCCTTCCCAATTTTTAACCCCCCCCTAAATCAACAACCCTCCCTCCACTACCACCACCCACAAAATCCCTTTACACCTTTTTCACCACAAAAATCCCCCCCCAACTTAACACACAACACCGGCCCCCCGGGGCGCGCACATCCCGCAAATACCCCCCCACCCCCAAAAAATAACCAAAAAACCCCTTAATAAAACCTTCAAAATCTACTCCTCCAACAAACCATCAACCAACTTTAAAAAAAACCCAGAGTCTCCCCAACAAACCACATACACACACTGACGAAAAACCTACAGAACCGAACCTTGGGACGGGACAGCCAAGTGGTTAGAACTCTGAACTAGCAATCTGACGACCTGGATTCGAGCCTCCACTACCACCACCATCTAGACGTTCGCCCGTTTGAGGGGGATTTTGTCCACCTAGATTAACGGGGACGGGATAGCTCAGTGGTCAGAGCACTCGCTTTCCCCCAGCTAAGGTTAAGCAGCATCGAGCGTGGTTACCACTTGGATGGGTGACCGTTTGCGCGCCTTGGCTTCAGTACAGTTCCCCCAGCTGTAAATGGGTACCTGCTCTCTTTAGGGTCAGGAAAGGTAAAGCAGCGGGGGAGAGGAGATGGGCGCCGCCCTCAATATGCTGGCTCCTGGAGAAGTGAGGTCTCTGACGCCTCGCTCCCCTACGACCACACAGGTTATGGGACACCTTTACCTTTATTTTAGAGTTAATATCAGTGCTGCTGACTCCACTTGCCCTAAACGTCTTTTGGGTGAGATTCTAAAAACTGAGGTTCCATGTATGAACGCATGAGAGAGGTGGGGAAATGAAAGAGAAGAGAAAAGAAGTGGAGGACGGAAAGGAGAGAAGAGAGAGAGGGGGGGGGGGGGGGGGAAGGGAGAGAGAAGGAGGAGGAGGAAGAAAGATAGAAAGAAAGAAAGAAGAGAGAGGGAGGGAGGAGGGAGGGAGGAGGGAGGGAGAGAGAGACTGACAGAGAGAGAGAGAGAGACAGAGAGAGAGAGAGAAACAGAAGACGGGGGGGAGGGAGAGAGAAGAAGAAGGAGGAGGAGGAAGAAAGATAGAAAGAAGAGAGAGAAAGAGAAAGAAAGAAAGAGAGAGAGAGAGAGAGAGAGAGAGAGAGAGAGAGAGAGAGGATGAGAGAGAGAGAGAGAGGAAAAGAGAGAGAGAAAGAGAGAGAGAAAGGGAGAGAAGGAGAAGAGAAAGATAGATAGAAAGAAGAGTGAGATAGAGAGAGAGAGAGAGAGAGAGAAGAGAGAGAGAGAGAGAGAGAGAAGAGAGAGAGAGAGAGAGAGAGAGAGAGAGAGAGAGACAGAGACAGAAACAGAGAAAACACAGCCAGCCAGACACAGACATAGAAAAGATGGAAAAGAAACAAACACACAAACCCCCTAAAGACAAGCATCCACACACAACACATGTACCACACACACACACACACACATGTACACACACACACACATGTGTACACACACCACACACATGTGTACACACAACAACACACACACACACACCACAACACATACACACACCACAACACACACACACACACACCCAACACCACACACACACACACAACACAACACAGACATACACAGGTATACACACAGACACAGACAAAGAGAACATTGTTGAAGCATTTTTTGGTTATCATGATTCGTCTATTTCCCCTCCTTTTCCAAACCTACTTGTACACTTGTTCTCTTCCTCTTCTGAGTGTGTGTCACACTTTAAAACAACCCTCTACCCCCCCTCCCTCCCTCTCTCTATCTGGTTGTCTGTCTGTCTGTGTGGCTATCTGTCTGTCTGTTTCTCTCTCTGTCTCTGTCTCTCTCATATCGCTTGAAAGTAAAAAGACGTTTAAAAAAACCGAACACAAACACACATACACACACAACACGCACGGCACGCGACATCCTTCACAAAACACACTCTCATTCTCTCTCTCTCTCTCTCAACACACACACACACTCCTCTCTCTCTTCTCTTCTCTCTCTCTCTCTCACACTCTCTTCTCTCTCTCACACACATACAACCACACACACACATACACCACACACACAAACACAACCCACACTCACAAACACACATCACACACACACACTCTTCCCTTCTCTCACCACAACACATATTCTCTCTCTTCTCTTTCTCACATACACACACCACACATACAACACACACACTCTCTCTCTATCATCTCTCTCTCTCTCTCTCTCACTCTCTCTCCCAAACACAACACACATACACACTCTCTCCCTCTCTCTCTCACGCCGCACACTCTCTCTCTTCTCTTTCTCACCACACACACACACACACACACACACACTCTCTCTCTCTCTCTCTCACACACACACACACACACACACACACCCACTCTCTCTCCTTCTCTCTCTCACACACACACACACTCTCTCTCACAACAAACACACCTCACACAAACACACACCACTCTCTCTCCCTCTCTTCCCCTCTCGTTATTCCCCCCCCCCCTCTCTTCACCTACCCCCACCTCCTCCCTTCTTTTACTCCTCCAAATTCTACTTACTCTCCCCCCCCTCCCCTAACCAACCGCCCCCCCCCCCCTCTCAAAATTTCTGTCCCTTTTTCCAATTTCAATGATTGAAAAGAAATTTCCTCTCGCTGAAGCAAGTCCCTCCAATTTCATCTCAGAGTAGGCCAAAGAAAATTGTCTTTCGCTGCAGTGCAGTTTAATGTCTGTCTGTCTGTCTGTCTATTTATCTGTCTGTGTTTTTTCACCCTCAAGAGAATTGGCCTGAAAGTGTATGCATTAGTGTGTTTATGTGTGTGTGTGTTGTGTGTGTGTGTGTGTGTGTGTGTTTGTGTGTGTGTGTGTGTGTGTGTGTGTGTGTGTGTGAGAGAGAGAGAGAGAGAGAGAGAGAGAGAGAGACATACAGAGAGAGACAGAGAGAGGAAGTGTGTGTGTGTGTGTGTGGTGTGTGTGTGTGTGTGTGTGTGTGTGTTTATTTAAAAAAAAAATTCTGTTATTCATTTTATTCTTTTATATCGAGGATAATGGAATTATGTGCTTTTTTACCTCCAGTCCCCATGTGTATGCGGATTTGTGAATTCTGTCATCTGTTCCCACCGGCACACAATGGCCTACTCTTACGAAAAGCGGAACAGGATTTAACGTGTGCGCAAGATGTTCTGCGTGCGTTCGCACACGGAGCCTCGGTTTACAGTCTCATCCGAAGGACTTTGGGGGAGAGTGGAGTCTGCACTGATGTTTACTCCAGAGGGAAAATCCTCTTGAACGTGATTCGAACCCGGGTCAGCAGATCACGAATACGTCATTCTTAACCATCAGGCTATCCCGTCCTGCGCACGTGTGTGTGTGTGTGTGTGTGTGTGTGTGTGTGTGTGTGTGTGTGTGTGGGTGTGTGTGTGTGCGCGCGCGTGTGCGTGCGTGCGTGCATGTGTGCGAGTGTGCAAAAGAGTAAAATGTGTTTCATAGTAGTGTTGTTTTAGGTCTGTCTGTCTCCCCTCTCCCCCTCACCCTTAAAATATATCTTTATTCATTCTTTCATTCATTCATTCATTCATTCATTTAGTGTGCGTGTGTGTTGCACACGCGCCTCTGTGTGTGTGTGTGTGTACGTATGTTGCACGCACGTCTGTCTGTGTGTGTATGTATGTGCGTGTGTGTCCGCGCGCGTGTGTCCGCGCGCGTGTGTGTGTATGTGCGTGTATTCCCGCGCGCGTGTGCATTGCTGCGTATCAGAAAGTCAGGTGCGCACGCGCGCGTGTTTGTGTGTGTGGCAGCACACGCGT
>CM054136.1:92970787-93002775 GCA_028751875.1 Rapana venosa | reverse complement strand
GAACGTGAAACCTGGGGGGTGTGTGTGTGTGTTGTGTGTGTGTGTGTGTGTGTGTGTTTTTATGTGTTGGGTTGTGTGTGTGTGTTTTTGGGGTTTCCGTTGTGTTGGGGGGTGCGGGGATAACTGCACATCGGGTTCGGGGGGACTCCCTCTGCCTTGACCCTTGCGGAGTCGATACAGCCCATGTCCTTTTTCAGGCTGGTCTCTTGGGCAGGTTAAGGTGAAAGAGCTCGCTTTTTCCCAGGGTGCTGCTGGGTATTTCATGTCATCCTGCCGGCACTATAGTTTGACCTCCTCTCCTTTTCCCCCAAAGGGTGGGGTTTAAATTTTTGTGCAGGGCAATGTTCCCCCGTTCCCCCAGTACAGCGACCTTTGTGAGGGTTTGGGCAGGGATTTTAAAAAGGAATAAAGGGCACAAAGCTTTTTTTAAGGGGAACCCTTTCCGGGGAAGCTGGACGGACCTACGCCAGTGTTAGACTTTCGACTTCACCCCCGGGGTTCATAATTCGGGGGGCGAATCTCGGGGATCGGGTGAATAAAAGGGGGGGGGTTTTTTTACGATCTCCCAGGTAAACTTCAAGTGCAGACTCCCGTCCCTTAATTCCCTTGTGTGGTATACATACGGAAGATCAAAAGCACTTTACAAACCCCGTATTGTGTCACGTTCGATGGGTTCGGAAACGCAACACCCCCAGCATACATCCCCGAAGTGGAACCTCCCTTCAGGGGGAAAAAAAAATGGTCGCATAAAAAAAAATTCACCTTTTGTTGCCCGGGTTAGCCGAAAGGGGTAGGGGGGGGGGGGGGGGGGGGGGTAACAACAACAAAACAGAGTTAACTGAAAAAACCTTTTGGAAGATAATCACTCAGGCCCTCCCCCCTGCGCGGGCCATCAATTCCCCCCTGAGAAAACCATGGAATTATTTATCATTGACTCTTATTCATTGAAATTTTTTCCTGCGGCCATTAACCGAGGGAAAAATAGTGACTGCTAAAAAGGGGTTGGGTGGACCATCACAAAACATCTGTTGCAACGGCAGTGTCATCCAGTATCCCTTTTTTCCGACGCCCGGGACAGTCCGAAAGAAAAGGTAGTTTTTCAGCCAAAAGGCCCATAAGCCGGGTTTCCCCGGTTTCTGTACTTTTAAGCAAATGAGGTTTTTTCACCCCCCCTGGACAGACGCCTGTCCCAATACTTCCCCACAAAGCTGTACCCACTTGTACCCCTGGGTAGTGAGGAAAATAGGAGTAAAGTGTCTTTCCCCCAAACACAACACCGAGCCGACGGGGATCGAACCCGCGACCTCGGATCCGATTTGGGGCCGCCTAAACCACTCGACCCCGGTGCCTCCTGGACAGCCCGATAGCAGATACTTAATGGATTCCTTCATTGGGGTCAAAACACCGAACAATAAGCACAGTGACAAAACAACAACCCCCATGAAGAACGGGGCGGGGTGTGCGTGAGTAAAAGGGAATAAGCAAAGCATGTGGGGGATGTAGACAGGGCTGTAAAGATAATAATAATAATGAAAAAAAAAATGAAAAAAAAAAAAAAACCCCCCCCCCCCCAAAACTCCCAAACAAATTTTCCCAACAACCCCCCCCCCCCCCCCCCCCCCCCCCCCCCCCCCCCCCCCCCCCCCTCAAAAAACTTTCTCATCACTGTGGTTTAAAAGTCGACCAAATTTTTAAATCTTGGTACGCCCGAGGACTCGTTTCCAAACTTCCGGTGTGAAACTTGCATTTCCTTTTTTCGGGGTAAGCACAAAAAAAAAATATCGAGAACCCTCCCCAAAAATACAGCCTTTACCACCCGCTTGGGAAAAACAAAAAGCCCCCCATGCATCCCATGCTTCACCAGCGCACTGGGGTTTCACAGCGGCCGAGCACCTGCAGGGTGGTTTTTTTACAGACTGGCCCGCGTTATGGAGGTTCCCCACTCACACCAAAAGGGTTTTCCCAGGAAAAGAAATGAAAAAGGTGTCCCTTTATCTCCCGATGAGGTCCCAGGTCCTAGGGATTTCCTCAAACAGGGACCCGAACACCACTGAAGAGACCAGCGGGAGTGCGGGGGTCCCCTGATGGGTGCCCCCCAGGACCAACTTTTGTGGTGTCTCGTGATTTTGGTTCTGAGGGCGAGCCCCCAAACTTTGGGTGTGACAACAACGTCCAGTGTGAACAGGTAGAACTGAAAGGGGGGAAGGAAACAGAAGGGGTGGGACGTGACACCGCACAGGGGAAACCCCCTCCCCCCCCAAATTATCATCAAAACGTGAGACGGGGGACGACGACAACGGAAAACAATAACAGGGCCACCCAGGGTACAGGGGGGGGGAGGAGGGGGAAAGCGACAGACAACAGACAGACAGCGACAGGAAAAACTTTGAAATCTGAAAGAATTTATTTTTAAAAGCCGTTGGGTCCATCAAGGGGGGTTTCTGACGTACACTGAATAAAGAAGGGGGGACACGGGGTAACAAAAGGGGGAAAAGAGAGAAGAGAGAGAGAGAGAGAGAGAGAGAGAGAGAGGAGAGAGAGAGAGAGGGAAAAGAGAGAACTCGAACTCGAACTCGAACGATTTATTCACAAAAAGGCCATTGGCCCATACATGAAGGGGGTTGCCGAACTGCTTAGTATTTTGGTTTAACACATACGCACACACACACACACACACACACACCACGCACCGCACGCACGCACGCACGCACGCACGCACGCACACACACACACACACACACACACACACACCAACATGTTACTGTATAACACAAAGTCAGCTACAAAAATATCACTTAGGATAACACTATCTCTCTTATTCTGAAGGCTTTACACAAATATAAAGTGAGGCTGCGCACAACCTCAGGATGACTTGATGCCAGGAGTAAACAGAGTCTAATAAATTAGGCTGTCTACTATATTTAAACAGGATGTAGTTCTGCCTAACATCCTCAAATACTGGACAGCACAAGACAAAGTGTACTTCATCCTCCGGAGCTTGCTTACATAATGGGCATAACAGCCTGACGTCGTCAATATCATGTTCTCTGTATCTGAATTTATGAACATTTATATCTGATACACCAAGTCTAAACTTTGACATTATTCTTTTCAAATGTATATCCATATCAAGTTTTAGATAAGGTTTGTCTGTACATTTGAAATCTTTCACTGTTTTGTATATGATTACTCCATTGCTGCCATCGGCAGTCAATCAATCTTTGCCTGAAAGCGTTAATAAACTCTCTACAATTTCCGACTCCTTGATTGAGCCAAACAAATCCAAACCCGAGTTCACACAAACAGGTACGTATTTGTGTTGCCTAGTTGTTTTTCCCTTTGACATGTAGATCATAAAGCATCTTGTAGGATTTAAAAGGTAGCCGCTCTCATTCATATGCAGAATCTTAATCCAATATCTAATGCATCTTACAGCAGCATTAACAGAGAGAGGGTATCTATTAGTTTCACTATAAACAAGATCATTAGGTGTACGTCTATCTAAGCCTAAAAACTGCTTTAAAGCAAAGAGGTGTACTGATTCACAATGTGTTACAGCTGCATCCAAACCCCAATTTCTGCACCATATAACACAGTGGGTTGTATTTGTGCATCAAATATCTTAATGAACAAATCAAAAGAGTTATTATTCAATATTCGTAGTTTTTTCAACACAAATAACAAGCTTCGTTTACCTCGACTTGCCAGATCTTTACATGCAGTTGTGAAACTAAGCTTAGTAGAAAAACAGATTCCTAAATATTTATATACATTAATCACAGGCATGATATTTTCCATTGTACAACCATTTTTCAATGAGCAGCTAAATATCCACCTTTTCTGAATACAACGATATTACTCTTACTCAGATTAACCTTAAGATCCAGTGCTGTTGAAGCACTGTTTAAGCTGTTTAACTGCTTTTTGTAAACTACGACTGTTTCAGATAGCAGGATAACATCATCAGCAAGCAAAGAATAAACAACTCTGAGAAATCTTGGGGGAACGTGGCACCATGTTTACCATTATTGATGATGTCTCTGGCTAACTCATTGATAAAAACAGAAAACAATAAGGGCTACATACATCATCCTGTTTAACACCAGTGGTACAGTATATTATGTCAGTCACTTTAGTTCCACATCTTATTCTGCTTCTGACATTCTGATACATGCCTCTCAAACATCGTAATAGTTTACCCTTCACACCCATTTTTTAGGAGAATAGGCCACAACAAGTTCCTGTTAACAGAATCAAATGCTTTTTCAAAGTCAATAAATGCTACATAGAGCTTACGGTTATGAGCAAACGAGAGAAGAGAGAGAGAGAGAGAGAGAGAGAGAGAGAGAGAGAGAGAGAGAGAGAGAGAGGAGAGAAAGAGAGAGAGAGAGGCAACACCACTAACAAAATAACAAACCCACCCTTGGAGACACAGAGAGAGAGACAAAATGAACCATGCAAAATAAATAACAACAATGGCAAACCCATATCCCGCCACCCAAAGTGCAACACGTAACGAAAATAACAAAGCAACAACCAACGTTCATACAGACAAAGAAAATTAAACACAGTAAGGGTGACAATGACAACAAAACAATAATAATAACAAATAAACAAACCCGCATCAAGCACACAGATAGAAGTTTGTTATTTTGACAGAAGGATTGTCTCCAAACTACATCAGCTGAGTCCTACTCTCCCCCCTTCCTCCCCTGCCCCCCCCCCCTCTCCCCCCCCCCCCCCCATAATCCCTCAGTCAGGAGACAAAGCTGCTTAACTCCCCCAGCAAATCCCCAGCCCCTTCCCGCCCCCTACGTCACACAGCGGTCGGCCCACAAAGTCCTGGCACCAGCTGCGCCATCAGGGAAAGCCCTGCGGAACGAATGACCTCCCTTTATATTCTCAAATGGTGACTGGAGATTTATCTATAGCTCAAAAGAGCTAATGGAAATAAACTGTTGTGGATTGTGAACTGAGAGGGGATAGTCTACAGTGAGTCTTATACTGTAATCCAAACTTGCCAGTCGTTTACTACGTAATAAAGGAAGCCTTGTTTCCTTGTTTCTGCTACAGTGGAGCTAGAGCTATATCAGGGTGACTATTATTTCCTTCATTAGATTTCGAAGCTGCGGGAAGGAATGCACTAGCATCAAAGGAAAAATCATGGACATATCAATGACACTGAAACCAAACTGTTATCAATTATTTGCTCTCTCATCTTATAAAGCCGTGTTTCTTCTTCTGCAACCACACCAACTGTATTACACTCTGCTTCGAGAAAAATCCCTTCCCATTTCTGATACTTCTGGCACTTACGTGTTTGATTCAAGAATCCATTCTGGAGTTGTGATTGTTCCAGGACAGAATCATATAGTATCCTGATACCAGAACAAAAGCAAGAGTAACAACCAAAGAAGTGAAGCACTTCTTTTCAGATTACTATCCAGTAGGAATCCCGGGGACCTGTCTGTA
This sequence comes from Rapana venosa, assembly GCA_028751875.1. Classification (NCBI taxonomy): domain Eukaryota; kingdom Metazoa; phylum Mollusca; class Gastropoda; order Neogastropoda; family Muricidae; genus Rapana; species Rapana venosa. Next base: position 92,997,303 of record CM054136.1, on the reverse strand, counting down.
GAAATGGCAGCTCCACCTTCCCGACATTCTGTGCCAGGAATTCCCCCCTTTTCTGTCCCTCTCTTTGTTTCTACCGTGTTCCTTATCTTCCTGTCACCTCCTCCTTGTCTATGTTTTGCTTTCTTGCTCCATTCTCCTGTCATTTTCCCAGAAAGACTTAAAAAAGAAAAAAAAACGTAGTATGTTCTTTCGAGCCAGAAGGCCCATAGAGCCGGAGCTTATCCCGGTTTCTGTAGCGTTAAGCGAACTGATGGTTTTTCACCACCCCTGTGACAGGACGCTAGTCTGTCGCCAGATACTTCCCCAGCAGAGCTGGTACCCACTTGTACACCTGGGTGGAGTGAGGAAAATAGGAGTAAAGTGTCTTTCCCAAGGACACAACACCGAGCCGAGCGGGGATCGAACCCGCGACCTCTGGATCACGAGTTGACCGCCTAAACCACTCGACCACGGTGCCTCCCTCCAGAAAGACTTAAAAGATAACAATTCTCTTCCACGCCGAAGTTGGATGCGCTGGGCCTGACTTGTCAGGCGCTTGTCGGCAACACAACGCATTTTGGCTCATTATGACAGACAGCAACAGTTGCTGTCTGAACGCTCGACGACGACGAAGAATTTCAGGTGACCATCTACTAGTTTGAATGGAAACCAAAGGTGCCTCTGTTTCTATAGAGAGGATAGCTGTAGTTGCACTAGTTAGTCTTGAGGACAGAAAATTAACCATAGATAGAATAATGTCACAGGTCTTGAGGACAGGAAAATAACCATAGAAAGAATAATGTCACGGGTCTTGAGGACAGGAAAATAACCATAGAAAAGAACATTGTCACGGGTCTTGAGGACAGGAAAATAACCATAGAAAGAATAATGTCACAGGTCATGGGGACAGGAAAATAACCATAGAAAGAATAATGTCACGGGTCTTGAGAACAGGAAAATAACCATAGAAAGAATAATGTCACGGGTCTTGAGGACAGGAAAATAACCATAGAAAGAACATTGTCACAGGTCTTGAGGACAGGAAAATAACCATAGAAAGAACATTGTCTCAGGTCTTGAGGACAGGAAAATAACCATAGAAAGAATAATGTCACAGGTCTTGGGGACAGGAAACTAACCATAGAAAGAATAATGTCACAGGTCTTGAGGACAGGAAAATAACCATAGAAAGAACATTGTCACAGGTCTTGAGGACAGGAAAATAACCATAGAAAGAACATTGTCTCAGGTCTTGAGGACAGGAAAATAACCATAGAAAGAATAATGTCACAGGTCTTGGGGACAGGAAACTAACCATAGAAAGAATAATGTCACAGGTCTTGAGGACAGGAAAATAACCATAGAAAAGAACATTGTCACAGGTCTTGAGGACAGGAAACTAACCATAGAAAGAACATTGTCACAGGTCTTGAGGACAGGAAAATAACCATAGAAAGAACATTGTCTCAGGTCTTGAGGACAGGAATATAACCATAGAAAGAACAATGGCACAGGGATCAGGAGAGCGAGGTACGGTAAACAGCTGTAAAAGAAAACAGTGATTAAGAAACACCACTCTGTCCTTAGCCTCAAAAGCATAGCCCTGGTATGAGCAATGTTTTATGTCGGGTATCATTGGAGTTATACCACAACTAAGCAACAACAACAAAGAAAAACAAATAAGCACACACACACACACACACACACACACACACACACACACACACACACACACACACACACACACACACACACACACACACACACAGAAAAACAAAGATATGGCTAGGGTTGCATGAATTGCCGGTAACCAGGAATTACCTTTTATCTCTCTCAATAGGAGGAAAGAAAAGGAAACAAAATTTCGCAACAATAATAATAATAATGATAATATATGGAATTTATATGGCGCTGAATCTTGTAAAAAAAACCAAAACAAATCGAAACGCTTGCACTCAAATCATTTACAGGCATGCAAATCTCCTTAAACATAATGAACAACAGATTTCAAATCCATGCGCGCGCACGTATGTCACACACGCACACACACACACACTCACACACACACACACACACACACACACACACCACACACACACACACACACACACACACACACACACACACACACACACACACACACACTCGGAACAACACTTAGAAGGTGAAATTGCTGTTGAAAATTAGGGTCAGATATTTGGGGGGAAAGTCTCAGGTAGGAAATAAGTGTGTTTTGAGGCTGGATTTGAAGGTATCATGTGAAGGCTTTTGGCGAAGTGAAAGAGGGAGGTCATTCCAGGTGGATGGACCACAGATAAGGAGCAACTGCCAACAGTGGTTTGTTTGAATCTGGGTGTTCGAAAGCACAAAGTATCCGCGGCTGAAGGAAGGGAACAGGATGGAGTGTACAGGTGAAGACAGTTACAGAGATAAGAGGGTGCAGATTTGTGGAGACATTTGAAACAGAGGGTATTGATTTTATACTCCAGTCTTTGTGAGACAGGCAGCCAGTGAAGAGATCGCAGAAGAGGAGTGATGTGTTCAGATTTTTTCTTTCTTAGGACCAGTCGAGCTGCAGAGTTTTGTATGCGTTGAAGAGAGTGGATAGATGATGCTGGTAGGCCAGCAAAAAGAGAATTGCAGTAGTCTAAACGTGAAAGAATGAGAAATGTGACAAGCTTGGAAGTTGCATCAGTGGACAGATACTTGCGAATCGCGCTTATGCGCCGTAATTGATAGTAGCAAGACTGGCAGGTCTGGGTGATTAATTTTTTCATAGAGAGTGTGTTGTCAAGAACTACTCCTAAGTACTTCACAGACTTGGACAAAGGAACTGACGTATTGCCGAATTCTATTGAAGTTTTTGAGATAGAGGAAAGTTTATGTTTGGTCCCTATGAGCATGGATTCGGTTTTATCGGCATTAAGTTGTAACTTGTTCTGAGTCATCCAGTTTGAATGTCTTGAAGGCAGTAGGACATATTTGTCAGGAGGGAAGGCAAGTTTTCAACAGTATCACTGCACTGAAGCTATGCGCGAACAATGCATGCGCGAGCACACATACACACATACACACACACTCTCTGTCTCTGTCTGTCTGTCTGTCTGTCTGTCTGCCCTGTCTGTCTGTCTCTCTCTCTCTCTCATCTCTCTCTCTCTCTCTCTCTCCTCTCTCTCTCTCTCTCTCTCTCTCTCATCTCATCCTTGCTTTCTCCCCTCTATTTGACTTTATCCATATTACCTAATTATAATCAGTGTATCAGTTTTCATGTTAATGTTTGATTTATTTGAGAATTATATGTTTATTAACGTATATCTCTTTTCTAAAAAACAAAACAACTATGTATCTCTCGAAATTAATGCTTAAGTCCGTTAGGGATTATGTATTGTTAAATATATATATTTTTTAATCATGTTGTGGTTGTTGTAGTAAGATTTTTACCTTTGTTTTGTTGATAATTAGGGCAAGGGCCGTGTCACGGTTCGCATAATTCTGGGCATAATTCCGTGCATCACTCAGTGCTATTTCTCTCTCTGTGGATGCTGGTGTCTTTCTGTGTTCACTTTCGGTTTTTTTATGTATATGGTGAACTCCAGCTTAGTGGCGTGCACATCCCCTTTTCTCTGCAATTTTGCATGCAGGTTAGCTTCTCGTGAAGTTCCTGTTCGTGGGTTCGGGTTTGTTTCATCAGCTGAGTAGCAGCAGCTTTAAATAGGAGGAGGTCTTGACCTGAGGGAGGAGGAGGAGATTCTGAAGTTCGTTGGTCGCTGTTCCAGCGTTGGCTGTTGGGCGCTGCGTGATGTTGTCTCTCTATTTGGAGAGCAGGGGGAGCAGTACCTTGGAGAAGTTCAGGCTCCTGTGAACCCAGCCTTCGTTCTTCGTTGTTACGTCGTGTCTGTCCTGTCAACGTCTTCCTGAGGTGCAGGAGTGCACCGTACTTCCTGTGGTGTGGTGTCTCTGCTTGCGACGGCTTGTCCTTGACCCTCTGTCCCTTTATTCCTTGGTTCCAGCTTTTCCCCCTTTGACCCGTTTCCTTTCTCCCTGCCGCCCTGTCCATCCGTGACCATCCTTGTGGACTTCAGCCTGCGATGGTGACTGTGCTCGGACACCCGAGTCGTGACTGTGAGGGAAGTGGGAGGGGAATATTCTTCAAACAGGTTTCTGAACTGTGCAGAAGAGGGACTATGGTAGATAGAATTAGAGTGTGACTGAAGTTGAATCTGTGTGTGTGTGTGTGTGTGTGTGTGTGTGTGTGTGTGTGTGTGTGTGTGTGTGTGTGTGTGTGTGTGTGGAAGTGAGTTATAAGTATTTGTCTGATTGTTTTTGGATTTTGAAAAGTAAAGTATGGAACTTTTCTTCGGTGTTCTGTGTTTGGTGTTGTCGGGAAGATAGTTAGGGAGGGCATGGGTGGGGGTTTAGCCACAATCCCTTATGGAGCGTGACAGGCCGGATGAAGAAAAAGTATGTGCATGCTTATTCTGTTACCCTTGAAAAATACAGATTCATTCATTCTCTCTCTCTCTCTCTCTCTCTCTCTCTCTCTCTCTCATCTCCTCTCTCTCCTTCTCTCTCTCTCTCTCTCCTCTCTCTTCTCTCTCTCTCTCTCTCTCTCTCACACACACACCGCACACACAACACACGCGCGTGCACACACACACAAACACACAAACACACACACATACACACTGATGACATTAGGATTACTGCACCCGAAGAGTAAACAGATTGTTAATACGTTAGGTTTGCTAGAGTATTGTGCTGGGGTATAGTTTTGCCTGATGTCATTACTTACTGATGTGTGTCTGGATTGTAATCACCCATAGTGACAGTGAAGACGCTCTTAGTCATGACTGTGTTGAGGATGACGATAAACAAAATGCCCTTGGTAGGTATGTTTTGTATTTGAGACAAGTTGCAATTTCTAGACAATTTGATTGAAAGTTTTTTTCGTTTACTTGTTAGCCAATACCCCTTTGTCCCTTTCAACTTGTATTGTGGCCCAAGTCTGAAGTACAATTAAAATGTTCAGAAGTCTCTTTCTCACTCTCTCCTCTCACTCTCAGTCTCTCTCTCGCTTCAATCGCGTCTCTCTCACTCATCGTCTCTCCCACCTCATCTCTCCATCTCTCCTCTCCTCTCTCCGCATCCTTCTCATAACTCTCCTCTCGTCGCATCCAAAGTCTCCTCGTCCCCTCGGCTTCACTCCATCACACTCGCTCATCGCTCTCCTCTCACTCATCGTCGACTCTCATCTCTCTCGTCTCTCACTCCTCTTCTGTACTCCACTATAGATCATATGTTTACTCTGCTTACGTTTGTAACAGAACATTTGCTCAAACCGTAAGGCTCTAATGTAGCATTTATTGAGACTTTGAAAAAGATTTTGAATCTGTTAACAGAACTTGGTTTGTGGCCTAATTCGCCTAAAAAATGGTGTGAAGGGTAACTAGTACGAATGTTTTGAAGCCATGTATCAGAAATGTCAGAAATCAGAAATAAGATATGGAACTAAAGTGACTGCCATAATATACAGTACCACTGTGATAAACAGGGTGAGTATGTACCCTTATAGTTTTCTGTTTTTAATATCATGAGTTAACCAGAGACATCATCAATAATGGTAAACCGGCCACGTTCCCACCAATTTCTCAGAGAGTTTATTTTATATATTCTTCTCTGCTTGCTGATGATGTATCTTGCCTATCTGAAACAGTCGTATAGGTTTACAAAGAGCAGTTAAAAAACACTTAAACAGTGCACTCAACAGCACTGGATCTTAAGGTTAATCTGAAGTAAGAGGAGTAATATTGTTGTATAACAGAAAAGGTGATACTTTACTGCTCATGAAAACTGTTGTACAATGGAAATATCATGCCTGTTAATAATGTATAATAAATATATAGGAATCTGTTTTTCTACTCCGCTTAGTTTTTCACAACTGCATTTAAAGAATCTGGCAAGTCGTGTAAACGAAGCTTGTTATTTGTGTTGAAAAAACTCACGAAATTGAATAATAACCTCTTTTGATTATTTCATTAAGAGATTAGATAGCCCAAATACAAACCCACTGTGTTATATCTGAGTGCATAAATATGGGGCTTGATGCAGCAGTAACACATTTGAATCGTACACCTCTTTGCTTTAAAGCATTTTGTTATAGCTTAAGATAGACGTACACCTAAATGATCAATGTTATAGAGGCAAACTATTAGATACCCTCTCCTCTTTAATGCTGCTGTAAGAGCAATTAGATATTGGATTAAGATTCTGCAAATAATGAGAGCAGGCTACAATTTAAATCCTACAAGATGCTTTATGATCTAGATGTCCCAAAGGAAAAACAATTGGGCAACACAAATACGTAACCTGTTAGTGTGAACTCGGGTTTGGATTTGTTTGGCTCAATCAAGGAGTCGGAAAATCTGAGAGAGTTTATTAACGCTTTCACCAGCAAAAGATTGAATGAACTGCGATGGCAGAGCAATGGAGAAATCATAACAAAACTAGTTGAAAGAATTACCAATGTACAGACAAATTTTGTTTATAATTCGCATTATGTAAAACCTTATCTAAAACTTGATATTGGATATACATTTGAATAAGAATAATGTCCCTAAGTTTAGACTTGGTGTAATCAGATATAAAATTTCATAAATTCAGATACAGAGAACATGCATATTGACGACGTCAGGCTGTTATGCCCATTATGTATAGGCCAAGCTCCAGGAGAAAATGAAGTACACTCTGTCTTGTGCTGTCCCAGTATTTGAGGAAGTTAGGCAGAACTTACATCCCTGTTAAATATAGTAGACCAGCCTAATTTATTTTTTAATTTAGACCTGTTACTCCTGGGCCATCCAAGTCATCCTGAGGTTGTGCGCAAGTCCTCACGTTATATTTGTGTAAAGCCTTCAGAATAAAGAGATAATTTATCCTTAAGTGATATTTTTTTGTAGCTGACTTGTGTTAGACACAACCATGTGGTCTGTGTGGTGTGTGTGTGTGTGTGTGTTGTGCGTGCGAGCGTGCGTGCGTGCGTTTCGAGCGTGCGTAGCGTGCGTGTGTGCGTGCTGTGCGTGTGTGTGTGTGTGGTTGTTAAAATCTAAAATTACTACGCAGTTACGGCAAACCCCCTTCATGTATGGGCCAATGGCCTTATTTGTGAATAAATCGTATTCGAGTTCGAAGTTCGAGTTCGAGTTCAGTTCTCCTCTCTCCGCCTTCTCTCTCCTCTTTCTCAACTATCGTTTTCAATTGCAAAGCGGGATCAGAAAGGTGTCATAAGGCTGTGGGGACAAGGTTATCAAATGGATGAGCGAGAGTCCTACTTCTATCTCTATGTCCCATCCTGTCAGACCTGTCCCGTTCCCTACCTCCTCAAAGCTAGCCTTGCCATTGCGCAAGCATACACAAACCACAACACACACACTCCCCGTCTCTGTCTGTTCTGTCGTCTGTTGCCCTGTCTGTTTTCCTCTCTCCTCTCTCCTCCTCCCCTCTCCTATCTCTCTCTCTCTCTCTCCTCTCTCTCTCTCTCCTTGTTTTCCCTCCCCTCTTTTTGACTTTACCATATTCCCTAATTTAATCAGTGTCAGTTTTCATGTTAATTTTTGATTTATTTGAAAATTTATATTTTTTATTAACGTATATCTCTTTTCAAAAAAAAAAAACAACTAGTTCTCTCGAAATTAATGCTTAAGCCGTTAGGGTTATGTTTGTTAAATATATATATTTTTAATCATTTGTGGTTGTTGTAGTAAATTTTCCCTTTTGTTTTGTTGAAAATTAGGGAAAGGGGCCCCGTTCAGGGTCGCATAATTCGGGCATAATTCCGTGCATCACTCATGCTATTTCTCTCTCTGGGGATGCGGTGTCTTTCGTGTTCATTTGGGTTTTTTTTATTTTGGGTAACCCCCAGCTTATGGCGTTGCACACCCCTTTTCTCTGCAATTTGCATGCAGGTTATTCCGGAAGTTCCTGTTCGGGGTTTGGGGTTTGTTTCATCAGCTGAGTACAGCAGTTTTAAATAGGGGGGTCTTGACCTGAGGGGGGAGAGGAATTCGAAGTTCTTGGTCGCTGTTCCACGTTGGCTGTTGGCGCTGCGGATGTTGTCCCTTTTCTATTGGGGAGCAGGGGGGGCAGACCTTGGAAATTCAGGCTCCGTGAACCCAGCCTTGTTCTTCGTTGTTACGGTCCCCTGTCTGGCCTGTCCAAAGTCTCCGAGGGGCAGGAGTGCACCGTACTTCCTGTGGGTGGGGTTCTCTCTTGCGACGGTTTGTCCTTGACCCTTTCCCCTTTATTCCTTGGGGGTTTCCCGCTTTCCCCCCCTTTGACCCTTTTCCTTCTCCCTGCCGCCCTGTCCATCCGTACCATCCTTTGTGGACTTCACCCGCGATGGTGACTGTGCTCGGGCACCCGAGTCTGACTGTAGGGAAGTGGGGGGGGAATATTCCCAAACAGGGTTTTTTTAACTGTGCAGAAAGGGACTATGTAGATAAATTTTAAGTGGACTGGAAGTTGAATCTGGGGTTTTGTGTGTGTGTGTGTGTGTTTGTTGTGTTGTGTTTTTTTTTTTTTTAATTTTAATATTTTCTTTTTTTTGGATTTTAAAAGTATATTACTTTTCTTCGTTTCTTTTTTTTCTAATATTTAGGGCTTTGGGGGAGGTTTTACCCCCCTTTTTTATTGCGTCAGGCCTAATGTATTGCATCTTTTTCTTACCCTTAAAATATCATTCTTCATTTCTCTCTCTCACCTCTCTCGTCTCTCCCTTCTGCTCTTCTCCTTTCTTTCCTCTCTCTCTTCCTCTCTCTCTCGTCTCTCTCTCTCTCTCTTCACACACACACGCACACACCAACGCGCGTGCACACACACACAACACACAAACACACCACATACACACTGATGACATTAGATTTTTTACTGCACCCAATAAACAGATTGTTAATACGTTAGGTTTGCTTAGAGTATTGTGCTGGGTATAGTTTTTGCCTGATGTCATTACTTACTGATGTGTGTCTGGATTGTAATCACCCATTAGTGACAGTAGACGTTTTCTTATCATGACTGTTTGAGGATGACGATAACGATAATCCCTTGGGGGTATTTTTTGTATTTGAACATGTTTCATTTTCTAGACAATTGATTGAATTTTTCGTTTATTGTTACCATTTTTCCCTTTGTCCCTTTCACTTGTATTGTGGCCAATCTGAAGTACAATTAAAATTTTCAATTCTTTTTCTCTCTCTCTCTCCTTTCCTCCCTCTCCTCTCTCTTTTTTCTCTCTCTCTCTTCTCTCTCTCTCTCTCTCTCTCTCTTCTGCCCCTCTTCTCTCTCTCTCTCTGCTCTCTCTCTTTCTCTCTCTCTCTTCTCTCCTCTCTCTCTCTCCCCTCTTTCTTTATACTCACTATAGATCATATGTTTACTCTGCATGCGTTTTTGTCAGAAACATTTGCTCATAACCGTAAGCTCTATGTAGCATTTTTGACCTTTGAAATTTGGCTTTGATTTCTGTTACAGAATTGTTTTTGGCCTATTCTCCTAAAAAATGGTGTGAGGGTAACTATTACGATTTTTTTGAGACCCCATGTATCAGAATGCAGAAGCAAATAAATGTGGAACTAAAGTGACTGACATAATATTACGGGTACCACTGGTGTTAAACAGGGTGATGATGTAGCCCCTTATTGTTTTCTGTTTTTTTATCATGAGTTACCAGAGACATCACAATAATGGTAAACATGTGCCACTTTCCCCCCCTTTTTTTTTTTTTTTTTCTCAGAGTTGTTTATTCTTCTTTTCTTTGATGTATCTTGCTATCTGAACCAGTCGTAGGTTTACAAAGCAGTTAAACAGCTTAAACATGCTTCAACACACTGGATCTTAAGGTTAATCTGAGTAAGAGTAATTTGTTATTCAAAAAGTGGTATTTAGCTGCTCATGAAAATGGTTGTACATGGAAATATTTTTCCTGTGATTAAGTAATAAATATTTAAAATCGTTTTTCTACTAAGCTTAGTTTTCACAACTGCATGTAAAATCTGGCAAGTCTTGTAACGAGCTTGTTTTTGTTGAAAACTACGAATATTGAATATTAACTTTTTGATTTGGTCATTAAGATTTTTTTGATGCCAAATACAACCCACTTTTATATTGGTGCAGAAATATGGGTTTTGGTGCAGCTGTAACACATTGTGAATCGTACCCCTTCTTTGTTAAACAGTTTTTTTTGCTTAGATAGACTACACCTAATTATTCTTGTTTATATTTGAACTAATATCCCTCTCTCTGTTAATGCTGTTTTGATTTGCATTGATTGATTAAGTTCTGCTATATAATAGAGCAGCAAACCTTTAAATCCTACAAATGCTTTAGCTAGATGTCAAAGGAAAAACAATTGGCACACAAATACGTACTGTTTGTGTGAACTCGGTTTGGATTTGTTTTGGCCTCAATCAAGGAGTCGAATTTAAGAGTTTATTACGCTTTCAGCAAAATTGATTGACTTCCGATGAGCAATGGATAATCATATACAAACATGAAAATTTTTAAATGTACAGACAATTTTTTATAATTTTTCGCATATGTCAACCCTTATCTAAACTTATATGAAAACATTTGAAAAGTTTTAATGTCTAGTTTAGACTTGGTGTATCGATTAAATTTTTTTTATAAATTCAATACAAGAACATGATATTGACACGTCAACTGTTATGCCATTTGTAAGCAAGCTCCGAGAATGAAGTACACTTTGTCTTGTGCTTCCTATTTTGAGGATGTTACAGACTACATCCCTGTTAAATATAGTAGACGCCTAATTTATTTAGACTCTGTTTACTCCTAGCATCAAGTCATCCTAGGTTGTGCGCAGCCTCACTTTATATTTGTTAAAGCCTTCAGAATAAGAGAGATAATGTTATCCAAAGTGATATTTTTTGTAGCTGACTTTGTGTTATACAGCAACATGTTGTCTGTGTGTGTGTGTGTGGTGTGTTGTGCGTGCGTGCGTGCGTGCGTGCGTGCGTGCGTGCTGCGTGTTTGGTTGCGTTGCGTGTGTTGTGTGTGTGTTGTTTAAAATCTAATACTAAGCAGTTCGGCTAACCCCCTTCTGTATTGCAATGGCCTTTTTGTGAATAATGTTAGTTCGGTTCGAGTTCGAGTTCGAGTTCTCTCTCTCCTCCCTTCCTCTCTTTCTCAACTATCAGGTTTCAATTGCAAAGGGATAGAAAGGTGTCATAGGCTGTGGGGACAAGGTTATCATGGTGATGCGAGAGTCTTCTTCTATCTCTATGTCCCATCCTGTCAACTCCCTCGCCTAGCCTCGCCTTGCCTTGCCTTGCCTAGCCTCGCCTTGACTTGCCTAGCCTAGCCTAGCCTAGCCTAGCCTAGCCTCGCCTTGCCTTGCCTAGCCTGCCTCGCCTTGACTTGCCTTGTCTTCCCCTTCCTTCCCTTCCCTTGCCTTGCCCTAGGCCTACCTTGCCTTGTCTGGCTAGTAGTTCATTCACAGCTGCTGCTGTCTGTATTATTACTGTGGTTTTTTGTTTTTGTTTTTGCTGTTTTTGGTGGGATTTTTTTTTTTACTTGATTGGTTGGTTTGCTGGTTGATGGCAGATTGGTTTGCTGGCTGGCTGGCTGGCTGGTTGGTTGGTTTGTTGGTTGGCTGGTTTGCTTTTAGTTCACTTGTGGGTTCATTCCTAGTTTGGTTGGTTGGCTTGCTGTTCGGTTCGCTGGCTGTTGGTTAGTTTGCTGTTTTCTTTTTAAATGTTTATTTTATTTTATTCTTTTATATCGAGAATAATGGAATAAGCACTTATGTGCGTTTTTACATCCAGCTCCCGTGTGTATGCGGTTTTGTGAATTCTGTCATCTGTTCCCACCGCACACAATGGCCTACTCTTACGAAAAGCGAACAGGATTAACGTGTGCGCAAGATGTTCTGCGTGCGTTCGCACACGGGCCTCGGTTTATAGTCTCATCCGAAGGACTTTGGGGAGAGTGGAGTTCTGCACTGAGTATAACTCCAGGAAAATATACCCTTGAACGGGAATCGAAACTCGGTCGTCAAATTGCGAGCGCAGTGTTCTAACCACTAGGCTATCCCGTCCCCCTATGTACGGTTCGCTGGTTGGTTGTTGGTTTGTTGGCTGCTGACTGGCAGGCTGGTTGGTTTTTGTTGGTTGGCTGCTGCTGACTGGCAGCTGTTGGTTGGTTGGCTGATTGGTTTCATGGAGACTCAAGGTCTGGTGTTTGGACCCCTGTCTTTATTCACATTAACAGCTAAGCGTTGCTGCCGCAGTGCCGTGCAGTGCGGGTTTTCTTCTTGGCGGTGGCCCTACAGCAGCCTTTCTTGATGTTCTGCAGGTATAGTAGTACAGAGTGAGGGCTAGATTGGCTGTTGTAGTGGAGAAATCCGGATGTGTGTGTGGGAACAACAGAGGTGGACTATCGTGGAAGAGAAGCGCAGACAAGCAAAATACAACAGCAACCAAACACATTACTAAGTATGGTAACATAAGTCAGTGTTCTCTCTCTCTCTCTCTCTCTCATCTCTCTCTCTCCTACTCTCTCTCTCTCTCCTCTCTCTCCTCTCTCTCACTCTCTCTCTCTCTCTCTCTCCTCTCTCTCTCCTCTCTCTGTGTTTGCAAAACACACGAACTATAGACTAAATGTATGGAAATTACAAAGTATGTAAACTGACAGACTAAATTAGTCTCTTTCCTGCTAAAACTTCCCACCAGCCTTCATCCACATGCCTGCAGTAACCAACAGTCTACTCCTCTCCACCCTCCTCCCCCTCAGCACCCCCCCCCCCCCTTCCCGACCCCACCGCCCCGGCACACCCCCTACCCCCTTCTCATGATCACTCCCCGGGGAGGGGGCAGACGGTAAACATGACAATTACGACACAAACATGGCACAGGTATCTCTTTGCGCTCCAGCCTCTTCCCCTGCCTTGACACACGTGCTAATTGCAGCCAGTGGCGCCCACCTTCTCCCCAGCTCATCACGGGCATCATCGCGGCCGTGATGACGTCCACACCGCTGGGTCTGGCTGATTATTTGTCGACTTTCATCTCCTCGGAAAGCAGGCTAGCCTCCAACAGGCGCCAGAACACCAGCCCCTAACCAGCTGGGGAAAGGGAGCCAGACCAGGAGAGGACCTACACACCACGCCGCAGGTTTCCCTTACAGCCAGCCCTCGCTGTCCTGAAAGGGACATGTTTATCATCATCATCTCCCACTTACTCCCTTTTGCTGAGGGATTGGGCTGTGTCACCACCCCCGCCCTCTCCCTTTTACTCCCCCACTATCACCCCCCCCCCCCTCCTCCCCTCTACCCCTCTTCTCCATTTTCTGCCCAGGCATGGGGAGGTCGTCAAAGAGCCCTGCAGGAGACTTTGGCAGGCACAGGGTGCAGACACACACACACACCACACCCACGCACGCACGCGCACACACGCACGCACACACACACACACACACACACACACACGCACACACACACACGCACGCACGCACGCACACACACACACTCACACACACCACGCACACACACACACACACACACACACACACACACAACACACACACACACACACACACACACACACACACACAACACCACACACACACACACCACACACACACACACATGACCTCTGCTGCAGACCTCCTCTTCATTACCAGCTCCCACAGTGAGGCCCAAGATGAGGCTTGACTCAGGGGTGGAGGGACGGAGGGAGGGAGGGGGGAGTGAGTTTTGAGGACTCATTCTCCTCATTCCATCCTCCTGCGAAATCTTGCAAGGAGGAGGAGAGGAAAGGAGGAGAGGGGCGGGGGAGGAGGAGGGAGGTTGTCTGGCAGTTTCTTGCGGTTATTACATTGTTTGTACCTCTCATTACCAGGTCTGCTCCTGATGACTCTGCGTTTTACCGCCCCTGCCTCTTCTGCACACACACACACACCGAGCACGCACAGCACGCACGCACCACGCACACACACACACACACACACACACACACACCACACACACACACACACACACACACACACACACAACACACACACCACACAACACACCACACACACACACACACAGAGAACACGGATTCCAGTCAGCCATGTTGTATTCTCTCTGACAATGATCTTGGATGTCAGTGGCCTCTCATGTTTTACCATTGTTTGTATTGATTTTCTTGAGCCCTTACAATGATGTAAAACTTGGGGAAAAGGAACAATAAGAGGATGGGGTGATTGCGAGTCTAAGATGGTGAAGTGTACTGTGTCTCGGTTAATAAGAGAACATTGATTTCATCGAAGACCTATCTGCAAGAGCAGAGACAGAGAATGACAGTCATTGCGATAACGTCCATTCACGAGAGGACGGAGGACAAGACTGGACACAACACACACATTGAAAAAGAATACAGTCAACAGACAGCCCCAAATGAACGCACGGCATGGAAAACCACAACAGGGTTTGCAATAATGACAAGAGAGACAGTCAGAACAATGACAATGACAATGACAATATTTTATTGTAATAAGCTGTTAAAGCCCATTACAAGGGGACAGTGGAAGGGGACTGGCACAAAACACGTATTTTCAGAAATACAGATGTATCATTTCTACAGCCCAAATGTCGACATGGCATGGATTCCACGACATGGTGAAGTGTTTTACATTACGATTCAGATGAATTGGTGCCTAACACTTTCGCCCATTGCTAATGGGGAAAGGGAGGGGGGGAGGGTAACAACAACCACAAACATCATTTAAATACCGAGTCTGTGACAGGGCTTCCTGTCCCTACATTCGTCTGATCCGGTAACTCATGCTCTTTCCAACACGTGAAAAAACCTAACTCACAATATGCCCTAACCTCCAGTTTTGCTCTCTCTCTCTCTCTCCTTCTCATCCTCTCTCTCTCTCTCTTCTCTCTCTCCTCTCCTCTCTCCTCTCTCTCTCTCTCTCTCTCTCTCTCTCTCTCTCTCACTCTCTCTCCTCTCCTCTACACACACACACACAATGCACACACATATGCAATGCACACACGCACACACACACACGCACGAACACACACACGCACGAAACACGCACACACCACGCACAAACACACGCACGCACACACACATGCACGAACATACACAACACACACATACACACACACGCGCACGCACGCACAAGAGGGTGCGCATGCACACACACACACACACACACCACACACACACACCACAACACACAAACACACACACACACCACACACGCACATATACAGGCAACCAGTCACTTCTAACCCAGAAAAAATCGATACATCCATCATAACATGTAAAACATCCATCCAGCACTAATTCTGTCTTTGATTCTGTCACGATCGGCAGTGTCCACAGCTGCAGCTTGCAAAAATGTCTTTTTCCTCCTGGTTCTGTTCTTTTTGCAAACCAAAATAATCAGCAGGTTGTGAGTGTCATCTGTCCAGATAAACTGAAAAATCAATCTTCACTTCACAAATGATAGTATACAGGTATTTCATCAGAGGTATACACATTAAGAAAGTCCTTGTTTCTAGAAACTCCCTGAGATTTCTCTGCAGGATCTGTTTCTCAGCCCACCCACATAGTTCTTATAGTATCTCCACTGTACCTGCATCCCGAATCGATCTAGATATTCGTCACAGTCCTCCCCCTCCATCGTAATGTCAGTACAGGCACCTCAACCAGGTCAATTCCACCTTGTTTTTCAGCGACTGTTCAGCTCCAACACTGTGACAGCACCTGATGCACGGCGATAATCATGTGTGGGAAGCACCGATTGCGAAGGCATGAGTTTGGAAGAGCTGGGGGTTGGTGTGTGAGACAGACTGGGTGATGGGGGTGTTGGCAAAACAACTTGGCGAAGTTTCGAATGGGAACAATGCACTTGCCTGTCTCTTGCCTTTCCTCTGTCCGCCTCCTCGCCTCTGCCCCCCTCCTCTCCTCTGCCCGCCTCCTCTCCTCTGTCCTTCGTTGGTCTCTGTTGGTCTGACTGGAGCTTTCTGCGGAAGTACACAGGTGTTTGTTGACCCGCCATGTTCCCATCACTATGAGCCACCTTCAGTCGAAGCACAACAGTCGTTTTGCTCGCCTTCTCCACAGACCTTCCATGAGGTATGCAGTGTTGTTGCAGCAGGGCACCTAGCGTCACTTCCAGCGTTGTTGTAACCCGACAACTGCATGGTGCTGGTTTATTTGCAATTTAAACACAAAATTACACAGCAAATTTCGCCCTGCCTGTATCCAAGGGAGATCACCCCGAGCCGAGACAGTCAGAGAGAAGAAGAGAGAGAGAGACAGAGAGCGAGAGAGAGGGGGGGGGGGGGGAGAGGAAGGACGCACGGACATTCAGACAGAGTGAAGATAAGCAAAAGCAGACTGTCACTCCTTTATCTTGTGCATCCTGCTCTCCCCATTTGTGCACAGCGCATAGATGTGTGTGTGTGTGTGTGTGTGTGTGTGTGTGTGTGTGTGGTTGTGTGTGTGCGCGCGCGCGCGCGTGCTGCCGCGGCAGTTGGTACTGATTTTTGTCAGCGGCTTCTGACGCAGTTCTAGTTTACGACTAAGTTTAGAAAGTGATGGTGATGGTGATGGACCAGGGAGTGTGAAGCCAGCTACGGCAGCTGCTGATGGCTTTAAGCGCTGCCGTGTTCCAGCAGACTTGTCTTTGATGTCATCCCGGTCTGAGAAAGCACAGAAAGCGAGAAGTCCGGTTCATGTCCCCCGTTTGGGCCCGAACTTTCCACCATCCACTAGAACCGTGAGAGGTGGTCCAGGTGCTAGTCTTTTGGATGAGACGATGCAACACACATTCAGTCACGTCAAAGAACCCACGTAACAAGAGAGTTGCCCTGATAATATTATATTGAAAAAAAAGCAACCCCTGGGAACAAAATCAATACACATGTAACAGGAAAAGAAAAAAAACATGATGGTGGCACTGCTCTTGTGGGCAACACGCTCTCCCCGGGAAGAACAGCCCACATTTCACACAGAGGCATCTGCCGTGACTTGAAGTGGTATGCAAAATAAAATATAAAAAATGTTTGTGTAGTACACACATCTAGGTGTCTTGCGCGCACGTACGCATTCACGCACGCACGCGCGTACACATGCACACACACACACACACACTTTGTGAACTAGGAAATAGTACAACTAGCAACAGATATTAAAAAGATACAAATTAGCCTGCATATGATTGCCATTGTGATACATGTTATGCGCAAGATCAACGGCTAGATCGACAGAAAATGTTTGTTTTTTAATTTGCCCTCCTTTTAGAGGCTACGCCAAATTGGAACAGTTTTACACAATCTTGTCGAGTAAGGCCTGGCCTCCTGATATATATATATATATATATAAAATATATATAAATATATATATATATAATATATATATATATAATAGTATATATATATATGTGTGTGTGTGTGTGTTGTGTGTGTGTGTGTATGTGTGTGTGTGTGTGTGTATGGGGTAGGGTGGGGGTTGGGGTGGTGTGGAGCCTTTACTTGAATCTAGTTCTATTTCTTTTCATTAAATTGCGGCTTATGTCCCATTACCAGGGCAGAAGACAATGCCACAGTTACTTTCCCTTTGTTACTGTAGCTACATCCCATTAGATCAATTTGACCGCAGGTGAGTGGCAAGGCTTAACCCTCCTGTTCAAGTCTGCCAGGTGTATCCCTAAACATCAATCTTTGTTCATTATATAGTCATGAAACATTCTACACCCCTATAGGAGGCAGTGAAATCAATGTTGTTGGTATTATTTCCTCTGTTTTAGGGATACTGTCACAGCAGAGCAGTTTGACTGACAACTGAGTCGTTCAGGCTTCACCGCTGAGGTTTTTTTTTCCTTTTAAACATGTTTATTTATTTATTCATTCATTTATTATTATTATTAGAGTATCATATATTCTTTAAAATTTTTTTTTATTTATTCATTTATCATCAGGATTTTTAAATATCTGTTTTATCCGGGGTGGTTGGGGTAATGTTTTCCTGATGGGTGGGAAGAAGGTGTTTTCTTCCTGGGTTTTTTGTGGTGGTTAAGGGACTTGTTGGTGGGTTGGTTTTTTTTTTTTTTTGGAGTCAGCATGTCTTTTGATTTTACGTCTGTTCACTCTCAGTGATATTGAGTCAAGCATGTGTTTGAATTGATGATGTGGCTCGACAGAGGGCGGAGATACGCAAGGGAGAGCATCTCTCTTGTCGGGGGGGGGGGGGGGGGGGGGGGGGGGGGGCGGGGGCGCCCCCTATGTTTGGACACACCCACCAAACTGTCCACAATAGTAATCTCTCTACTGCCCATATCCCCCCCATCCTAAGATACACAACGCACACATGCAGTAAACACTCAACACACACACACACACACACACACACACACACACACACACACACACACACACCACACACACACACACACACACACACACACACACACACACACACACACACACTTCACACACACACAACACACTACACACACACACACACACCACACACACACACACACACACACACACACACTAACACACACACACACACGACACTACACACACAAACACCAACACACACACAACACACACACACACCACACACACACACACACCACACACACGAACACTTGTCCAAATCTGACATAAAATTTCATGGACTCAGTCAAGGAAGAAAATCGAAGCACCCACCGTCTGTTGCGAGGCCTCTCGCGGTGGTATTTAAAAAAAAAAAAAGAGAGTATGTATGTTTTGAGGCCCCTCCAGGGGGCTTCCGAGAAAAAACCCTGACGGCAGTAGCATTGTTTGCCCTTTCCATGCCACCTACCTTGAGAGTTTTCTTAATGGAGAAGGAGGGGGTGGAGGAAGAGGAGGAGGAAGAAGCAAGAAAGAGGGTGGGGTCCTGTTAAAGAGAGGAGACAGGGAAGAATGGTTGTCTTTGTGCTAAACATGAACTCCTTCTGTACATGAAGGAAGGAAGGAAGAAAGAAAGAAAGAAACAGACAGGAAGAAGGACAAGAAAGAAGGGAGGGGGAAAAATCCCATTGACCAATATGATTGTGGGAAAACTGAAAAGTAGAATCACAGCATTGATATTGTCAATGCGCTGCGCTGCTGCTGCTGCTGCTGCTGCGTTTGCTGCTGCTCTACTACTACAAACTACTACAAACAACCACAAAAACAACTAATTTTGGTACCCTTTCCCAGTCTCGGAAAAACTGGGATTTTGCGCTCAAAGTGTTTTTTTGTGGTACGAAAATCGCTGGGGGCGGGCACATTCCCACAGGGGGAAGACTGTCGTCCCTATGGAAAGGGGGCACAGAGGGAAAGTCTGACGCGGCTGTCGTCTGAGTAGATGCGGGCCTTTCTTCTAAATTCTCTTTGCTGCGTGCGGGCTCCCCGCTGTGCTGTTTGCTGCTGCTGCGCTGCCTACACTACTACTACTACTATTTACTACTACTCCCTGCTCTGCTGCTGCTGCTGCGCGCGCTTGCTGCTCCCGCGCGGCTGCTACTACTGCGCGGGCGCTTTTTCCCTACAAATTGCGGGCTGCTGCTGCTTCTAGAAAATCGGGCTGCCTGCTGCTTCTCGAATTTTGTTCCTCCTACTACAAGAAAATGTGAATATAACATAACTGGTATAAAGAAGTTTTGGTTTTAAAAAAAGGGAAAGCACAATTTTTATATAGATTTTTTTGGAAGAAGAAGTTTTCAAACTAAACCCTTTTAAAAAGGTGAAAAAAAAAAATCATTTGTAAAAAACTGATAAGGGAGGACTAAATATGACAAACATTTTTGATATGCAAAAATTCATTTTTCCCCTCCTGGCCACAAAACGATGAGCACCATTTTACAGGAAATGGGAAAAGTATTTCCACATGAAATACTGTCACGACGGTAAAAATCTATCCTGTAAACCCGCTCTAATTTAAATCTGATGGGATTTAAAGGCTTTTAAAGGAAGCCAAATGACCCCGGAAAGATGGGGAAATCTTAAAACGCCAAAAATAAGACCAAAATAGGGTTTTGGGAACTGGAACCAAGGGTTTTTAAATGGAAAACTTGCGGGAAGTTACAAACAGAGATTTAGACCCCTTTCAAATTGCCCCAAAATTTTCCCCGGGAATTTATGAAAAAACCGATGGGACAAAAACCCGGCAAAAAAAGAGCCAACACAGGAAAAACAGTGCTGTACAGTGGGAGAGATGACAACCAACCCCAAAAGGGAGAAACAATTTATCATGAAAAAAAGGAAAAGGAAAATGCCTGTTTGGGGTGGAAACCTATCAACAGCAGGATGAAGAGGGTAAGGAAAAGAAAGGAAACATGGCCCCAAATTTTCCACAATTTTCCCTACAGTGCCCATGCACCATTTCCCAACGACAAATAGAAGAAAACAAAAAAATACATTTTTTGAACAATTACAGGGGTTTAAATGGAAAACCCACCAAAAACCCGGGCATGGGGGGGGATTTAAAATATTGGGGGGCCCCCAAATGCAAAAGTGGAAAAGGGCAACCACAAAATCAAGAAAATCCATGGGAAAGAAAAGGGTGTGGGCAGCATAAAAGGGGCAACGGAGAAAGATTGGTGGAAATCTGCATTTACAAAAACCTGGCCATTTGGAGGGACATTATTTTTGCACCACCCCTTTAAACCACAAGCTTACCTGGGTTCCCCCCCCAAAGGAAGAGACAAAAACCAGGGTCGACCCCTGATGATCAAAGGGAAAATGGAGGGGGACGCTCCTAGAAGTAAAAGAAGGAGAGGAAGGGGGGTTTTTTTTGGGGAAATGATCACCCACCTTTGGGGCACCAAGCAACCCAAAAAGGGAAGCTGGGAAAAAAAGGGGTCTGGGGGAAACCAAGACCCCAACAATTTTGAAGTGGAAAAGCTGGGGGCAACACCAAAGATGCTTTCACCCCCCCAGGCCTCAAAAAACAAGTTTCCAAGCACTGGTGGATACTGAAAAAATTTAAACAAACCTCCGACACGACTAAAATAAACACCATTTTGGGGGAAAAAAGGGCAGGACAGGGGTTTCACACAAAGGGGGGGGCCCGAAACGTGGGTTAAGGAAAAGAGACAGAGGAAGAAAAAAGGTGGGTTACAGCAGACAAACCCGGCAAGCCAATAAAAACAGGAGGGGGAACCGAAGAAGAAAATCTTAGAAAACAAAGTCAGGGGCGGGGAAAAAGGGGAGGGGTACAAACAACCGTACAGGAAGCAAACCCAAATGTGGGGGAAAAAATGAAAAAGAACAACAAGCGTAAAAAACATTTATGATATTTTCAAGACAAGCTGAGGAGGGGCCCCCGCAAGGGGGAACAAGGACAGGTGTATTAAGGCACTAAGACTGTCATGGCAAGTACCCGGGGGGTCCAACCCGAAACACCCAATCCAAATAAAACAAGGGGGCCAAAAATACTTACCACAGAACAGAACAAGATGCAAGTGGGCCAAAAAAACATTTCAGCGAAGTTTTCAACAGAAACCACCACCCCAACTTTAAAAGGCAGATGTACAAAATCCTGAAGCTGAATTTAAAAGTGAAACAGCACCCCCCCAAAAAAGGGGAAAAAAATATAGCAGCCCAAAAGTCTCTCCCAAAAATGGGAAAAACCCCCGGCCAGGACCCAACCACCCAAAGCGAAACTTTTCAAGGGAGATCCAAATTTGCATCTAAAAAATTTTTCCCCCACCCTTTGCAAACCATAAGGGAAGGAAAACAAACTACCAACAAAAATTTGGGCCCGAAGGAAATCATCGTGAAGAAACCCAAAGAAAGGAGCCCTGAACAAATTGTAACAACCCGGAGAGGAAACACTCCCGCTAACTGTTCCCAAAACAAGATTTTGGCAAAGACATCATTTGGAAAAGAATTTACAAGGAAAAAAATGGACCAACCCAAAAATCAGAAAGGAACCAAAAAGGCAGGTTATTTAACCCGGAAAAAAGATGCATAGACCAGAAACTTCACCCGCCAAAAATCAAACCCCAAAAAAGGGGCACGGAATGGCAGAACAGCGGATATCAACTTTCGAAGAATTTTTTTGAAAAAAGAATTTGACAACAATTCACCAAAAAAAGTGTATGGCGCAAAACTCCGACATATGGAAATTTCCCCAAAGGGGATTACCCAAGTCAATTAAAAAAACTTCCCACAACAAAATTTTCCCCGTGCAAGAAAGGGAAAAACAAAAACCCGTTCAGTGTAAAAAAACCGGCCCTCAGACAAAGGCTGCCCATGTCAGCACTACCTTCAACCTGGGCAATTGATTGGGTATGAACCAAAACCACAGCTAAAAAGTCACGAGGCATCAATGGCCCCCCTTCTCAAAAAAGCTTTGAAGACCTAGTTTTTCCGACGGACTGGCACGCCTCACATACCCAAACCCTCACCTTTCAAAAAAAAAGACATCCCGGTTCCGCAAAATTTTGGACAGGGAAGTTTTGCCCTAAAATTAGTCAGGAGGGAAAACAGAGGGATGCACTGAACCGTTTCCCAAACCCCCCACCGGTCACAAATGAATGGGAAAGATTTACCAAAACCCGGAAAATTTACACCCTGGGGGCACTGTTAGGCCAAAACGGCGGACCCCCCACGAATCAAGAACCCCCGGGTTAAGCAAAACAGAAAGCTTATAGAAATCTGAAAAAATGGTGGGAAAAAACGTCCCCAAACAGCAAACCCCAAACCCAAACTAAACTAAACCCCAAAGCTGTGTACTTTTTCCCCCCTTTATTGTACGCTCCGGGGTGCTGGAGGATGACCCGAGAGTGACCTTGACAAACTAACCACATTCCACACAAAATCCCCCAGAAGAAACTTTCGCATCTTCTGGGGCCCGAAAACCATCTCCAACCAAGAACTTTTTGCCCGGTTCAACCCAAAAAAAAAAAGCCAAAGGAAAAAACATCATCCCGCATAGGCCCATGGGATGGATAGGGCATACTGCCGTCGGGAAAAAGGGAAACCTCCCCGAACACCCCCACTGGGCACCCAGGGGGGAAAAAGCAAACCCAGGAACCCCACCCAAGGGAACCCCCCGGCCTTTTGGGGCTGTTTTTAAAGCAAAAGGGTTTAAGAACCCCTTCCCAAAAACCGGGGAACCAATTTTAAAAAGCTGGCCCAGGGCAGAAAAGGGGTTTGGGGAACTTTTTTTGGTTTTTTTTTTGGGGGCCCCACGGGGCCAAAAGGCACAAAGGCATTTAATGATTCAAAGGCCCTTTGGGCCCTATACCCCTGAAGTTCTGGAAAAAGGTATTAAAAACCTGGGGTTGGAAAACCTGTATGGAAAAACTAAACCACCCAATTTTTTTTAAAACTGATTTTTTTGGTCAGTGCTTTTGGAACAATGCAAATTTTCAAATATAAAGTACAACCCCTTTTTTCCCCGGGGAAAGGTTGGATCAGAGCTGGTGTAAACACATGTTCTGACTAATGGGGGATGGCCACCAAAAAGAACCAAATTTCCCTCTGTATTTTTGAAATTGTTGGTGACAAACCCATCAGGGCCTTTGAATATGGTTTATATGCAAACCCCCCAAATTTCCCGAAAGGCCCCAAAGGATATTAAACGCAACCCAGACAGCTCAGATAGAAACAAATAACTCAAGCCCGGGAAACTCTTGGGGAAAGCCTGGAAGATCCGGGCCTTTTTGTAACTGAAAAGATTTAATTTTAACCTTTTTCTGGGTAAAATCGGAAAACAATAGGTTTTTGAAATTTTAGCCCTAAAGCAGGCTCACAGCCAGTAAAAAATACCACGGAAAACTAACTTCGGTTTTACTCCAATTGGAAAAAATATTTAAAACAACAAAAAATATCCAACTAACCCCAAATTTTTTAACAATTAAGGGAAGCAAATAGTAAACACTGCACATTTTTCACTGAAAAGATAGACTAAAAATGAACATTTCTTCTAAGAAAAGGGAAAAAAAAAAGAAAATTTGGGGGAAAAAAAGTTTAACAACAAAATACTACTTTAAAATTTAACCCTAGCCAATAAAACAACACTACCCAAAAGTACTATTTGGTGGGTTTAAAGGATAGGAAAGAAAATAAGCTTTTAAACAGTTACATCAACTTACAAATCCTGATTGCTAAAATTGTAGGGAAAAAGTTAAGGGAAGCACTTCCCAAATTTTACAATATCAAATTTCCCTTTTACCATGACTTTTGTTAACAGAAGATTTTGGGTTTTAAAAAAATATTATAAAAAACCAACATTAAAAACTTTAAAAAAAAATTTAAAAAGAAAAAATTTTTAATAAACCCAAACATAAAATTTTTTTTTTAAATTATTAAAAAAGAAAAAAAATTCCATCATCGTTTTTCCCAAAAGGTTCTTTTTTTTTGTCAATCTCTTCCCTCAGTTTTTTTGCTAATAGGGAAAAAAATGAATTTCAAGGGCTTTCAGGTGGTTTTTTCCTTTGAAAATAAAATTATTTTTTTATATTTGAATAAAAAGGGTCTTTTTGGCGCCACATCTATCCCACAGAACCAAAAAAAAAAGGGGGAAATTTGTTTTTTAAAAATCCCCCTTTTTTTGTGTGAATAAAAATAGGGCCTTTTTATTTCATTTCCCAAAAAAAAAAGGAAATCAAAAAAAAAAATCATTATAAAATGCATGTAAATGTGTTTGTGTTTTTACTATGAAAAGAGAAGGAAAAAATACAACTACCTGCTTCACCATGTGTTTGTGTTGTATGAAAAGAAAAGGAAACAATGCAACTCCCTGTTTCCTCATTGTTTTGTGTTACTATAAAAAAAGGAATTCAATGCTAACTACCTTCTTCACCCATGGTTTGTGTTATTATAAAAAAGTAAAGGGAATCAATACTAATCCTGCTTCAAATCTTGTGTTTGTGTTGTATAAAAAGTGAAGGAATACAAACTAACCCTTCCTGTACACCCTGTGGTTTGTTAAAATTAATAAAGGAACTTTATAGCGCTACATCTTGAAAAGGCAACAATGCGATACATTCAACCTAATCTTACCAGTCATGCAATCAATGAAAAATAATCAATGTTTAAACAAACAGATTTTACAAACATGGTGCGTTGCGAAAAAAATTATGAAATTTAAAATTTCAATAGTCAAATGTTTTTAAAAAGCAACAACACAACACCACACACACCCCACACACACACACACACACCCCACAACACACACACACACACACCCACAAACCACACACACACACACACACACACTCCCCAAGGCGTATTATTTTAGCGGGTGATAGGAAGGTTAGTAAGGGGGGATATTTAAAAAGAAGCAGGGGGGATCTTAGGTTTGAAATAAAAAAGCCCTTGGGGGCTGGATTTAAAAGTGCCCTAACAGGTTTCGGCAAAGAGAGAGAGAGAGAGCTCATTCCGGTCGATGGACCCCAAATAAGAAAAGCGGCGGCCAACGGTGGGTTTTGGTTTATTAGGTATTTTGTAGGGACAAAGGGATCTGCAGCGGGGGGGGGGAACGTGAAGGGGTTACAGGTTAAGAAATTCATAGAGGTAAAAGGGTGCGTTTTTGGAGCATTTGTAAAAAAGGGTCTGACTTATAAATTTCTTCTGTGGCACAGGCAGCAATGAGAGATCGCAAGAGAGGGGGGGGGGTGTGCTCAGATTTTTTCTTTTTAAAACAGCCAGCTGCAGAGTTTGTATACTTGAAAGGAGTGGATAGATGAGCTGGGGAGCCACCCAAAAAAGAATTGCAATAGTCCCGAGGTAAAAAGAAAGAAAAGGGCAATTTATTATTTATTTATTTATTATTTAATTTATACCACTTTAAGTCACGAATTTCTCTGCGGAAATTCGGGGCTTTCTCCCCCGGGGAGGCACGTCGCCACAAGAGGGCCACCCATTTTTTTTTTTTTTTTTGTTCTGAACTGTATTTCTTTCCATCAAGTCTTTTTTCTAAAAAATTTTGCCGGGAAACCTCTTTGTTGCCGGGGGGTTTTTTTTTGCGCTTTCAAATTTTTGTAAACCACCGGGTTTTTGCTTCAAATTCCCCCAAAAACTCATGGTTATATTTGGGGGTTTTGGTGGTTGAGGTCCGCCCTTTTAAAAAGGTCGGGTTAATGTCCAGGGTTTTTACCCCCTTTTTTAAATTTTTTTTCCCCCTCCATTTAAACCTAGTTTTGGGGGGTTTTTTCCATAACTAACCCAGGCCCCTTGTTACACGTAAATTAACCACGTAAAAAAACCCCCGGCAAAAGAGTTTTCCTGGAAAACTTAAAAAAAAACCTGTTTGGGAAACAAAAAAGCGGAAAAAAAGAAAAAAAAGGGGAAAAAGGGGGGGCGGACCTAAGTGCGACCGTTCCCCTCCCCGGGAAGACCCGAATTTACGGAAGAAAAATCAGCTTTAATTAAAGAAATAAAAATCGAGCGCGTTTTTTGTTAAAAAATTCACCATAAAACCCCAAAAAATAAATTTTAAAATTTTAAGGGGGGAAAAGTTTTGGCCCGAGGGGAAAAAACCCTGCTTTTTCTTTTAGAC
>CM054136.1:92934236-92970287 GCA_028751875.1 Rapana venosa | reverse complement strand
CGCTTTCGCGTGGGGTATCGTGTGCGTAGCGTGCGCGTGTGCGTATTTGTTTTGTTTAGTACATCTTTCTAAGAACTCTGAATGAGCTTGACAATTCTTAATAATTCAGAAATGTACCCAAAAAATTTTTTAGCTGATTACATCTTCCACGTTCTTTATTTGTGGTAAAAAAGCAACAACAACAACAA
Source organism: Rapana venosa (assembly GCA_028751875.1). Lineage (NCBI taxonomy): Eukaryota > Metazoa > Mollusca > Gastropoda > Neogastropoda > Muricidae > Rapana > Rapana venosa. The sequence goes on along the minus strand of CM054136.1, from coordinate 92,970,099 downwards.
CAACAACAAAAGACAGGCTTTCACGGATTTTCAGTCTTTGGCCTATTGTTGTCAAAACTGTCACGTAATGTTTTTAAATTGCTATCTTTAACTCGATAAAAGGCCTTCTCATGGGAAATTAAAAGAAAAGAACGCAATTCTGTTGACCTGACCTGTACTCAACCTTTTTTTCATTTATTCTTTTATATCGAGGATAATGGAATAAGCTCTTATGTGCTTTTTCATCCAGTCCCCGTGTGTATGCGGTTTTGTAAATTTTGTCATCCGTTCCCACCGCACACAATGGCCTACTCTTTCGAAAAGGGAACAGGATTTAACGTGTGAGCAAGATGTTCTGGGTGCGTTCGCACACAACATGTTTTTGTTGTGACTCGGTTATGCGTAGGTGACATGTGTGGTGTGTGTGTGTGTGTGTGTGTGTGTGTGTGTGTGTGTGTGTGTGTGTATGTGTGTGTATGTGTGTATGTGTGTGTGTGTATGAGTGTGTATGTGTGTATGTGTGTGTATGTGTTGTGTATGTGTTTAGTGTGTGTATGTGTGTGTATGTGTAGGTGTGTATGTGTGTGTATGTGTGTGTATGTGTATGTGTGTGTATGTGTGTGTATGTGTGTGTGTGAATTATGAAAGTGAGGAGGCATGCTCCAACCCCAAATGGAAACGAGGATAAAGAGAAAGATAGAAATGTATGAACCACACAAAGCAAAGAGAGGAGGGGAGAGAGAGAGAGAGAGAGGGGGGGGGGGGGGAGAGAGAGAGAGAGAGAGAGAGGAGAGAGAGAGTATGAGAGAGTAGAGAGAAGAGAGAAGAGAGAGAGAGGCATACCGACAGACAGACAGAGAGGTTTTGTTTTAAATTATTCTTTTATATCAGAGGATAATGGAATAAGCACATGTGCTTTTTTTACATCTAGTCCCCGTGTTGTATGCGGTCTTGAAAAATGTGTCATCTGTTCCCAACGGCACACAATGGCCTACTCTTACGAAAAGCGGAACGGGTTTTAATGTGTGCGCAAGATGTTGTGCCGTGCATTCGCAACAGGACCATCGGTTAAGTCTCAATCGAAGACTTTTTTGGGGAGAAAGGAGTCTGCACTGATGTTAACTCTAGGGAAAATATCTCTTCCAATGGGAATCGAACACGAGTACAGCAGATCACGAGCGCAATCACGCTAACCACCAGGCTATCCCGTCCCCGCACCATCTGAGTGTGTGTGTGTGTGTGTGTGTGTGGTTTGTGTGTGTGGTGGTGTGTTGTGTTGGTGTGTGTGTGTCTGTCTGTCTGTCTGTCTGTCTGTCTGTCTGTGTGCTTTTGTTGAATTGTTAGTTTGTTTTGAGATCACGGGGTCCAGTGTTTGTATTCTAAAAGCAGCATAGAAGTTAAAGTACTTATGGGTGTGTGTCATTTTGGTGTTTGTTTGTTTAACAACATCTGTCAGCGAAGACAGCAAATTCTAGCATAGCACTGTTCCCTTTCTCTCTCTCTCTGTGTATCTGTGTCAGTTTAGTCTGTCTCTCTCTCTGTGTGTATTCTCTGTCTGTCTGTCTGTCTGTCTGTCTGTCTGATCTCTCTCCTCTCATCCTCTCATCCGCTCTCTCTCTCTCTCTCTTTCTCTGTTCCTCTGTCTCCTTTCTCTGATGATCTTTGTCTCACTCTGCTGATCTTATGTCTCTCCTCTGTCTTTTGTCTCTCTCTGTCTTTAGTCTCTCTCTCTCTCTCTCCTCCTCTCTCTCTCGTCTCTCCATCTCTCTCTGTCCATACTCTGTCTCTTTAGGTCTCTCTGTCATCTGTCTCTATCTTTTCTCCGTCATCTTGATCTCTTTCCTGTTCTACTCTCTGTCTGTCTCTCTCTTTGTATTTTCTCCCTGTTCTCTCTCTGCCTCGTCTTTCCCCTGCCTGTCTGTCAGTCTATTTATCTGTATCTCCCCCTCTTCTGTCTGTCCTATCTGCTTTCTGTCTGTCTTTCCTCACTTCCGACTCTCTCCATACCTTCTCTCTCTCTCACTCTATGACTCTGTCTGTCTGTCTGTATACCCTCTCTCATAATTGTGGGTGTGTGTGTTTTGTTGAGATGTGTGTGCCTGCGCGTGCGGAATGTGTGTTGCGTACTCGTTGCGCAGTGCGCGTGTTAGTACACAAAACTTTTTAAGAACGCTGAATGAAGCATGACAATTCTTAATAATTCAAGAAATCTACCCCAAAAAATGTGTTTAGCTGAATACAACTACCACGTTTCCTTATTTGTGGTAAAAATCAACAACAACACAAACAACAACAACAACAACATCAACAACAAAAGACAGGCCTTCCACGACAATTTCAGTCTTTGGCCTATTGTTGTCAAAACTGTCACGTATTTTTTTTTAAGTTTGCTATCTTTTTAATCGATAAAAGCCTTTTCATGGGAAATTAAAAGAAAAAGAACACATTTCCTGTGACCTGACCTGTCCTCAACATTTTTTAAATTTTTTTTTATTCTTTTATACCGAGGATAATGGAATAAGCTCTATGGTGCTTTTTTCAAATCAGACCCCGTGTTATGCGGTTTAGTAAATTTCGTCATCTGTTCCACCGGCACACAATTGCATTCTCTTACAAAAGCTGAACAGGATTGAACGTTGCGCACGGTGTGCTGCGTGCGTTCACACAAATGATAATGTTGAGACACGTTAGCGTTAGGTGCATGTGTAAGTGAGGTTGTGTGTGTGTGTGTAGTGTGTATCGCGCGTGAGTGAGTAAGGTGTGGTGTGAATTATGAAAGTGAGTGGCATGTCTCCACCACAATGGAAACAGGACAAAGAAAAAGATGAAATGTATGACACAAAGCAAGAGTGGAGGGAAGAGAGGGAGAGAGAGGTAGAGAGAGAGAGAGAGAGAGAGGAGAGAGAGAGAGAGAGAGAGAAGAAAGAGAGACAGAGACAGAGACAGAGAAGGCATACAGACCAGACAGACAGAGAGGGTTTTGGGTTTTTATTATTCTTTTATATCGAGAAAATTAATAAGCACTTATGTGTTTTTTTTTTACATCCATCCCCAGTTGGAGTATGCGGTCTTGTAAATTCGTCATATTCTACTGTTCCCCCCCGCCCCCCCCACACCCCCATGTATGAGTTTGAGCAGTGAATGAGTGAGCGAGCGATTGAGTGAGTGATGAGTGAGAGAGGCATACAATAGAACAAGTGAGTGAAGACAGAGAGAGAGATACAGCAGACACAAACACACCCACACCCAGTCACCCCCCCCCCACGCACACACACATACACACACAAGCCGCAGCGCACACACACACACACACATATACATCATACATACACACATATATACATGCACACAAACAAACCACTCAAAGAGAAAAGGGGAAGAGAGACAGGGACAGAGAGGAGACAGACAGACCAGAAAGAAGGGCACACAACACACAAGAACTACAGACACCTACACACACTACAACACACATACAAACACACTACACGCACACAACACACTCGCCTACACACACTATAAACACTACACACACAAACACAACACTACACACACTCAACACTACACAGACACTACACTACACTATACTCACACACACTACGACTACACTATACACACACACTACACTACCCTAATACACACACCACAACACAACACAAACTAGACACACTAAACACACAAACACACACTAACACACTACACCTACACACACACACACTACACTAAAATACACACACACACACACACACTACACACACACACACGACACACACACAACACACACACACACACATAACACACACACAACACACACCAAAAGACATCAAACCCATGACAATTACGGACTTAGTTTTCCATAGAAACAGCAAAAAAGGTAAGCTATGATAGCAAAAATAATCAAATGTGAAGCAGAGGATATTCAAAGCTCTCAGGAGAGAACAGATGAAGACGTGAGAGAAAGAAAGAGAGAGAGAGAGAGAAAGAAGATAGAGAGAAAGAGAGAAAGAGAGAGAGAGAGAGAGAGAGAAGAGAGCAGAGAGAGAGAGAGAGAAGAGAGAGAGACGAGAGAGAGGAGAGAGAGAGAGAGAGAAAAGAAAGAATGAATGAATGAATCCTTTTATGACAGAATCTTTATTTTTCAAGGGTAACAAAATAAAGCATACGCAACGCACAACCAGAGGAGAGAGAGAGAGAGAGAGAGAGAGAGAGAGAAGAGAGAGAGAGAGATGAAGTGAGTGAGTGAGTGAGTGAGTGAGAGAGAGAATGAATGATGAAGGAATGAATGAATGAATGAACGAATGAATGAATGAATCTTTTATGAATGAATCTTTATTTTTCAAGGTTAACAGAATAAGCAATGACCATACGCAATACGCAGAGAGAGAGAGAGAGAGAAGCGAGAGAGAAAGAGAGAGAGATAGATAGAGAAGATAATATAAGGAGTGGACCGGCCATCACGTACCAAACCTCCTGAAAGCAGCCCAGGACAGAACCATATGGCAAATATTGCAGCGTCCCGGTGTGCGTGTACCCCCGAAGGGTCGTCCCGACCAAGGATGAGTGAGTGAGTGAGTTGAACAGAATAAGCATACACGCATACGAGAGAGACAGAGAGAGAGGAAGAGAAAGGAAGAGAGAATGAATGAACGTTATTTTACAAGGGTAGCATAATAATCCTATCGCATACGCAATATGCAGAGAGACAGACAGAGAGAGATAGAATGAATGAATGAATGAGGAAAGGAGAAATGATGTTTTATGAATAAACTTTATATTTCAGGTAACAGAATTAGCCTACCATACGCAGAGAGGTAGAGAGAGAAAAGAGAGAGAGAGAGAGAGAGAGAACTCGAACTCGAACTCGAAACATCGAACGATGTTTATTCACAAAAAGGCCATTGCCCATACATGAAGGGGGTGATGCCGAACTTGCTTAGTATTTTAGATTTTAACACAACAAACACACACACACCCACAGCACGCACGCACGCACGCACGGCACCACACACAACACAGCACACACAAACCCATGTTGCGATAACACCAAGTCACTACAAAAAATCTCCTGTAGATAACATTATCTCTCTTAATCTGAGGGCTTATACACAAATCATAAAGTGAGGCTGTAGCGCACAAACCTCAGTATGACATGATAGCCAGGAGTAAACAGAGTCTAAAGAAATTAGGCTGTCTACTATATTTAACAGGGATGTATTTCTGCCTAACATCCTCAAATACAGGACAGCACAAGACAAAGTGTAATACTACATAAACCTCCGGACTTGCTTACATAATGGTCATAACAGCCTGAGGTCGTCAAGATCATGTTCTCTGTATCTGAATTTATGAACATTTATAACTGATACCCAAGTCTAAAACTTAGACATTATTCTTATTCAAATGTATATCCAAATCAAGATTTAGATAAGGTTTGACAACATGCCGAACTTAATAAATGGTCTGTACAATTGAAATCTTTCACTGTTTTGTATATGATTACTCCATTGCTGGCATCGGCAGTCCAATTCAATCTTTGCCTGAAAGCGTTAATATACTCTCTACATTTCCGACTCCATGATATTGATCAAACAAATGCCAAACCCGATTTCACACATAACAGTACGTAATTGGTTTGCCCAATTGTTTTTCCCCTTTGACCATCTAGATCATAAAGCATCTTGTAGATTTAATGGTAGCCTGCTTCTCAATCATATGCAGAATCTTAAACCAATAATCTAATCATCTTACAGCAGCATTAACAGAGAGAGGGTAATCTATAGTTTCACTATAAACAAGATCATTTAGTGTACGTCTATCTAAGCTTAAAAACTGCTTTAAAGCAAAGAAGTGTACAGATTCACAAATGTGTTACAGCTGCATCCAAGCCCCATATTTCTGCACCATAAAACACTGTGGGTTGTATTTGTGCATCAAATAATCTTAATGACAAATCAAAAGAGTTATTATTCAATATTCTAGTTGTTATCAACACAAATAGACAAGCTTCGTTAACCACGAACTTCCATATCTATTACATGCAGTTGAGAAACTAAGCATAGTAGAAAAACAGATTCCTAAAAATATTATATACATTAATCCCAGGCATGATATTTCCAATGTACAAAAACCCATTTCGTTCCATGAGCCGCAAAATAACCACCTTTTTCAGAATACAACAATATTACTCCTACCAGAATAACCTTATGATCCAGTGCTGTTGAAGCACATGTTTAAGCTGTTTAACTTCTTCTGAAAACCTACGTACTGTTTCAGATAGCAAGAAAACAACATCCAGCAAGCAGAAAAATAAACCACTCTTATAAATCTAGGGGGAAACGAGGCACCATGTTTAAACCATTATTGATGATGTCTCAGGTTAACTCATTGATAAAAACAGAAAACAAAAAGGGGCTACATACATCACCCTGTTTAACACCAGTGAAACAGTAAAATTAAGTCCAGTCACTTAAGTTCCACATCTATATCTGCTCTGACATAATCTGATACATGGCTCTCAACATCGTATAGTTTTACCTTCACTACCATATTTATAGGATAATAGAGCCACAACAAGTTCCTGTTTAACCAGAATCAAAATGCTTTTTTCCAAATTCAATAAAATGCTACACTAAGCTTACGGTTATGACAAACTGTTTTCTGTGTACAAACGCAAGCATAGTAAACAAAATGATCTAAGTGGATAACCTCTCTTAAAACCAGCTTGGTGCTACACCTGTAATATTATTCTTCTATAACCCCTGTCTTGTAACCTATTGTTTAAATATAGTACTATATAACTTACTACTTATGTCAGTAAGAGAAATACCCCGGTAGTTATTAGGTTATCAACATCACCCTTTTTTTATGCAATGTTTGTATTATAGATACAGCCCGTTAACTGAAAAAGACCATCATCAAAAATTTTGTTGAATAGTTTTAGAAGAAAAGCACAATATTTATTCACCTCCATATTTTAGCAATTCACCAATGATTTTGATTCAGGACCGCGCGGCGTTCTCACTCTTTAATTTTTCTAAGTGGCCCCTAATATCCTCACTCTTTAGATAAAGGACGATCAAATCGTCCTCCATTACATCACTGTCAAACATCAGTAATCATGGAGCTTGGCTAATGAGTCCTTTCCTCCAACAGGGTTTTGAAAGGTAGAAACCATCTTTCAACCTGATATACTATTCTTTGGCTGACTTTTTTCTAATAACGCCTTCTAAACACTTACCAGAACTTGGATTATGAAAGAGATAGATGCATCATATCTGCAAGTAACGGTCTATTATACTGTTTCGTTTTTCGTTCAAGCATAGCATTTATATTTCCCTTCTTGAGACACAGTACACACGTTATTTGGTCCTCATTTCCTTAATGTATTTCCGGAAAGTCTTCAGAAGTTTTCTGACCCTTAAAATTTCATAACTTTTACATTCAGTACAAACCAAGGTAACATTTGATGGACCTTATTGAAATGTACCTGTTTTCTATCATACCTTCAGACACGGCTTTTATGAAACCATTAAACAAAAAATCTAAAGCTTCATTAATGTTTCACACTACAATCATCGAAATGGCATAAAAAAAATATCACACATGTTTGTGACTCCCTGGAGATTTTCTTTATAACTGAGAGATTTTTTTTCATCTCATACAAACATTTTTCCATAACAGATGGCTTTAAGTTCCCACCTGAATTATATGCTGATTAATATATAATATTCAACAGAAGGTGATCGAATCAGACGCTCCGCAACAAACATACCGTACATAGAGTCAAAAATCTGAGAAAACAAATCATCTGACACTAAAAAATTAAATCAATAACCCTAAACAGACGCCGTCAGACGAATGTATGAATAGCGTTCCATGTTGGTCACCATTACATACGCCATTTAGAATTTGTAAACTAAGACAGATGCAACATATTCAATATAATTTACCAAAAAAGTTGATAACACAATCTTCAGATTACGACTGCTGCTGAGAGACATACTTTTACTTTTGACATTGAACTAAAGACATTTAAACTACATGCTGAAAAGAAAAGTTTTGAGGTCCAGCTCGTTTAAGTCTCCACATAGATGATTAATATCTACTATTTCATCCAGAGTCCACCAACACAATTTACTAAACATTCTTCCAACAAAGCAATTCCATTATCCATTTGTCCAAACATGTTTATAAAAAGGCAACCTTATTCAGGTTGGGATATACACACATCGTAGACAAGCAAAACATTTTCTTATTCTGAACACAACAGATGATTTGGTCACAGAGAAAAGTGCAAATATTAGGAAATGGAACATCTAAACATATTCACAAAGGTAGTTTAACTCATGCCTATATTAAACAAACTACAAACCACATAGAACGCACTCCTAGATGGCTAACCTTTAATTGCCGACTTACAGAAGGCCTTATACCCAGAACAAACATCTGGCCTGGACATTTTCCAGGAATGTTTCTTGTCAGACCATTAAACATCAACACTACGCACAGAGTAAGATACAGAAATCCTATCATACAGTTTTGACAACAATCCATTTACGTCCAAGACACAAATGAAAAAGTTTTTATTTGTTTAATCTTGATTACCACAATTCAAAAGATCCACAACCCCAAGACTGAGCTACTCATTCACTCAAATTACATTGGGACAAGACAAGACACAATCACTCATGCATTCCCAGAACAGTTAAAGAAGCTCTTATTAATGGAAGACTGCCGTACAACACACATGGTCAGCTGGTTGTTAGACCTAGGCCAAATCAGAAAACCTGTCTTAGTCAATCCCATCACAAGGAAATGTGTCACTCCACACTTCAAACACCCACACCTGAGCCTCACTGGCTAAGCCCATTACATCCGTTTCAAACAGAGGCTGAGTGACCGGTTACTGTTTACTTTTCTACCCCCCTGTAAATTGGACTATGGCAGGAACGATGTAATGGGGCCGGCCAACAAGCTATCCCTTCTTTTTAATATCATTAAAGGTCATGGCCCATTCGCCAATAATGATCAAAGATCAAAGACCATTCACACAATTTTTTCCACACATAGCCCTAGCACTCTTCCAAGTAAAGGGCCAGATTGTGCCTAGTATATCTCTAACTTTTGGAAAAATCGCGTCTACAAAAATCCTTGAAACCTTACAACTAGTTTAAGCCTTCAATAAATCTAATCTACACTGATACAAACAACACCATCAATAATGGTAGAGTTGGGTTTAGAATTTATCCCTGTGCACAACTAACAAACTTAACATCTGCTACACCATATTTTCGGAAAGAAATTTTCACGAACATTTCCCAATCAGCTCCAGTCTCATTACTTTCTTTTCCATGCCATGAATAATGATATTGTTTCCGTCTTGACCGGCCTTCTTGAACGTCTGCAAACTTATCAAGTTTTTTTCACTCAGTCCCTCAGTTCTGTATTATGATAGCATATAACTCTAAATATTTTTTTTTTCATCTAGAATGTTCAAGTCTAGATCTAAATATCACACATTTCCCTCCTTTCAAGGCATCAACACTGTTTTGGTCAACATTGTATTAGTACCTCCTCATAGTCTCGATTTGTATCTTTAGCAAATTCTTCCACTTTCTCCCTCTTGCCCTCATCGTGTGAATGTTTTCCTCAGACAACTGTAGGAGAGGAACTCCCTGTCTACGTGTACAGTTGTCGGTGTGCTGGCGGCCAAATCTGCACTTACTTGGTTTTCCCGCATCATTTTCCTGTTGAAAAAGAGCTACGAACCACCAGCACCACATCGTCAGGCTGGTTGCCTCAGCATCCGTCATTGACCAGGCCAGGGTTCGCTCCAACATCACCACACCGAAGCAAAAGGCCCCCCCAGAATAGATAGGTGATGGTCAGTCCCTAACAAGACACCGTCTCCCCACTCCAAAGCGTCAGGATGGACGCTGCCATTCCGAATGAATTCTGCCCGATTCGACATGAAGCAGGCGAAAACTGCCGCAAATTTCCCACAGACAGCCCAGTACAACTGCAGCGATAATACCCATCCTCCTTAACAAACAGTATCTAACAAATAAAACTAAGGCCACTTAAAACAAGCCACTAATCACAAAAATACAAGAGCAATTTTCCCTACGTCCATTCACCTTCGCATTACGTGATCGGCCCCCCCGAGAGAGAGAGAGAGAGACCAAGAGAGATGGGAAAAAGACAGAGAGAGTAAATGAATGAATGAATGAGTGAATGAATGAATCAATCAATCAATGATTTTTTTATGAATAAATCTTTATTCTTCAGGGGTAAGAGAATAAGCATACACATACGCATACGCAGAGAGAGAGGGGGAGAGAGAGAGAGACAATGACAATGACAAATTCTTTTATTCGAGGATAAGAAATAAGCACTCATGTTCGTTTTTACATCCAGTCCCCGCCGTAAGGGATACATACATTAATAATAACCCAACACTATACAGTCTCACAGTAGAAACATGGGGAAATCACCCTTATTCAAGGCAGCCCACCCCCCCCCCCCAACACCTCCCCACCCCCCCCCCTGCCCGAAGAGCAAACTCATAAAAGAAACCCTAAAAACATCCCCCACACCCCCCCCCACCCCCCACCCCCCAACCCCAAAAAAAAAAAAAAACCAACAACCAACCCTACAACCTGAAACAAACAAATAAAAGAGAAAGAAAAACCAAACCAACAAAAGAAGAGAAAAAGATGAAAAAGAACAACAACAACAACACAAAACCAAGAAGAAAAACACCCAAACTTAATAAGTCACAAAGAATAAACAATCTTACACAATATCAAAATGGAGCATAAACTTGTTACACATAACAATACGATATTGAAATAGGGCACGTCGTTAAGACTTCAGTTGCAGAGGACAAGATATCAATAAGAATTGAAAATATAAAATATGAATCCTACATCAGATACACCACAACTATAAGCAAAAACGATAATATGTGAAAGAGAGACAGACAGACAGAGACAGAGTGAGTGTGGAGTGTAATTTTCAAAGATAAAATCCAATTTATAATTGCCAAAGCAGTACAACGATCACCATCCTACACTCATTTTATATACAACTTTTCAAATAATATGTCATGATGAGAAAAAAACCAATACTCAAATTGCACACAAAAAAAGCAAGAACAAGGCAAAAGAAAAGAATCTAAAACCAAATACAGTACATTGAGGGAGAGAATGTGAGTTGAGTGAGTGTGTGTGTGTAGTGTGTGTGTGATTTGATGTGAGTGTGTGTGATGATTGTGATTGTGAGTGTGTGTGTGTGTGTGTATGAGTGTTTGAGTGATGTGAGTGAGTGAGAGAGTGTGGTGTTGTGTGGTGTGTGTGTGTGTGATTGTGATTGTTGTGTTGAGTGATTTAGTGAGTGTGTGTGTAGAGGTCATCAAGTCAAGACAAGTCAAAATTTTATTTCCAGATGAACCTTGAATAAGCAATAGCATTTGCTTTTTTTCATCAAGCCATCTATCTAATAACAAATTTAGTAATGATTATACTAAGACACTACATTATTGCATCGTTTCCTTTAAAATTAAACCATAAAAAAAGGGGAAAAAAATCGAAAAGGGAATACTTTGAAAATACAAATTACCACATATACATAACATCGCACACAACTCATCACCCCTGAGGCGTGCGCGCTCACGCCCACACACACATTTAAAAAAAAATTTTTTTAAGAATTAAAAAGGAAAATCTAAAACGCCGGGCAAACAAACTACTTCACCTACTTTTTTCACCATTTTTCCCCCGTTTTTACTTTAATAGTAAAAAGGTACAAGAATAAAACGTTAGAAAATACTAGGCTTTCGTCATTATGAAAATATTCCTTCAATGACCACCCCCCTTTTCCCCCTCCACCCAGCAAACGTGTGTTTTTTTTGCGTTCATACTTTTAAAAATAGCGCTTTTAAAAAATGACATTTGACACAATAGATCAAAGCAAGATAAGGAAAATAAGATTATAAAAATATTATCAAAAATAGAGATACTTTAAACAACAATTCCCCCATCCCCATGAGACCACAATATAAAAAATACCCCCCATCACCATGAACAAAACATAACCAGATAACAGAAAACTTTGGAAAAGGAGGAGTGGGGAGAGTATCGGGGGGAAGGGAAAATACATCTTCAATAAAATTTAATTTTTTAAAAAAAAAAAGACAAATTTTCAAAAAAGTAGAACCCCTATCAAACTAATTCAAAAAGCCAAAATCCCTGGAATCAAACAAAAAAACAAAAATTTACTAAAACGTACGCTTATAATATCAATAATCTCATCTCTAACTGCAATAAAAAAAAAAACACGATAAAATCATTGAATTAGACAAGAAAAAAGGGCATGGGATGGAGGGGAAAAAGGAAAGGAGAGGAGAGGAAGGAGAGAGAGAGAGAGAGAGAGAAGAGAGAGAGAGAGAGAGGGGGAAAGGAGAGAGAGAGAGAGGGAGAGAGAGAGAGAGAGAGAGAGAGAGAGAAGAGAGAGAGAGGAGAAGAGAGAGAGAAAGGACACACTATAAAGCTATCGGGTCTACCAAAAAAAATTTTTTAAAAATTTCCCCCTTTCACTTGTTTCAACATTGCAGATTATTTTATTTCTTGCATAGATTACTTTTTCTTCTTTGCTAATTAGTGTGCCTCTTTCTGCCTCCCTCTCCCCCCACACATATTGTGTACTTCGAATTTCAGTTCTAAACATACTTAAATTTTTTGTTGAAAGGGAATACCATTAGTGGGAAATGAAAGTAGGGTTGATTTTCCCGTATTAATCATGGTTGTTTTGCCTTATTAGTAAATTCCTGGGCTTTATGCATTAGATGGCTTTTTTAGTGTGTCTTGAACTTATTTTTTTTTTTGATCATTTTAAGCGTTTGGGAGCTTGTTCCATAAGTCACTACCTGGTCAAGAAGTTGTTTTGAAAAGTTATTTTTTGGTCTCGGAAATGTTATAGATTTTATTCTGTTTTCCCTTGTTTTTTGAAGCTATTGGTGATTTTTGGGGGGGCATTTCCATTACAACTTTGGAAAAATAGAGTTTTATTTAGATAAAGTCTGTTTTTGAAGGTTAGGATTTTGTTTCCTTATAATCTTTTGAGGTTTTGGGGAGCTTGTTTTAGTAAAACAAGTTTCAGTGCCTTTTATATAATCATAATAAATTTTTAAATTTGTATCACTGCAGCTGCCCCCAAACAAAAGGGGGAAAAAAGTCAACTATAGGCAAAATATGGCCGGAAAAAAAGAGTTTGCGAGAGTGGTTATTCAAAAAATGTTTAAATTTTTGAAAGAAGTAGCTTGAAAAAAGCTTTTTTCCTAGCGCCTCCAGGTCAGCCAAGAAAAGATTTTTGTCAATAATTAAACCAAAATTTGTGGGATCAACTTTTTAATTTTCTCTTTTCCCTTTTAAACGAGGTTGGAATTTTATCTTTTCATTTTTTTCTCTTTTGTTTTGCAGTACATACTACCTTTTTTTTTCGCGTTTTTAGGGACATAGGGTTTAGCTGGCCCCAAAAAACCCTTTGTAATATTGTGTTGAAGTTTGATTGTAAGTCTGTGGGGGTCAGAGTCACTAAAATAGAGGGATGTGTCTCAGCAAATTACCTACATTCTAGAAATTGGGGTTTAAGTCTTTTACATGATTGAAAATAGAATGGACCCAAATTTGCCCCTTGTGGTAACCCTGTTTAATGGGGTACTAGTTCTGATTTTGTTTATTTGCATTTACTAGCTGCTCCCTATTCGACAAAAATTTTTTCAAAAGATTTATCTTTCTGTGTTATTTTATACAAGTGAAGTTTACAAAAAAATAATAAGGAATATTGATTACATCAATGCTTTTTCAAAGTCAACAAAAAGAGGCCTTTATATTTAATTTATATTTATTTTTTTTGATTTTGTGTAGGAGATGCTGTAATTTGTGTAAATTTGTGTGACGGGAAAATATTTTTTACGAAAACCTGACTGATCTTCTTTTAAAAAATTGTTTTTTTACAAAGTGAATAAACGGTTTTTTTGGATATGTTTTTTAAAGGGGTTGATAGAAGCAGAATTGAAATTTGGGTCTGTAATTTAAAGGACAACCATTTTCACCTGTTTTGTGGACGGTATATTTTTCCCTTTTTTAAATAACAGGAAAGTTTTTTCTCTATGCACAATTAACAAGTTTGTTGTTTTTCCACTAAAACTTGACCACAAGCTTGATTTATTTTTCCATTAATTGTCTAAACCACGTGTTCTGGAACTTTTTGAAGAGACAGGCTTTCCAAGACGCTGTGTTTTGTCTTGCAGTAGTTTGAAGGGAATTTTTATTTTTTTTGATTTGAAATTTTTTCTAATAAAGGAGACTTTTCATTTGACTTTTCATTTATATTACTTTGTCGGCAATGTTTTTAGAAATGGTTGTTCAATTCTCAGCTGATAATCTTTAACTGTCTGTTGACTTTTTTTAAGGTTTATTACATAATTATGATGCTTTCCTACTTTTGGCCCAGAGCGGGAGTTGTAATTAACAACTTTTTAATGTAACATTTTTGATTTGCGTTTTATGAAATTTCTTTGTTTTTTTTTGCCCCGAATGTCATTTGAACATGTGTTTTCAATAGCTCTTTTGGGTATTTCGGATTTATGTCTTTTTTTACCCCAAGGGGGGTTTGATTTTTTTTTTGAACTCTTTTTTTTATGAAGGGGCGTTTGTCGTATACTGAAGTAAATGTCCTAATCCAAAAATTTAGCAGCTTCATCGGGTCTTGATTTGGTATATGCATGTAATGGCAGTTTGTCAAGTCTGAAAGGAATCTTGCTCTTTAAAATTTTTAATTTCCCGTAAAAAAATTTTTTGCCCCTTTAGGGATTTTTTTACGATTTTAAACCAAGAACACACTGGTTTTGTCACTGCATCCACATGAGGGAGCACATACTTCGTTTTGTGTTGTTTTTTTGTAGGGAATATTTCTATTAATGTTCTAATTAAATTTGTTATCCGAGTTGGTCTATTATTAGTTGATTAGGCCCAAAAAAGTAATGTTGTGGGTCCATTTTGGTTTAGGTTTAATAATCATGTTTAAAAACCCCAGAAAAAATTTTTTCATTTTTTAAAATTTACCTGTCCAAAGGGGAGTTTAATTTTTTTACCGTCTATGGGTTTTTGAAGGATTTCTGTATAAAATTATTTAAAATTGGTCTATTGTGTTTTAATTTTATTTCAAAACCACATGGATTCAATGTCATAAACCTCAAGGTTATATATCTTTTACAACTGACGAGGAGGGTTATATTAGTAACCCCGGGGACTTGGGGTTTGTGAGGGTCTTTACGGAAGATTTGATCCTGGGAAAATTTTTAGTGTGATCTGTTACTTTGGAGAAAGTCGGGGTTTTAGCTAGACAAAACAAATGAAACTGATTTCCACTGTTTGTAAGTATGGTTCAATGTCATCTTTTTGTTTGTTGCATGTTGATATTAGGGGCCATCGGGGCCCTTTTGTTTGGGCCCCTTTTCTGGTAGGACATAATATATGTCAGGATTGATTGGGTATTTTTTGTTATATTTTTTTGTTTATACGTTTAAGTAAACTACAAAATAGAAACCCCTTTTGTAGGTTTTTATTTAATAATCAAAAAGGAGAATATAATAGATATGAAGGAACACCCCTAAAAACGAAACATACAAAAGTCAATTTTTAAAAGCGGGTCTGGATCGCAAAAAAAACGAGTTTATATAAAACAGTATATAAATCCAGTCCCCTTTATATTTCATACACTAAATGGAACAAAGTTACCACAGTACTAAAGTGTGAATATTTTGATGAGAAATCCTACAAACTTTTCTTTTTTTTCTAAATCAATAACTATCATTACACAAAAACGATTCATAAAAACTCTAAAACAAAGGGAAAAACATCACAAGCATAGAACAATAAAAAAGTTTTGAATTTCTTGGAAAAACATAGCAAATTTTTCCTAAAACAACTGTTCTATGCTAATCTCTGGTGAGCAATATAGTGCTAATCACAACAGTCAATTTTTTTCAATCAAGCAGACTGTTGTATAAAACCCGCAATATAGGCTAGTCACAAAAAATCATTCTTTCAGTCCAAAACAGACGCATTTTAATCCCCGCAATATAGCTGTTAGACACAAAAGTCAATTGCTTTTCCCTCAGGGAGAACGTTTATAAACCACACAGCAGCACGACATTAATAACATCAATTAATATGGGGAAAAAGAAAGAAAGAAAAAAAGGGGAAAGGAAAAAAAAAGGGGAGGTAAGAAAAGTTGAAGGGAAGGGAAATTGTTGGGAGGAATTTTAAGCAAACATTTAATTTTTTGTGAAATAACCTTTTGTTTGATGCAGGCAGACAGCATACACACACAAAAACAACACACACACACACAACACCCACACACACAACCACACACAACACGTAAAACACCTAAATTTCAGAACGTACATTTCAGCACGCAGCGCAGCCCAAAATGTTCAGTTTTGAAAACTTAAATCGTGCTTGAACATCCCCCTTTCCCCCCCCCCCCCCCCCCCCCCCCCCCCCCCCCCTCACCATTTTTTTAGTCCAAAAAAGACATGATTTAATTTTTTTAAAACAAAAATATTACGTGTTTAGTTGGATTAGTTTTGGTCAAATTCAATGACCTATCTAGTCGAAAAAACGTGTTTTTAAAATTCCCCCTTGAAAAAATATATTGCTAAAACATTGTATGTGTGTGTGTTAGGTTTATTTTCCTTTGGGTGAGACTTAAACCCAGGCCCCGTGTGCGAACGGGCCCCAAAAAACTTAAACGTTAAATCCTTTTCCCCTTTTCCAAAGATAGCCCTTGTGTCCGGTGGGAAGGAGGGAAAATTTACAAAACCCCCATACACAAACGGACTGGGTTAAAAAAGCACATGATTTTTTTTTTTATTTTCCTCATTTTAAAAAAAAAACTGACCCTTTGATTTGTTTTTTACAAAATTCAACTAATAAATTCCACACTTTTTTATTATTATTATTATTATTATTAAATTTTCATTTCTAACGAAAAATTTTTCCCTTTAAAAAACTCGTTCTGCTAGGACTATACTTCACCTGTACTCTCTTTATCTATAACATTTTTTCATGTATTTAGAAAAAAAATGTTTTTTCCCGTAATTGAAAACCCCACCGTTTCTTCCCTTTTTTTTTTACCCGTATCCCCAAAGAGAATTTTTATAGTCTTTTTTTGCATCTTTAACCTACCTTTTTGTTGTAGTTAAGAACGATCCCTCGCCAAAATTTTCTCAAAAACGATTTAACTTTCTTTTGTGACGAAAGTCAGTCAGAGAGCAATATTAAAAATACAATTGCCAAAACAAAAAAAAATGTATAAACAACTGAAAGGGGTCTCCTTCTTTACCTTTTAAAAGATTTTTAAACAAGGGGTAACGTACGGAACTGATAAGTAGTGAACGCTCGTTTGGTGGAACCGGGAGGGGGGGGGGAGGGGGGGGGGCAGAAAAGAAACCTTAGACGTTTCTTTAACCTCAAAATGATGGGGAAAAAACGGTTTTTGGGCGGTTGATTGCAAACTGGGAAAGGGGTGCGGTTGATTGGTTTTGTTTTGAGGGGAGGGGGGGGGGCTATTGATGTTAAATGATTTTTTTTTTACTCGGCCCTATTTTAATACTGAGACGGAATGCCCTTTAGACCTCTGACATTTTTTTTCAAAACCGTACTTTTTTCTTTTTTCCTATATGCGAAAACAGGACTCCTACACCTACCACACACACACACCCCACACAACCCCGTTTTTTTATGCGAAACGGAACACACAACACACGCGTGCGCCGCGCGCGCAACGCAACACACGCGCGCGCGCGCGCGGCCCCCCAAAAACCCCACCCCCACACACACACCCCCACACACGCACACATCTAAGGTAATTAAGGACCTTATTAATTTCGAAACCATTTACTGGATGATGTCATTAGTCATTTGAAGGACTTTTCCTGCTGGGGGGGGGGGGTTTTCTTTTAGTTTTCCCTTCTTATTCTTTTTTTTTTTTGTAGTTATTATGCTTTTTTTTAAACCAATTAGTTTGATAGTAAATCGTATTTTTTTGTGAATCAAATGAACGATCAAACGCGCATGCCGCACACCCCCAGGTAATTAAGAACCGATTTTAAATTACTGATACTTTTTGGGGATATTTAGGCTTTGAAAAAAACGTTTTGTACTTGGGGTTTGGGGGGTTTTGGGGGGGATTTATTTTTTTGTTTTTGTTTGGGGTGGTTTTTTGGTTTTTAAACTTGCTTTCTTCTTTATATTTTTGTAGTTAACTTTCTTTTGTTTGAAAAAAAATAACCTTTTAATTAAATGCGTTTTTTTTGTGAATATGGTAAACAAAAGAAACGATTCACGGGCACATGCCCAAAGTGCACGTAAAGACGCATGCACCCCACCCCTATTTTTCGGCACGCAGACGTGCACGCGTACACCCCCAAAATTCGCGCGAGTGTGATTTTGTTATATACTCGCACTCCGAAAGTTAAAAGACTATTTCCAACCCAGCCCCCCGCCGCACGCATCCACACTACCTACCAACCTACACACACACACACACACAACCCACACACACCACACACACCACACACACACACACACACACTTTTTT
Source organism: Rapana venosa (assembly GCA_028751875.1). NCBI lineage: Eukaryota > Metazoa > Mollusca > Gastropoda > Neogastropoda > Muricidae > Rapana > Rapana venosa. Next base: position 92,951,454 of record CM054136.1, on the reverse strand, counting down.
GTAGGAATACGTGAACACGTTTAGCTGCTTTTTGTATAGTAATCTTCCATATGGGGTGTAGCATTTTTTTCTGACGTACCTTTACAGAACATGTGTATAAAACTGAACACTTGAATTTTGCGAAAATGATAGAAAGTCTTGAGGTTTTGAAAAGTGTTTAACGTAGGTGATGACTCGCGATGAATGTTTGTCATTTTTTTTAATATTTACTTGCTCTTAAAATTCATTTACCTCGTTTGAAAAATAAAAAATGTTTGATCCATTGAGAAAAAATGTAGGAAGTCCTTGCATTGAAGGGAGAAGGGAGGGGGAGGGAGAAAGAGAGAGAGAGAGAGAAGAGAGAGAAGAGAGAGAGAGAGAGAGAGAGAGAGGAGAAGAGAGGGGGGGTGGGGGGGTTTGGTGGGGGGGGGGTGTGTGTGTGGTGTGTGTGGGTTGTGTGTGGTGTGGGGTGTGTGTGTGGTGTTTTCATTTTGTATAATTCGTTTAGGTAAAAAAGGGCAAAATTTTCGAAAATCTAAGCAAACTGTGATTTAAAAATGTATTCAGTTTTTATCTGAATTGTTCCTTGTCTGCCCATCTGTCTGTCTTCCTGTATTCTCTCTGTCCTTTTTCTCTCGCTCTTTTTTCTCCTCTCACCCCCCCCCCCCCCCCCACTCCTCTTTGTTGTGGTGTGGGATCAAAAGCCCGGAGTCTTCTGACTGTCTTCCGTCCCCCCACACCACCCCACACACACACACCCCACCCACCCACAACCCCACACACACACCCCCCGTCCTTTGTGGTCCATGGAGCAAAAAAACAAGTGGAGCTCGTCTGCTGTTTTCTGCCTTCTGTCGTCCTGTCTGTTGTCTTCCCCTTTTCTCTCTCTCCCTCTCTCTCTCCCCTCTCCTCTCTCTCCTCCCCTCTCCCCTCTTCTCTTCTTTCACTGTCGCTTATGATCAATACCTGTTTTTAAGTGATTATTTCATTTGGGACAGCTAACATTTCCCGAATCGATTTTCGTTAAGAGAATATGGGACGCTCTAAAGCTGCAGCCCTTTTCGCGCAAATCAAAAGCGAATTTTTGTTTTAAATGTCTATAATTTTTCTGTTTCTCCTTTTCCTTCTCCTTCTTTTTTAAACCTTTTTCTTTTTTTTTTCTTCTTCTTTTCTTTTCTCCTTCTTTATTTTCTCCTTTCCCCCTCCCCTCCTCCCCCCCTTCTTTTTTTTCTTCTTCTTCCCCTTCTGCTTACTTTTCCTCCACCCTTCCTCCTCTTTTGTGGCTTTAGAAAAAAAAGCAAATGCAAAGCTTATTCAATGTACCACTGAAAAAAAAAGTTTGACTTTGACTTTTATTCTTTTGATTCTTCTTCTTTTTTTCTTCTTTTTTCTTTATCTTTCTCCTTTCCCCCCCTCCTTCTTCTTTTTTTCTTTTTTTTTCCCCTTTTCTTTCTTGGTTTTTCCCTTCTTTTTTCTTTCTTTTTTTTCCTTTCTTCTTTATCTTTTCCACCCCCTGTTTTTCTCCTCCCTCTTCTTCCTCTTTTTCTTTTCCCTCCCTTCCCTTTTCCCTTCTCCCCCCTTTGTCAACCTTTTTATCGGGCCCTTGTTTCTTTTTTTTCCTCTGGTTTTTTTTTCCCCCCTTCTTTCTTTTTTTTCTTCTTCTTTCGTTTTGCTTTTTAGTATCCATTTTTTCGTTTAAAGCGTTATTTGGTTTTTGTTGTTTTTTAATTTTGTCATCCTTTCTTAAAAGCATACTCTTCCGAAAAGCTAAACTTTTTCAACGTGTGCGCAAGATTTTCGGAGCATTGCACACGGGGACATGGGTTTTTACTGTCCATCCAAAGGGAGTTTCGGGGCAGTGGAGGTCAGTACTGATGTCAACTCCAGGGAAAATCCCCTCGAACAGGAGCCCAGGGGTTTGCTCGAACCCGGGGCCGTAGATCGCGAGCGCAACGCCAACCACTGGGGCACCCCCCTCCCCCTCCCCCCCCTGAACTGTTTTGAAAGAGAGAAAGATGGAGGGGGGGTATATAAGAAAAAGACTACAGGCAGAGCAAAGAAAAATGCAAAATATGAGATAGGGGGGATTCTATGGTTCTATCGGCGGGCTTGGGTTTGGCATCTTCATCCTGCTCAAAAAGCCTAAGCCAAATTTATTTTTTTTTCCCCTGAAGAGAGCTATTACTGTAAAAATTTTCTTTTTCCTTCTTTTTTCTTTATTTTTTTATATAGAGGAAAGGGAAATAAGATTCATTCCCTTTTTTTACATTCATCCCCGTGGTATGCGGTTTTGAAAATTTTTGTCGTCTGTTCCCCCGGCACAAAATTGACCAACTCTTACAAAAAGGGGGAACGGGTTTTAAAACGTTTTGGCAAAGTTTTTGGGGCGTTCGCAAACGGACCTCGGTTATAGTCTCACCCGAAAGACTTTTAGGGGAGGGGAGTCGCATGATTTAACCCCAGGGAAAAAACCCCCCTTGAAAAGGGATTTGAAACCGGGTCGTCAGATTGCGACGCAATGTTTTAACCCTAGGCTACGACAAACCCGATGCCCCGGCAGAGGTGGGGTTCACCGGGTTTACTTTCCCAAGGGGGGGGGAAAAGAAAATTTTGGGCATTTCTGCAGCCACCGTAAAGACTTCATGTAAGCCTGGGGGTTAGAGCGTTGAGCACACAGGCGCAACTCCCGCACACAAACTTTGTCAAAGGTTTCCGTGCCCCTTGCCTAAAAGAGCATGCCCCCCCCTTTTACCAAATCCCAGTGAGGTCAATTCCTGCTATAATTTGCACCCTTTGGGGTGTAAGGGGGAGAATGGATAACGCAGGGGGGGTAAAAGTGGGGGGGGGGGGGGGTGACAACTGTGGCATTTCGCTCGCGATTTGTCGACCCCCGGGTTTGAAAACCCCCTTTTAAGGGGATTTTTCCCTGGGGTAAAAACATGCAGACTCCCCCCCCCAAATTTTCCCTTTGGAGAGACTATAAAAGGGGCCCCGTGTGCAATGCTCGCCGTCTTGCACACCGTTAAAACCTTTCCGCTTTCGAAAGGTAGGGCATTGTGGCCGGTGGGAAAAGACAATTTTTCACAACCGCATGCAGAGGAGGATGTACAAAGAAGGCGTGCTTTTTTCCCCCGATCATCGAAATAAAGAATAAAGAATAAAAAGAATAAGCCCAACCCAAATCGTGTTTTCTAGCTCCGCTGTAAGAGGCCAGAAAATTTTGGGGGCTTTTCCCGGGTAAGAATTTTAAATCCAGTTTTTAAAACAAAACGTTTTAAAACAAAAACCTACGGCATTTCCCTTGTACAAAGCTCTGGCCGACCAAGGCAACCCAGGACGATGATGCGTTGTGTAATCACTCGGGCGCGGCTGGGTTCCCTATCGCACGTAAGGGCTACTTTTCCCAAAATAAACGGTTTTAACGTGTGCGCTTTTATGTCTTTATCCGTCCACAGTGGACCTTTGCTTTTTAAACTCTCCGAAGGACTTTTTTGGGGGTGAAGTAGGTTACCCCCAGGGGGAAAAATTCCCATCGAAAAAACACGGTTCGCAGATCGCGCGCACCCCACTTAACCACTAAGCATCCCCCCCCCACATTTAATTAAAATCTTTTGCAGGACGGTGGGGGCGTAGCAAAATGTAAGGTAAAAGTAAGGCATCCAAAACCTATGGGTCGTAGGGGGGCGAAGTCAGAACATCAGCTTCTCATTTTTTTTGGTGTGTGTTTGTGGGGGGTTTTTGTTTTGTTTGGGGTTTGGGGGTTTTGGGTTTTTTGTGTGTGTGGGGTGTGTGTGTGTGTGGTGTGTTGTGTTTTTTGTAAGCTGAAAGAATGTCCCAGTTAATTGGGAAATTTATCAACTTTTTTTAAGCGTATTCAACCCAATTTCAGGGTGGAACAGGGGAAAGAACAGTCAGTGGGCAGGCACTCGATTTCCCCCCGCCAATGTTAAACAGTATTGATGGGTTACCACTTGGATGGGGGATTGTTTGCTGCCTTTGGGTTCAGTACGTTTCCCCAGTTCACCCAGCTGTAATGGACCCGCCCTCTTTGGGGCAGGAAGGTAAAGCTGCGAGGGAGGGAAATGGGGGGGGCGCCGCCCTAATATGCTGGCCCCCAGGAAGGAGGGCTCTACGCCTCGTCCCCTACACAAAACCGGATGTGGGGCTCCTTTACCTTTTAGGGTTTGGAAACCCCAGGTCCTTTTACTAAAGGGAAATATTTTGTTTCGAGTTTTTTGTTTACCATTAAGGTAGCCGCATTTTGATTTCTGAGGGTTTCTGTAATAATCTATTCTCTGCAAAGATGATTTTAAAAAAATAAAAATTAAAAAGTACTTCTTTTTCTGCTGTGAACAAACATCAAAACTCTGCCCTTTTTCAGGCAAAATGACTGTATAAAAAAGGGAAAGGTGTTCCCATAACCTAGTGGTCAATGGGGGCGAGGGGTCAGAACCCCAGCTCTCCCGGGCCAGCATATTTGGGGGGCACCCCCTTTCCTCTCCCTCGCGCTTTACCTTCCCTGACCTAAAAAGGGAGGGCCCATTTACAGCTGGTAAACTGGGGGATGTATGAACCAAGGCGTGCAAACGGCCACCCCTCCATCGGTAACCGTCGAGCTCTTTCCTTTGCTTGGGGAAAGCAGTGCTCTGAAAACTTGATCTATCCGTCCCCTAAATGTGTTTATCGCTTCCAAAAAAAATGCGTAGTTTTGTCTTTGGGCATGCTGCAACCGTTGGGTTGGTGGGGTTTTTTTTTTCAATGAAACGATAAAATAACCTATCTTTTTTTTTATGAATAATGCACAGTCTTCTTTACAATGTAGCAGCACAGATTGGAAAGGTTCGGCCACATTAACCCAACCTGCTCCCCAAAAGCCAGAACCAAAGCGGGACAAGGGCCGTGGTTTTTTGATCTTACCGGTTTCCCGGGTGATATGGATGGTGTCGTTTCCTTTGAAACGGGGAGACACACTTTTCCAGCCCTAGTTAACTGCACGGGAAAAATTTATTCCATCCCCTCCTTTTATAAAGAAATTTTTTTTCCCCTTTTTTGTTGCCCTCTCTACTCATTCCTGGGAGGCAAGCTTTCACGCGAAAAGAAAATAATATGAAAAATTAAAGAATTTGAGCAAAATTTTTCGAGATCTTTTTAAAAACCCATGATTTAAGTAGAGAAGGAAAAGGGGGTTTTAAAAATGGTGCTTTTTGAGATTTTAAAGGGGATCGAGGGCACAAACCTGTCTGTCTGTCTGTCTGTTTCGTCTCGTCTCTGCTCTGTGACATGCTTGGGCAAGCTATACAGTAGCTTTTTTTAGTATAGGGTAGTAGGGAGTAAGAAAAGAGAGAGAGTAGCAAACAGCAGCAGCCCGCAGCAGCACAAGCAGCAGCAGGGTAGGGGTGTATAGTAAGAGAGAAGAGCAGCCAGCAGCAGCGCGCAGCACGCAGAGAGAGAGAAAAGAGCGCCCGCACGCGCAGTAGATAGGAGGAGGGGAGAGGAGAGCAGCAACAGCAGCACAGCAGCATAAGGAAAAACAGCTTAGAAGGGAAAGTAGTAGTAGTATAGTAATAGTAGTGAGTAGTAGTAGTAGTGTGTAGTAGTTTATAGAAGAAACCCAAAAAAAACAAAACCACAAAAAACAAGAACAATGAGAACCAAAAAATAAAAAACACAACAACAAAGAAAAGAACCAAAGAAAAAAAAAAGAAAAAAACAGAAACCCCGGGGGAAAAAAAAACAACAAAAGGAAATCGGGGAATAACAAAGACAGATGGAAAGCACAGAAGAAGAAAAGAAAAAAAGGGAAAAAGAAAAAAGAAAAAAAAAAAAAAAAAAAAAGAAAAGAAAAAGGGAAGGGGAAAAAAAAAAAAAAAAAAAAAGAGAAGGGGGGAAAAAAAAAAAAAAAAGGGGGGGGAAAAAAAAAAAAAAAAAAAGGGAAAAAGGGAGAAAAAGAAGAAAAGAAGAAGAAGAAGAAGAAAAAAGAAAAAGAAGAAGAAGAGAAGAAGAAGAAGAAGAAGAAAAGAGGAAAAGAAGAAAAAAGAAGAAGAAGAAGAAGAAAGAAGAAGAAGAAGAAAAAAAGAAAAAAAAAAAAAAACAAAAAAAAAAGAGAAAAAAGAAGAAAAGAAGAAAAAGAAAAAGAAGAAGAAGAAGAAGAAGGGGAGGAAGGGGGGAGGAGGGAAAAAGGAAAAAGGAGAAAGAAAAAGGGAAAGAAGAGAAGAAGAAGAAGAAAAAGAAGAAGAAGAAGAAGAAGAAGAAGAAAAGAAAAAGAAAGAAAAAAAGAAGAAGAAGAAGAAGAAGAAAAGAAAAAAGGAGGACAGGAGGATGAGATACATTAGCCTTTGAATGTGGATTTCCTATGATTTATTCCCAATGCTCCCAATCTTTGGGAGCTTGTCACTCCTTGCAATGTCAAAACGTTTTTCCCACACATTTGCACTCTGGACAACAAAATAAACATAATTACTTCAAGAACACATTCACCCATCTGAACAAAAGAGAGAGAGACAGAAGGAGAGAAAGAGAAAGGAAAAAAGAAGAGGAGAAGGAGAGAAGAAGATAGAGAAAAGAGACATGGGAAAAAGAAAAAGAAAGGGAAAGAGAGAGAGAGAGAGAAAAAGAAAAGAAGAAGGAAAAAAAAAGGGGGGTTAAATCAAAATTCCCCGTATTTTGGTAAAATTTCTCCCCTTTTTACTCCCCCCCTGGGTAAATTTTTTTTCTCCGAAACCCGGAAAAAAGTTTTTAAAAAGGGGCAGGAAAAGTTGCAGGTGCCGCACCCCCGGACCGGTTTCCCCTTATAGCCATTCAAAAATTTCGTGGGGGTGGGAACGCACTGACCCCCAAAAGAGAAAGGAAAGAGGAGGAAGAGAGAGAGAGAAGAGAGAAGAGAAGAAGAGAGAGGAAGAGAGAAGAGAGAAAGGGAAAGAGAGAGAGAGAAAGAGAGAGAGAAAGAGAGAGAGAAAAAGAGAAGAGAGAGAGAGAGAGAGAAGAGAGGGGGGAGAAAGAGGGAAATAAATTAATTTAAATTAAAATTAATCTTTTTTTTCAAGGGTAACAGACAACAGAGAGCAGCGACAGACGACAGAGCGGAAAAAAGAGACAGAAAACGTAGACAGAGAATCGAATAAATTTTATGGGTCAGATTTTTCATCCATTCACATGGGAAATATACTGATATAGTTTTATGTAATATGTTAAATTTTAGTTTTACTCGTTTGGAAAAGAAAAATAAAGAAGAAGCAGTTTGATAAAACAAAAGCAACATGATCTTTTATGCTACCTTTCAGTCATGCTGACAGGGAAAAATGATTAAAGTTGTATTGTAGATGAGGTTTTTTTCTTTTCTATTGTATCCAATAAACTTTATAACTTTCAGGGAACAATAAATTTTTGATTTCGATTCACAAAACACACACACCCAAAAACACACACAAACACACCAACACACACACACACAACACCCACACACAACATGCGGTACCTACACCACAGGCACACCACAGACACAAGAAACACTCCATCCTCCCCACAACACACACACAACACACACTACACACAGGGACACGCCCGACGCAAATACACACTCACCCTCACCACACCACACAAACAAAACACACACCCCAAAAACTCCCATACAACACCACGCACCCACCCATAGGCAGCTCTTCCTTAGTGTGTGTCTGTGTTTGTTTTGGTGTTTTTTTGTATGTGCCTGTGTGTGTTAGTCTCGTGTCTTTTTATGGTTTATTGGGGGGGTCTGTGTTTTTTGTTGGGTGTGTTGTGTTTGGTGTTTGTGTGTTTGGGGGGTTTGTGTTGTGTGTTTTGTATGTGTCTGTGTGTGTCTATGTTCTGTGTGCCGTGTGTTACTGTTTGGTCTGTGTCTGTCGTGTCTGTGTGCGGTGTTTGTATGTGTAGTGTGAATTCCACTAAAAAACAAAATTTGTTTTCCCCTTCCCCCCAAAAAATCAACAAAAAAAAAAATCTTTACAAAAACCCGACAAGTAATAAACTCTGTCGTGACTTCACAAAGGGAAACCAAAGCCCAAAAAAAACTGACCGTCCCACAAACCCACTGTGCCACTACCGCCAAGTACCCCGGTACGAGGTGCCAGCAAAGTTGCCTGAAGAGCGAAATATTGTTCAAACCAAAAACAACCTTTCGAATGGGGATACCGGGCCGCAAGGTTCTCAAAAGCTGTGGGAAACTGTACCCTTACTCGGTGTTAATATCACGTGTTTTGTAATTGGAGAGAAAATCAAACGAAGGGGATTGGTGGACATCCCTTTTTTAGACAGCCACCTGGGTTGAATTCACCGACCAGAAACTCCCAAAAAGTCAGAGATAAAAACACTACCCAACTTTGCGGACACGAGAAGGGAAACCTTTGGGTCTTATTTTTGTGCCCAATGGCGGTTAACGGTTTTGCACCGCTGGAAATCGAAAATGGGGACGATTCCCAGATGGGAAATAGCCCGGGACGTCCCAACAGGAACTAAAGAAGTATTTGGAAAAATTCAGAGGCGGATAGGGAGAACCCGGACTACGGAAGGAGAAAGAGTTCGTCAAACATGCTGCGTACGTCTGCCAGGAGGGGTTCCCTTTTTGACGAAATGGAGTTTTTCCCCCCAGGGACCGATCTTCTGATGACCCGGGGCCCGATGACGAACGAAAACAAGGTTTATTGAAGGGGTGAATTTTGCGACTGTGAAATGGATGTTGAGTCGTCGAGAAAGTGGAGTTACATGTACGATTTTTCTGACTAATTGGAGTTACATGAACTGTTGTTTTTCTGAGTAATTGGAGTTGTTTTTTTTTAATGTTAAATTATTTCTGACGTAAAAGGGTTTTATGTAACCGTTGATTTTTTCTGATTTAATGGAGTTTTATGAACTGGATTATTTTTAAGTAATTGGAGTTTATGAACTGTTTGATTTTTTTTACGATTGGGGTTTAATTACTGTGGGTAATTTCTGACGTAAAGAGTTATAGTCGTTGATTATTTTTGACGTAATTGGAGTTATTTGAAATGTGGTAATTTTTGGTAATCGGAATTATTGTAAAATGTTGATTATTTCTGCGTAATTGGAGTTATATAAAAGTTATATTTTGACTTTGGGGGTTTAAAGCAACTGAATGGGATAATTTCTAAATTGGGTTGTTGAAAAGATGTGATTATTTCTGGTACTCCGGTTATATGAACGACTGTTTTTAATTTTTGCCCAGTTGGGTTAATGCAAAATGTTGATTTTTTCTTACGTAAATGGGGTTCTACGCAACCGACTGTTTATAATTTTGTTGACACATCTTAGTTCTCCCTGGGAAAAAAAAAATGCCGGAACTTGGGGCATCAAACTAGGGGTTCCCCCACAAAAAAAGGATTTTTCCCCTTTACGAACTGGGCGTTTAGGGCAGTCAAAGACCACCGGGGGGGGTTTTGGGGGGTACTGCCCCTACCCACTGCCCTCAACACTGAGCCATTCACTCTGCTGCTGGGAAAAGACTGCAGGTGAGTGTAGTTCCTTTATCTGACAACACTAAAGGGCAAAAGGAGGGAAGGGTGTGGATAAATGGATAAGTTTTAAAGGGTGGGATGAAAAAGAATGCAGGATTACCGGGGAAAGTTTAAAGTAGTTGTATTAAGTTTGCATTTTAGAGAGGGTAGCTAAGTATTTTTTCACAAAGGAGAGTTAATGACGACCCTTTATCAAAAATTGAACTAAAGAGTGTTTTCAACATGGATAGTTGATGCGTGTTATCAGAGATATTCATGCAGTGATGTTAGATTTTAAATTTGTTTAAGTGTAGTTCAGAGATGGATATTTAAAATGGTTTTCGGATGGATAGTTTAAAGCAGTTTTTCAAAAAAAAATAGTTAATCAGTGTTTCAAGTTGATGTTAATGGTGTTACAGAATGATAGTTTTATGTTATTAGAGATGGGTGGGTTATTTTTTTTTTTTTTTCAAATGGATTTTTTAAAGCAGTGTTATTAGAGATGGATTTTAATGTGTTATTAAGATGGTAGTTAAAAAAATGTTTTCAGAGATGGTAGTTAATGAGTGTTTCAAATGGTATTAGTATGTTACAAAAATGGATAGTTAATGCAGTGTTATCAAGATGAAAATTTTAAAGCGTGTTATTTGAGATGTTATTTATAAAATGGATAGTTAATAGGATGAATGGTTTTGATTACGGAGGATTTGTAAAGCGGTTTTGAAAAATTTTTAAATTTTTTTTGAATGGAAACTAAATATTTTTCTAATGGGGTTAAAGTTGTGTTTTGAATTATTTTTCGTTTATCGAATATAGCTAAATATTGCAAGGGGGAAAGAATGAGGTTTTAAAAGAGGAAGAGGAGGAAGAGAGGATAAAAGAGAGAGAGAAGGAAGTGGGGAAAAGGAGGGGAAATTTGGCTTTTACCAAATGGTAGAAGGGTGAAGAGAGGGGGGAAAAGGTGAAAGGGGAAAAAAGGGGGAGAGGATAGAAGAGGAAGAGAGGGTAGTAAATTAATCAAAAAAATTTTGCATTTTTATCAGAGATGGATATTAATCCTGTTTCCGAGAAGGGATTAAATTTTTTATTTTGTATCGGGGATTTGGATTAAATCAGTGTTAACAAAAATTGGTTAGTTTAATGGTTAAAAACCCGAGAGGGAGTTAAACGGTTGCAAAGAATGAAAGTTATTTAGTATTTTCAAAGGGAACAAAACAGGTTAAGAAAAAAGGTGTCACTGTATATTACCAAGATGAAAACGATGAAATGCTTTTTTTGGTTTTTTGGGTTTTTTCCCGAAGAATTTTTTTTTTTGTTTTAATTAAATTTTTTGGGGATTTTTTTTTTTGTTTTTTTTTTCCCCCTTTTTTTTTTGGGGGAAAAAGTTTTTTTAAAAAAAATTTTTTTTGGGGAGAAAGTTTTAGAAAACCCTTGAAAAATTTACCAAAAAAATCCTAAAAAAAGAATGAAGAGAGGAGAGAGAGGGGAGGAAGAGAGAAGGAGAGAGAGAGAGAGAGAGAAGAAGAGAGAGAAGAGGAGAGGGGAAAAAAGAGTAATATTATTTCAAAAAATTTTTTTTCAAATAAATACACACAAAACCCAAAGCAACGCCACTGAAACTTTTTTTTCCAAAACCCTTCTGTTTTCTGGAAAGAAAGAGATATTTTTTTTTTTTTTTCTTTGATTTCGAGATAATGGAAACTCATTGCTTTTTTATTTTTAGCCCCCCGTGTGTTGCAGTTGGGGAAATTTTGTCATCCGTTCCCCCCGCACAAAGACCACTTTACGAAAAGGGGAACGGGTTTTAACGGTCACAAGAGATGATGTATGGAAAATTTTATAGCGCTAAAAACTTGCAAAGGGAAAAAAATCAAAAACGCTTTAAAAGAAAAAAGTTTGCATGCTTTTGCACACGGGGCCTCGGTTTATGTCTCATCCGAAGACTTTTGGGAGAGGAAGTGGCATGATGTTAACTCAAGGAAAAATCCCCCTTTTAAAAAGAGATTCCCAACCCGGGTCCGCAAAACACGAAAGCATCACTTTTAAACCCCAGGCTACCCAGAGAGAAAAAGAGAGGAAAAAAAAAGAGAGGGGGAAAAGAGAAAAAAAGAAAAAAGAGGAGAGAGAGAAAGAAAAAAAAAAAAGGAGAAAAAAGAAAGGACCAACAACCACAAAACAAAACACCCCACAAAACAACAACCACCCAAAGAGGAAAAAAAAATAAAAATCCATGAAAAAAATAGAAACATTTTTTTAAAGAAATAAAAACAAGGGGGTGAGGCAGAGAATACAGGCACCTAAAGAAATTATTTTTAAAATTAACGGAGAAAAAAAAGAACATGAACGAAACTGACACAAAAAATCAACAGCAAAAAACGCAAAAAACAGAACAGTTTAAAAAAAAACCAAGGGAAGAGAGGGGGAAAAAAGGGGGAAAAAAAATAAACAGGGTAAGAAAAGGGTGCCAGATATATTTTCATTGGAGAAAAAATTTTAAACAAAAAATAGGGCCACCAAAAAATTCCCAAAAAAATGTAATTTTGAAGAAAAGAGACTTTGAAAAAGAAAAGGGGAAAAGTGCACTCGGGAAAACAGAAAAACAACAAATTTTAAACCCAAAAGAAAAAAAATTTTTAACTTGAAAAAAAAAAAATAAAAACTTTTCAAAAAGGGTTGTTGACTATTTCCGTTTTTTATTACTTTCCTTTTCCCCGGGGTTTTTTTTTTTTGTTGTTGTTTGTTCACCCTTTTCATCTTTTTCCGGGTTTCTCTTTTCCTTTCTTTATAAAAACCCCGAAAAAAAAGTTCCCCAAAAATATTAAGAAAATACCCAATCTTTTCCCTTTTTTTTAACCCCCGTCGACCACTGGGGCCTTATCGGGGGGATGCCCCTTCGTAAAATTTCAAAATCTCAGATTAAAAACGGGGCAGCCATATAGGGTTTTAAAACCAGGTTTAAACCTGGAGAAAAATTTTACGGGCAGGGGGAATGAGATGTTTTCGGAATTTCCTTTGGCATCCCCTACAAAGACCACATAAGAAAACAAAAAAAAGCTGCATAAACAGAACCCAGCAAACCATTGGACCCTTTAAAGGCCCTTTTAAAACGATCGTAAAAAAAAGGCTTTAAATTTAAAAGGGGTAGGGGCTGTCAAAAAGTTCCAAAGGACTTCCCAAAACATTTTTTGCAAGGCATTGGTCCAAGGAGGAAGAAGAAAAAGGCAAAACCAAGGAAAGCTGGGAGGATAAAAAAATCAGCGAAGGGGAAAAGGCCTAAAACCAACAAAACCCTGAAAAAAGGCCCAAAACAGAGAGAGAAATGGGGGGGGAACTGGTTGTTGAAATCTTTGAGGGGTTTCCCCCACGGTCGGCAGACTACGGGAAAAGAAAAGATAGATAATAAAAAACCCAAATTTTACTGTCGTCCCTTGTAAAACAACCCCTTTTGGGCCAACCCTAAGGCCAAATTAGGACGTTTTGGGGCGTTTTTGGGGGAAAACCCCATAAAAGCCACAAAAAGAGATAAAAACCCCTACCCGATTCCCCACAAACGCCCCTTTTTTTTAAATTAAATAGACATGTTTTAAATCATATCAACGGGAAAAAGCCCAAATTTTGTCAGGGGAGTTTTGGGGGTTGTTTTTTTTGGGTTTTGGGTTTTTGGGTTTTGTTTTTTTTGGGGTGGGGGGTTTTTTTTTTTGGGGGGGGGATTTTTTTTTCGTTTCCCCGCTAGAGCTCCGAGGTTTTACCAAAAATGAGATTTTTGTGTAGCGACCAGTTTTTTCCCACCTTAAGGTAGCCGCTTTTCCCATTTTTGCAAAAGCATGCTGGGTATGTTTGTGTTTCCGAAATTACATAACCGCAGACCTTAATTTTCCCAAATTTTTTTGTGCAAACATTATTTCATGTGTAGAAAATTAAAAAAAGGAATTAAAAGGGATGGGAGGTCTTCACTTGAAATTGACCCGGGGAAAATCGTTTAAAAAAACCCCCCCCTTGATTCACCCCGGGCCCAGCCCAGATTCGAACCCCCCGCTTCATGGGCCAAAAGGTTTAAAATGGAACGGGCTTAACCTCGGCTACACGTCCCTCTCTGTCAGGAGTTAAAAATGTCGTTTGGGGGGAAAATCGGGAAAAAAATGAAGAATTTTTTTCTTCAACAAACAGGAAAATTTGCCAAAATGTTTTTAAATAACGAAATTCTGCGAACTAACGGTTTAAAAGGAAAGGGAAAAAAAGTAAGCGGAAAAATTTTTTTACCCGTGGTTTTGTAACGAAAAATTCCCTTAAATTTTGCGTAAAGAAAAAATGCCCGTTTTATTTGTTTTTTTGATTTTTTTTTTTTTAAACCTTCATATCCCCAAAAGGGGTTCAGGGAAAACAAAAATCGATTTTTTGTTTTCCCTTTTTGATCTGAGGTTTACAAAAGGAGATTTTTTTCGTATTTGACCGTCCCCCCCCCCCCCCCCCCCCCCCCCCCCCCCCCCCCCCCCCCCCACCCCCCCCCCCCCACTTACACCCTTTAAATAGCCCCATTCCCACTTCGGAGATGTCCAAACACGACACAAGTGCGCTTCGTTTTTTTTAAAAAATATTTTTGTCAAATTTCTTAAATGGGCAAAAAGGGCCCATCTTCCAAAAAGGGGACGGGTTTTAAACTTTTTTTTCGCAAGATGTCGGTGCGTTTTGAAAAGGGGGGCTCGGTTTAAGTCTCATCGAAGGAATTTTTAGGGGGGTGGGTACCAGTACTGTGTTAACTCAATTTTCCCTTCCTCCCCCCCCCCCCCCCCAAAATTTACCCTTTATTTTTCTTTGTTTTTTTTTTGGGGTTTGATTCTTTTCTTCGAACCTTTCTTTCTCTTCTCTTTTGGGTTTTTTTTGTTTTTTCGGCATAATTTGTTTTTTTCCTCTTGTTTTTTTTGCGCACATCGTCTCGTTACCATTCCCTTTACAAATATTCCAACCTTTAATGTCTCCTGTCGATTATTCCTCCTACCTTTTCTTCGCTTTTCTGGGCTCTTCTCTCTCTCTCTTCTCTCTCTCTCTCTCTCTTCTCTCTCTCCTCTCCCTCTCTGGGGGGGAAAAGCTTTGTGGTTTAGAAATTGCGCTCGCAATCTGCGACCCGGGTTCGATTCCCCTTCAAGGGGGTAATTTTCCCCCCGGAGTTAACACAGTGCAAAATCCCCCTCTCCCCCCAAAAAATCCTTTAGAAGACATAAACCGAGGGGCCCCGTTTTCAAAAACCGCAGACACTGCGCACCGTTAAATCCCTTTTTCCCCTTTTGGGAAGAGTAGACCCTTTGTGGGAACAGATGACAGAATTTACAAAACCGAACAAAAAGGGGGACTAATTAAAAAATAAAAAAAATAAGAATTTTTTTTTAAAAAAAAAAAAAAAAAAATCAAAAAAATTAAAAATGCATTTTGTCAATTCCCCTTTCCCCCCGGGGACAAATTCCTACTCTTTTTAAAAATGGGAAAATGTTTCAACGTTTGCGAAGATTTCTGCTTGCGTTCGCAACGGGGGCCCGGGGTTATAGTCTCATCCCAAAGACTTTAGAGGGGGGAGTTGACACTGATGAAAAATCCCCGGGGAAATCCCCCTTTACGGCGCTCGTGGGACTCGATCCCCCGGGGCCTTCAATCGGATACGCCTCTAACTCTAGATTCCCCGCCCCCCTCTAGCAACAACAGGACAAGGGAAAAATCTTCGAGAAGAGGCCCCCTTTTAGCTAGGGGGGCCCTTAGCATTTTGGGGCTTGGAGGTTTCCCGCTCTAAATTTTATTATTAATATTATTTATTTTTAACATTTCAGCCCTTTTCAACTTTTGTCAAAGCGCGTGTTAACCCCGCACGCCCCGGGGCATGCCGTCACACACACACACACAAAACACACACACAACCCCCACCCGGAAGGGGTGCTTGCACACAAACGCATCGCAAGATCAACTTTGATTTTCAGTGCCCCCGACACTTCACCTTCAAAGCACACGCCCTTTCCAGGGCCCCAGTAACCCGCCCGACACCATCCACTAAAAAAAAAATAGCACACCCCGGGCCCTTTTCAACCGGGTTCACTGTCCGTTTTCCCTCCACTCCCCAACCCTCTTAAAACCCCCCTCCACACCGACAACAGAAGTGCGAGAACTTACTTACTTAATCCTCTTCACCCCTGTGCCGGGACACAAGGGGGGGCCAACAAAAACCCCCAGCCCTTTTTGTCGAGAACGCTACAGTGCAAAAACCCTGGCCCAACCTCGCGTTCGCAACCCTCGTCCCGCGCGGGTGGCAAGAGCCATGAAGCAATCTACCCCGGTTAGTCGCGGGGTGTTTTCAATCAGCGCCTTCTGGATCAGGAAGTGGCCATTCCGGTGGGCGCCAGACACGCGCACTTGGAGGTGGATTCCCCCCCTCTGGTTTCCCCGGGAAAGCGCGAGCCTACTTACCACGAGATGCTGCAGGAAACAGAGGTGGTCGGGCCTGTTGAACTGTTACTTTTCTTGGCGGAGTTTCGACTGAAGTGCTACTGGGACATCGTGAACAACAACGCCAACCCGGGAATTTAAACGTGGGGGGACATGGGGAGGGGTTTGTGAAGGCACGGGGCTGCTGTGACGCCAGAACGTTCACCTGAGGGTACAGGCAGCCGTGAGGGAGGAGGACCACGCGGACCATGACCTCCAGCGCGTGGTCACGTTCGTCGAGTTGTTCGGTTTCTCCAAGAATGAAACAAACATGTTGCGATTTTTAAGGTTTTTACCTCTGTGGGACTGAAGATGAAAACCAAACCCTCACTAGCTGCAGATGGATCTCTTACCAACCTTTGTTTTTTTAATTAGTTAACCTCTGTGGACAAGATGATACCAAACCCCCACTAGCTGCAGATGTGACCTCTTTACCAACCTGTTGGTTTTTGAAGTTGGGTTTAAACCTCTGTGGACTGAAGATGATACCAAACCCCCACTAACTGCAGATGGTGAATTCTTTAACCAACCTGTTGTTGTTTTTTCAAATGGCGGTTAAATTCTGTGGCAACTTGAGTTGATTGTAAGGGGAAAAAATTCATGTTTATCCTCTGCTGCTTACGGATTTCACAGAGACCTTCAGTTTTTAAACTCAGGTACTGTCTGATAAATTTTCACAATGTACTTAATACAAAATACAACTGTGCCGTCCTAATACTACATATAAGACATTTTTTTCTAATCGATTTAAACAGATTTAGATTTCAAGAAAAAAATGTTTAGTAACACGAAACAATCTGATGGTCATGAATCAACAGTGCACTCAACGTGCGTGTGTTTGCAGCTGCATGCGCTCGCGTGTGCACGCGCGTGTCATGTACATATTGTAGAGAGACCCCAGGAGTTTTGGTGACGTGGCGTTAGACTAAGTGCACAAAGATTGACCTTTGTCAGCCGTTCCAGCCTGTAGTTTACCGTTTAAAAATCTAACATTCTCAGTAGCAAACGTGCATGTTGCGGTGGGCCCCACAGCGATTTTTTTTTTTTATTGCCAACGTAACAAAACTACAAAAAAAAAGCAATACCAAATTTGTGATCAAAGCTTTTTTTATTAAAAAAAAAGTTTTTTTTGGTGTGTATTAGAAAAAGTGTAAAAATTTTCGCAAAGTTTTCATGCTTTTTATACCCATGTTGTTTTGTACTGGGGGGGGGGGGGGCGGAGAAGGGGGGGGGGTATTTTTGGGGAATGGGAGGGGTTTTTTGTTTGCTTTTTTGTTTTATTAGGGGGT
>CM054136.1:92932152-92933736 GCA_028751875.1 Rapana venosa | reverse complement strand
AAAACCCGCGGGGTCAGCGTTGTGGGAATACAGAAATCCTCTTTTGATGATATTTCAACTTTCTCGTGACTACCTGGTATTGCTCTATGTCCTCACCCCAAAAAAATAAGTGCACAGTTCATTTTTTCATGCTTTAAAAAAAATCTGTGAAGATCACCAACAATTTTTTTCCACTCGCACTCTATACAAGATACTACATGACCCCCAAATTAATACCAGTGTGTAGTCTTTATCTCTCTCTTTTGTCAGCAAGGTGGAGGACGAAATCTGTGCACACTTTAACCGCTAACACTCTTGCGTCATATCCATGGCAGCTTCCTTGTGCCACAGAAAGATGGACTGAGAGAGGGGGAGAGGTTTGGGGGGGGGGGGGGGGGGAGTAATTTACCGAATTCAGAGCTATAGAGGCTTACACTCCCGCCCTCTACCTTCCCCCTCCCACCCCACCCCCTCCCCTCAATACTGCCTTCCTTCCCTTTCCTTTTTCTTTGCCTTAACAACACCCCCCCCCCCCCCCCCCGCCTCCCCCCCCCCCCCCCCCCGTCCCCACCCTCAAGCCTTTTCAATACACCCACCCTATCCTCTTTCTCCGTTTTTCCCCCTGCTATATTCTTCAGCCTTTGTTGTTGTTGAAGCTTTCTCTCTCTCTCTCTCTCTCTCTCTCCTCTCCTCTCTCTCTCTCTCTCTCTCTCTCTCTCTCTCCCTCTCTCTCTCTCTCCTCTCTCTCTCTCTCTTCTCTCTCTCTCTCTCTCTCACTTTCTTTCTTTCTTTCTCCATTTCTACTGTATGATTCCAGAAGGGAAAGATGTGATACATTTCTTTCCGTGGCAAGTGCAGAGCAGAGACATGCCTTTACCATTTCAGCTATAAACTGCTCTCCATCAATCTCTCTGTCTGTCTGTCTGTTTGTCTGTCTGTCTCTCTGTCTCTGTCTCTCTCTGTCTCTCTACCTGTCTCTGTCAATATCTCTGTCTATCTGTCGCTGTCTCTTTCTGTCTGTCTCTGTCTCTCCTTTTCTCTTTCTGTCTCTGTCTCTCTCTGTCTATGTCTGTCTATCTGTCTCTCTTCTCTTTCTCAGTCTCTCTCCCTCCCTCTCTCTGTCTCAGTCTCTCTCTGTCTCAGTCTCTTTCTCTCTAGAGAGAAGTTTCTCTCTCTCCTTTTCTCTCTCTGCCTCTGTCTTCGCTCTGTCTATGTCTCTCTATCACTCTATGTGTACTATATAAATTCCATATATTATTATTATTATTATTATTATTATTATTTACAAAACCGCATACACAGGGGAATGGATGTAAAAAAAACACGTAAGTGCTTATTCCATTATCCTCGATATAAAATTATAAAAATTTAGAATTTTTAAAATAAAATAACGCTCTCTCCCTCTCCCCCTCTCTTTCTCTGTCTCTCTCCTTCCCCCTCTCTCTCTGTCTCTGTCCTCTTTCTCTTTCTCTGTTTCTCTCTCTCTCTTTCTCTCTCTGTCTCTGTCTTTCTCTCTGTCTCTCCCCCTCTCTCTCCTTCTCTCTCTCTTTCTCTCTCTTTCTCTCTCTCTCTCTTTCTCTCTGTCTCTCCCCCCCTCTCTCTCTC
>CM054136.1:92894652-92927152 GCA_028751875.1 Rapana venosa | reverse complement strand
TGTGTGTGTGTGTGTGTGTGTGTGTGTGTGTGTGTGTGTGTGTGTGTGTGTGTTCTTTCTTTTGTGGTGTATGCAGCATTATTTTGGTTTTGGTTTCTTTTACATCGGTCATTCCTCTGCTTGGCACTCTTGTTGTTGCTGCTGTTGTTGTTATTGTTGTTTGTTGTTGCTGTTGCTGCTCCTGTCGTTGCTGTTGTTGTTGTTGCTGTTGTTGTTGTTATTGTTGTTGTTATTCTTGTGCTTGTGTTGTGCTGAATGTCCGTGTAATGATCAGCTCACTACTGGTACGGAATCGTCTGTTATTGCCATCACCATCATCGTCATCACAGCAGTTTTACTTCGAATGCACTGACAGAAAACTATCTGCTTTAACACTGGAAACTGCTCTACGTGGCATTCATTGATTTTTTTTTAAAAAGCGTACGATACTGTCAATCGTAATGTTGTGTGGTCTGTACTGCTTCGTGCAGGTATTAAGGGTAGAATGTTCAGGTTGCTTTGGGCTATGTATTGTACTGTTAGAGCATGTGTAATGCGCCAGAGTAAGACAGGCTATTCAAGTTTCTTTGAATGTTTGCAGGGGGTGGAGAAGGGTTGTATTGTAAGCCCAGTGTTATTTTCGCTGCTTATCAATAAGCTGGCTAATGAATTTATTTTAAAAGGTAGACATGGCGTGACCCTTGAATCAAGTGAGATTGAACTGTATCTGATGTTATTTGCTGACGATTTGACCTTGTTACCTCGACTGTAGTAGGCCTACAGCATCAGCTGAATAACCTGCATAAGGAAACAGAGATGAAAGTTAACGGTAAACACAGACAAATCTAAAATAATTGCTTTCAGGAAAGGTGGTTTTTTTGGTGCCAGAGAAAAATGGTTTTTGAATGGAAGTTCAATGGAAGTTGTGAATTCATATAAGTACTTAGGTCTTACCTTCTCTACTAGAAATAGTTTCACGGCTGCCATGGAAGAAGTAAAGCTAAAAGGTTTTAAAAAAAAAAAGTGTGAAAGATATCATGTGTACTCTGAGAAAAATTGGTTGTTATTCTTCTTGAAGTTTTTGACACTTAAGTTGTCCCGTTGGTTCTGTATGCCTATGAGGTGTGGGGGACATAAGGCTTTTTGCCAAGTTGAACAAGTACATCGTTACACATATATAAAAGATTTCTGCATGTGAGAAACAAATTAACCAATGATGTTGTATATGGCGAACTAGACCGTTTTCCACCGTGGATTACAGCTATTGCCAGATGTGTGAAATACTGGCTTAGACTCTTAAAACTACCTGAAGAGAGGTATTCTTTTTTTAAAAATCTTTTTAAAGGCACATAGAATGATATTAGCTATGTATGAGAAAGACCATGTGACGATGCGTGAAATACTGGGTTAGACTCTTAAAGCTACATGAAGAGAGGTATTCTTTAAAAAAAAAATTAACGGCTCACAGAATGATATTAGCTATGTATGAGAAAGACCATGTGACGTGGGTAACCCAAGAACATTCCTTATGATATTGGATTTGAGCGAGTCTGGCTCTTAACTATGAAAAGACTTTTATGAAAGAGCTGAAAGAGAGGTTACAGAGCAATTTCTGTTACAAATGGTGAAACCGCATGGATTCAAACAAACCCACGACTTTCAATAAATAGTAAAATTAAACAATACTTCTTATAGAACAGTATATGTTGAAATTTTGTACGCGTAGAAGGATACAGAAATACCCAGGAACAATTCAGGATGGGTGTTTCACAGTTAAATGTACACAAATATCGCTTTTCACCTACGAATGAGAATACTGCATGCCCTGCATGTCTAGACACGAACGAAGACGAAGCACGCTTTGTGTTTA
Organism: Rapana venosa; assembly: GCA_028751875.1. Taxonomy (NCBI): domain Eukaryota; kingdom Metazoa; phylum Mollusca; class Gastropoda; order Neogastropoda; family Muricidae; genus Rapana; species Rapana venosa. The sequence goes on along the minus strand of CM054136.1, from coordinate 92,925,303 downwards.
AATGTCCGTTGTACAAGGCCATTAGAGAGCAGTACAAATTCAACGTTAATGCTGGCGTAAACATAGACAATGCGCTTGTCTGAGTGCTACCTTGCATTTCACAAGCATCATTGGTAAATCTTGCGAAATTCCTCTTAGCTGCATTTAGACTCAGACAGAACTTCATTGATAATGTGAACAATAGGCATATAGTCTCCAACAGTCATGTAGTCTCTGATTGTAAATAGTCACATAGTCTTCAATAGTAAATAGTCTCCAGGATTCAGATTGTTTCCATCATTCTGTATTCAGTTGTTGTTGTTGTAGGGGATTTTTCCCACAGGACATGTTCATGTAGTACCAGTGTTGTGTGTCTTGGTCATGCTACATTTCACGTCAGAATAATTTATCGATGTTTAGGCCTACCCCCTTATGGAAGGGGCTGTTGGCCTGTATTCATTAAATATCAGAGTTCAGAGTTGAGCTTATTATAGCAGCAGCAGCAGTAGCGGTAGTAGTAGCAGTAAAAGTAGTAGCGGTGGTGTCATTATTATCACTATATATTATTATCATGGTAATCTATATCATCATCATTATTATAATTTGTTTATCATTGTTATTGTTATTGGAGGCGGTGGTGATGGTGTTGTCACTGCGTCGTTGTCCTCGTCGTCTTCGTCAGCATCATCAACAGCAGTAGCGGTATTACTATTAATAATAATAATAATAATAATAATAATATATGGAATTTATATAGCGCTGAATCTTGTAAAAAACAAACAAATCGAAGCGCTTGCACTCAATCATTTACAGGCATGCAACTCTCCTTAAACATAATGAAAATCCATGCCGCGCACTACGCACGCACACGCACGCACACACATACACACACACACACACACACACACACACCACACCAACACACACACACACACACACACAACACACACCACACACGGAACAACACTTAGACGGTGAAAGATGCTGTTGAAAATTAGGGACGATATGTGGGGGAAAGTTCAGGTAGGAAATAAGTGTGTTTTGAGGCTGGATTTGAAGGAATCAAGTGAAGGCTTTTGACGAAGTGAAAGAGGGAGGTCATTCCAGGTGGATGGACCAGAAACAGAGAAGGAGCGACGGCAACAGTGGTTTTTTTTGAATCTGGGTGTTCGAAGCACAAAGTATCTGCGGCTGAACGAAGGGGAACGGGATGGAGTGTAAGGTGAAGACAGTTCAGAGAAGAGGGTGCAGTTTTGTGGAGACATTTGAATACATGGAGGGAAATTGATTTTATACTGCAGTCTTTGTGAGACAGGCAACCAGTAATAGAGATCGCAGAAGAGGAAGTGTTGTGTTCAGATTTTTTCTTTCTTGGACCGGGTCGAGCTGCAGAGTTTTTGTATGCGTTGAAGAGGAGTGGATAGATGATGCTGGTAGGCCAGCCAAAAGAGAATTACAGTAGTCTAAACGTGAAAGAATAAGAGATGTGACAAGCTTGGAAGTTGCATCAGTTGACAGATACTTGCGAATCGCGCTTACGCGCCGTAAAAGATAGTAGCAAGACTGGCAGGTCTGGGTGATGAATTTTTTCTTTAGAGAGTGTGTTGTCAAAAACTACTCCTAAATTACTTCACGAGTTGGAAAAAGGGGAACTGACGTATTGCCGAATTCTATTGAAGTTTTTGTGATAGAGGAAAGTTTATGTTGGGTCCCTATGAGCATGGCTTCGGTTTTATCGGAAATTAAGTTGTAACTTGTTCTGAGTCATCCAGTTTTGAATGTCTTGAAGACAGTGGGACATATTTGTCAAGGGGGAAGGAAAGTTTTCACAGTATCGCTGCACTGAAGTTGAGTATCATCGGCATAGAAATGTTGATCAATAGGGTGGTTGTTTTTTTTTAAATGTGAGAGTGGAGCAGGTTTATAGAGTAAAGAGAACGGGGCCCCCAGGACTGATCCCTGCGGGACTCCAATTCCATTTTGACAGGTTTTGATTGAATTTTGTTTACAATAACTTTTGGAACCGGTCTGTGGGGGTATGAAGTAAACCAGGTTTAGGGCTGTGGCCCTTAATACCAAACGTTTTTGGAGGCGAGAAAAGAAGAGAATTGAGTGATCTATGGTATCAAAGGCTGCAGATAAGTCAAGAAGAGTGAGGAGGGAGATTTTTCCTGCATCAGAAGCAAGTAGAAGTGTATCTAAAGTATGGATAGGGTGGTTTCGGTGCTGTGGTTGGGGCGATAGGCAGACTGAAAGTGGGAAGAAGATCATTGGAATGAAGGTGACTGTTGAGCTGTTTGAAGAACAACTTTTTCTAGTACTTTAGAGATAAAGGGTAAGTTTGAGACAGGCCTATAATTCTTCAGAATGTTGGGATCGAGGTCGTGCTTTTTCAGTAGAGGTGTGACTATTGCTGTTTTAAGAGCTGATGGAAAATTTCCTGAGAAGAGATGAGTTTACTATTTTAGTGATAATAGGCACAAGTTGTGGGGGAAAGGGATTGGAGAAAACAGGAGCAGGTATGGGGTCAAGGGGCGTGATTTTTTTAGTCATTTCCTTCAGAATTGTCCATGATTTCTTTTCACTTGTGGGATGGAAGGAAAAAAAGAGAGGAGTTTTCAGTGGGAACTGGGGGTCAGGAGGCGCAGGCTGGAATTGAGTTTGATCAAGTCTGGAGCGTATGTTTCGAACTTTATCTGAAAAGGAAGGCAGAAAATATGGATGGAAGTTCAGACAGGCTGTGGGTGTTAGGCAGAGGGGGTTGTTTTTGCAGATCCAAAGAGATTTGAGGTTGAGGGAAAAAAGAGATTTTATGGATGTAGCACAGAGAATTTGGGAAGAGTGTAGTCTGTCTTTGCTGAATGGATTAAGAGTTTGACTTTGTTTATTTGTTTTCGGAAAAGCTGTTTGTTGATTTCGGTTTTGACTTCCGCCACTGCCGTTCTAGTTGCCGGCGTTTGCGCTTCCCCTATCAAGATGTCTTGGGTATCATGGCGCACAGGGTTCTGTCAGGGAGGAGATGATCAGTAGGAGGTGATGCTCATCAAGCGTTGGCGGGAATAGTGTTATAGTGATCAGGAGGTCAGTGTGGTCGAGGTTTGTGAAAAAACGTTCGGAAGCTTGGAAGAGAAGGTATGAATGTCTAAGGCCTTAAGATTAAAGACGAAGTAACATTTTCTTCTTTCTGACAGGTTTTGTGATGTTGAGATGGAAAAGAATGGCGGAATGATCAGAATGCAGTTCGTCGGTGACAGAAACAGATGTGACAAGATTGAATGAAGCATTAGTAATCAGCCAGTCTAAAATATGACCAGATCTGTGCGTTGCTTCGTTTACCAGTTGAGAGAGAGAATGGTTGGACAGAGAAAGAGAAAGACGTTTGACATCTGGAGAAGACTGGTTGTCGAAATGGAAGTTGAAGTCACCAAGAATTATAAGTTTAGTAGCAGCAGCAGCAGCAGCAGCAGCATTAGCAGCTGATTATCGTTATTATCAATCTTCTTTTCTTTTTCTCCTCCTCCTCCTCCTCCTCCTTCTTCTTCTTCTCATCATCATCATCATCATCATCATCATCATTGTCGTTATTATTATTATTATTATTATTATTGTTGTTGTTGTTGTTGTTGTTTTGTTGTTGTTGTTGTCGTCGTCGTCGTCATCGTCATCATCATCATCATCATCATCAGTAGTAGTAGAAGTAGTAGTAGTAGTAGTAGTAGTAGTAGTAGTAGTAGTAGTAGTAGTAGTAGTAGCAGCAGTAGTAGTAGTAGCAGGAGTAGTAGTAGTAGTAGCAGCAGCAGCAGTATCACCATCTTCTTCTTTGTCATTGTTGTCGCCGTTCCCATCCTAGGCAACCGACCGACCGCTAAGGTCAGAAAAAATTATCTGGGCTTTGATCACGATAAATATCAAATCCATCAAAGCTAAAAGTATCACTGAGCACTCTCCAAATACATAAAGCAACCAAAAACTTAAACAAAACAAAACAAAACCCAAAACCCCCCACAGAAACCCCCCATAACTAGCTACACTATCGTCATTACAATCGAACTACGTCAGCACGTAATGACGTCATCCTGTTACACACGAAAGGGAAAGGAAAACGGAAAAAAACCCAACTCCTCACTAGTGCGTATAGTAACGTGTTATTTTCGTAATCATTGGATTCGTAGGGCTAATAGTTGGCTGTGCTGAGGACTGCAGCCACGCCTTGCCATCAAAGTAAACACTACGACACTGCTTGCGACAGACGGATTAGGTGAAGATTACGTTCCGTTTGGTGAAGTTTCACTGAAAATTTATTTTACTAGTGTGAATTCATGGAAGGAAGGAAGAAAGGAAGGAAAGAAAGAAGAGAGAGAGAGAGAGAGAGAGAGAGAGAGAGAGAGAGAAAAGAGAGAGAGAGAGAGAGAGAGAGAGAGAGAGAGAGAGGAGAGAGTGTTTTTATTGAGGGTAAATGGATGAGCTTACAGCTTCTTTACACCATGCCCTCAAAGAGAGAGAGAGAGAGAGAGGAGAGAGAGAGAGAGAGAGAGAGTGTGTGTGTTTGTGGGGTTTTTTTTTTGTGTGTGTGTGTGAATGTGTGTGGAGGGGGAGGGAACCGAGGGGAAAACTCGAACTTGGAATATAAAAATCAAGACTTCATCATTTTTTTTAATCTGTCTTTTTTAATCGAAAAAAAACAACTGGTGTCTAATTGCTGGCTGCTGTCACGAATGCTTGTATAGATTCTGTGAATGATTGAGCTAGGCTGCATGAGATGAGAGACAGAAAGACAGAGAGAGAGGAGAGAGAGAGTGTGTGTCTGTAATGTATGTATGTATGTATGTATGTATATATATATAATATATATATATATATATATATATTTATAAAATATATATATGTATATTATATATATATATATATATATATTTATATATATATATATATATATATGTGTGTGTTGTGTGTGTGTGTATGTGTGTGTGTGTATGTATGTATATATGTATGTGTATATGTATGTACGAATGTATGTATGTATGTATGTAAGTAATATGAATGTATGTATGTATGTATGTATGTATGTACGTATGTAAACATGGTGTGTGTATGTATACGTATGAAGGGGAAGGAGAGAGAAGCAGATTCATTGAGAGATAGGCAGACAGAGACACAGAGAGAGCGAGAGGGGGGGGGAGAGAGAGAGAGAGAGGAGAGAGAGAGAGAGAGGAGAGAGAGAGAGAGGGGGGGGGGGGGGAAGAAATCGAGAAACAACGAGCAAATAATTTGTAAGAGACAAGAGATGACGAAACTGGAACGAAAGGTATAATCAGAAAAATCTTTATTTGGTTTGAATTGTTTTTCACCTTTTATTTATTTATTTGTTTTTGTTTAAATTTTTGGCTTGTTTGTTTTGTTTGTCTGAGAAGGGCTGCCATCGCAGCCTCTTTCGTCCAGTAATATAAGTGCCACATGAAAGAGCGATATTTTATTTGATTTATCGGAAGTTCGGGTGTTGTTGTTTTTGGTTATTTATGTGCTTGGTTGTTTTTGTTTGTTGTTTTTGGGGTTTTGTTTTTAATCTTTCTTTTTTTTTCATTTCAAAGAAAAATGGGCAGTTAGGAAAGAAGCGGAGATAGAGAAGAGAGAGAGAAGAGGGGAGAGAGAGAGAGAAGGGGGAGAGAGAGGAGAGAGAGAGAGAGAGGGGAGAGAGAGAGAGAGGGGAGGAGAGAGAGAGAGAGAGAGAGAGAAGAGAGAGAACGAATGAAAACGGGGGTGTTACTGGGTTTTAAAATAGCACTGGGCGGTGGTGGGGTGAGGGGAAGGGGGGGGGGGGGGTGAGATGAGGAAAAGAAAGGGCTAGGCCTACATATTTTGCTTCTGGCTTATAAATTGTTTTTTTGTAAGTATGCCTTAATGACGTAGAAATTCTCTCTCTCTCTCTCTCTCTCTCTCTCTCTCTCTCTCTCTCTCTTTTCTCTCATCTCCTCTCCCCTCCCTCTCTCTACTCTTCTCCTCATCCTTTCTATCTACTCTCTCAACTTCAGAAATGCATATTTTCCTCCTCTCCCCTCTCTCTTTTTTCCTCTTCCTCTCCTCCTTTTCTCTCTCCTCTCTCCCCATTCTGTCCTCTCTATCTCCCCCCTCCCCCTCTCCTCTCCCCCTCTCTCTCCCCTTCTCTCTCTCTCTTTCCCCTTTCCCCTTCCCTCTCTCTCTATCTCTACTCTCCCCTCTTCTCTCTCTCTATCTTTTTCTCTCTCTCCCTTCTCTCTCTCTCTCTCTCTCCCCCTCTGTCTCTCTTTTCTCCCCCCTCTCTCTCTCCCCCTCTGTCTCTCTATCTCTCCCTCTCTCTCCCCCTCCCCTCTCTTCTTCTCTCTTTCTCTCTCCCCCCTTCCTCTCTCTATCTCTCCCCCCCTCTCTCTTCTATCTCTCCCTCTCTCCTCTATCTCTCTCTCCCTCTCTCTCTCTATTTCTCCCTCTCTCTCTCTCCTCTCTCTTCTCTCTCTCTCCCTCCCCCCTCTCCTTCTCTCTCCCCTCTCTCTCTCCTCTTTCTCTTTTCTCTCTCTCTCTTCCTCCCTCCCCCTCTCTCTCTCAGAAATCGCATACACACAATAATCTCGTCATCGGTGAACCTTGGGGTTCTCAAGCTAAGAACGTAGAGAAAGAAAAAAACGAAAGGAAAGAAAAGAAATCAGCGATGTATTTTAATAGAAGAAAAAAATACAATAAAGGTTTCATTGCAACCTAGCTGAGACTTGTCAATCAAAAACACACCTCTGTTTTAAAAAAAAGAAAAAAATATATATATAAAAAAAATATATATATATATATATATATATATATATAATATATATATATATATATAAAATCAGCCACCCCCCAACTAGATTATATATATATATACATTCTCTCTCTCTATCTCTAGTCACCCCCCCCCCCCCCTCCCCCACAAACTAGATTAATCGGTCCCGGGAAATATATTCCTTTAACATTTCTTTCAAACAAACCACGACTTTCAATAAATAGTAAATAAATTAAAACAATACTTCTTTTAGAACGTATAGGTTGAAATTTTGTTTACCGTCCCCGTAGAATTAGTAGAGGATACAGAAATACCCAGGAAACCAATTCAGGATGGGTGTGCTTGTTTTCACAGTTACAAATGTACAAAATATCGCTTTTCGCTCTTTTCTCCTTGACGAATTATGGATACTGTCATGGCCCTGCCCATGTCTAGACTCGAACGAAGAGAAGCACGCTTTGTGTTTTTTTTTAAATGTCCGACCGTTGTACAAGGCCCAATTATGAGAGCATGCAAGTACAAATTCAACGTGTAAATGCTGGGGGTAAAACATAGGACAATGCTGCTTTTTCTGTGTGCTTACCTGCATCTTCACAAGACCTTCATTGGTAAATCTTTGCGAAATTCCTCTTAGCTGCATTTTTAGACTCAGACAGACTTCATTGATAATTTGAACAATATGCAATTTTGTCTCCATACAGCATGTAGTTCCTGATTTGTAATAGTCACATAGTCTTCAATAGTAAATAGTCTCCAGGATTCAGATTGTTTCCATCATTCTGTATTCAGTTTGTTGTTCGTTGTTTGTAGGGGGATTTTTCCCTAGGGACATGTCATGTTTCATGTAGTTACACAGTGTTTTGTGTGTTCTTGTTTTCATGTACATTTCACAGTCAGATATAATTTATCGATGTTTAGGCCTACCCCCTTATTGAAGGGTCTGTTGGCCTGTATTCTTTAAATTTCAGAGTTCAGAGTTGAGCTTATTTATAGCTCAGCCGCAAGCCTATAATAGTAGCAGTTAATCTTTAGCGGTCAAGTAGTAGCAGTAACGTTTTTTAAAAAGTTTAAAAAGTTAGTAGCTGTGGTGGGTTGTGGGTGGTGTCATTATTATCCACTATATATTATTATCATGGTTAATCTTTTATCATCATCATTATTATAATTTGTTTTCATTGTTATTGTTATTGGTAGGCGGTGGTGCGGGTTGGGGTGGTGATGGGTTTTGTCACTGCGTCGTTGTCCTCGTCCCGCGTTCTTCGTCTGCATCATCAACAGCAGTTTAATAGTCTTAGTTGCTGAGTTTGTTTAGCTCGGGGTATAGTAGAGTAGCTGGTATTACTATTAATAATAAAAATAATAATTAAATAATAATAATATATGGAAATTTATATAGCGCTGATCTTTGTTAAAAAAACTAACAAATCGAGCGCTTGCACTCAATCATTTTAAAGGCATGAACTCTCCTTTAACATAATGAGAAATCCATGCGCGCGCACTACGCCACGCACACGCACGCACAAAACATACACACCACACACACACCACACACACACACACACACACACACACACACACAACACCCACACACACCACACACCACACACACCAAACACATCGGAACAAACACTTACTTAGACGGTGAAAGATATATGCTGTTGAAAATTAGGGGACAGATATGTGGGGGGAAAGTTTCTCTTGGTAGGAATTTAAGTGGTGTTTTAGCTGGATTGAAGGAATCAATGTGAAGGCTTTTGTCGAAGTGAATGATGGGAGGTCATTCCAGGTGGTAATGGACCAGAAAACAGTGAAGGGAGCGACGGGCCAACAGTGGTTTGTTGATTGTATTGGGTGTTCGAAAAGCACAAGTTATCTGCGGCCTTCTACGGACCTGAAACGAAGGATGAGGAACGGGATGGAGTGTACAGAGTGGAAGACGAGTGTTTACAGAGATTTAAGAGGGTTGCAGATTTTTTGTGGAGATCATTCTGAATCAGAGGGTTATTGATTTTTATACTGCAGTCTTGGTGAGACAGGGCCCCCCAACCAGTGAAGAGCAAGTAGTTGCTGGATGAGGGAAGCTTAAGGAGGGGGATTTGTTCAGATTTTTTCTTTCTTAGGACCAGTCGAGCTGCAGAGTTTTGGATGCGTTGAAGAGAGTGGGATAGATGATGCTGGTTAGGCCAGCCAAAAGAGAGAATTACTGTAGTCTTAAACGTTGTGAAAGAATAAGAGATTTGTGACAAGCTATGTGGAAGTTGCATCAGTTTAGTTGACAGATTACTTGCGTGCGAATCGCGCTTACGCGCCGTAATTGATTAGTAGCAAGACTGGCAGGTCTGGGTGATGAATTTTTCTTAGAGAGTTTTTTTGTTGTCAAGGAATACTCCTAATACTTCTCAGGAGTTGGACAAAGGAACTGACGTATTGGTCCGAAATATTCTATTGAAGTTTTTGTGATGTGATACGAGGAAAAGTTTTATGTTGGGTCCCCTATGAGCATGTGCTTCGGTTTATCGGCATTAAGTTGTAAATTTTTCTGTGTCATCAGTTTTTGAATGTCTTGAAGACAGTTCTAGGGACATTATTTGACAACGAGGGGATAGGCAAGTTTTCAACAGTATCGCTGCACTGATGTTGTAGAAGTATCATCGGCATAGAAATGATGTGATCAATAGGGTGGTTTTTATTATATGGTGAGAGTGGAGCTGTTGTATAGAAGTAAAGAGAACATGGCCCAGGATTCCTCTGATCCCTGCGGGACTCCTTCCACATTCCATTTTGACAGGTTTTTCAGGTTTTTTTGGTTTTGGTTTTGATTGAAATTTTTTTTATTGAATGTGTTTACCAATAACTTTCTGGGAACCGGTCTGTGAGGGGTTGGAAGTAAACCAGGTGAGGGCTGTTTGCCCATTTTTATACCAAACGTTTTTTGGAAAGAGGCGGGAAAGAGAGAACGAGGACGAGAAGAAAGAGAGAATTGAGTGTTGATCTATGGTATCAAGGCTGCAGATAAGTCAAGAAATAGTGTGAGGAGGAGATTTTTTGATTTTTCCTGCAACAGAAGCAAGTAGGATATAAGTGTTATCAAAAGTATGGACTAGGGTGGTTTCGTGAAGCTGTGGTTGGGGCGGGCCGGAGGGCGGGTAGGCAGACTGAAAAAAGTGGGAAGAAGATCATTGGAACTGGATGGTGACTGTTGAAGCTGTTTTAGGTTTGAGAACAAACTTTTTTTCTGAGTACTTTTTTGAGTATTAAAGGGTGGGGAAGTTTTGAGACAGGGCCTATAATTCTTCAGAATGTTGGGATCGAGCGGTTCGTGCCTTTTTCAGGTAGAGGTTTTGTGACTATTGCTTGTTTTTTTAATGGCTGATGGAAAAAATTGGGAAAATTTTCCTGACCCTGGAAGAGATATGAGTTTACTTATTTATAAGTGATAATAGGCACAAGAAGTTTGTGGAAAAAGGGCATTGTGAGAAGGAAAAAGGAGCAGGTTATGGGATATACAAGGTCGCATGATACATGATTTTATAGTATTTCTTTTCAGATTGCATGATTTCTTCCTTTTTCACTTGTGGGATGGAAGGAAAAAGAGGGATTTAGTGCCTGCAGTGAACTGGGGGGGTCAGGGGGAGGCGCAGGCTGGAATTGAGTTTGATCAAGTCAGGAAGCGTAGTTTCGAAACTTATCTGAAAAAAGAAGGTCAGAAAATATGGATGGAAGTTCAGGAACAGGCTAGTGTGTGGGTTGTTAGGAGAGGAGTTGGTTTTTTTTTGCAGATCAAAGGATTTTGAGGTGAGGGGAAAAAAAAAAAAAAAAAAAGGAGATTTTATGAATTGTAGCACAGAGAGAATTTGGGAAGGGAAAAGAGTAGTAGTCTGTGTCTTGGCTGAATGGATTGAAGAGTCTTGATTTGTTTATTTGTTTTCGGAAAAGCGGTTTTGTTGATTTCAGGTTTTGGACGTCCGCCACTGCCGTTTAGTTGCCGGCTGTTTGCGTCTTCGCTATCAAGATGTCTTGGGTATACCATGGCGCACTAGGGTCTGGTCAGGGAGGTAGGATGATCAGTAGGAGGTGCTTTGCTATCAAGCAGTTGGCGGGAATAGTGTTGTTATAGTGATCAGAGAGGTCTGTGTTTGGTCAGAGTTTTGTTTGAAAACGTTCGGAGCTTGGGGAAGAGATGGTACTTATGAATGTCTAAGGGCCTAAGATTACGACGAGGTAACAATAATTTTTCTTCGTTCTGACAGGTTTTGTGTATGTTGAGAGATGGAATAAGAATGGCGGATATGATCAGTAATGCAGTTCCGTCGGTGCAGAAACAGATTTGTCAGAAACAGATTTTGTTGTGCAATGATTGAATGAAGCATTTTATTTTAGTAATCAGCCAAGTCTAAAATATGACAGATCTGTGCGTTGCTTCGTTTACCAGTTGAGAGAGAGAATGGTTGGTTGGACAGAGGAATAGGAAAGAGAAAGACGTTTGACTCTGGAGAAGAAGAGGTCTGGTTTGTCGGAACGATTGGAAGTTGAATTTAGTCACCAAGAAAGAATTATATAAGTTTAGTAGCTAAGCAGCAGCAGCAGCAGCAGCATTAGCAGTGGATTATCGTTTTATTATCATTTTCTTGTTCTTTTCTCCTCCTCCTCCTCCTCCCTTCTTTTCTTTCTTCTCTTCATAATTCATCATCATCTTCATCATCATTGGCGTTATATTATTATTATTATTATTAGTGTTGGTGTTGTGTTGTTGTTTTGTTGTTGTTGTTGTCGTCGCCGTCGTCGTCATCTCGGTCTTCATTCATCAATCATCAGCATCCTAGTTAGTAGTAGTAGTAGTTATAGTAGTAGTAAGTAGTAGTAGTAGAGTAGTAAAGTAGTAGTAGTAGTTAGTAGTAGCAGCAGTAGTCTTGTAGTTGCTAGGAGTAGTAGTAGTAGTAGTAGTTAAGTAGTAGCAGCTAGCAGCAGTATTCACCATCTTCTTCTTTGTCTTTGTTGTGCCGTTCCCATCCTAGGGCAACCGACCGAACGCTAAGGTCAGAAAAATTATCTGGGCTTTGATCACGGATAAATATCACATCCACTCAAAGCTAAAAGTATCACTGAGCACTCTCAAATACTAAAGCAACCAACAAAAACTTTAACCAAAACAAAACCAAAACCCAAAACCCCCCACAGAAACCCCCCATAAATAGCTACACTATCGTCATTACAATCGAAACTATCGTCAGAACGTAAATGAACGATTCATCCTGTTACACACGAAAGGGAAAGGGAAAACGGAAAAAAAAAAAAAAAAAAAAACCCATACTCCTCACTATGCGTTATAGTAGTAACGTGTTATCTTTCGTAATCATTTGGATTCCGTAGGGCTAATAGTTGCTGTTGCTGAGGCACCTGCAGCCACGCCTTTTCTTGCCATCAAAGTATGTAAACACTACTAGACACTGCTTGCGACGCGATTAGGTGAAAAATTGCGTTCTTTGGTGAAGTTTCACTTGTAAATTATTTTACTAGTGTGGAAGTATGGAGGAAGGAAGAAATGCCAAGGGAAACAAAGAAAGGAAAGAAGGAGAGGCAGGAGTGTGGAGAGGGACGATAAGAGGAGACGAAGGAGGAGGGAGAGTGAGATGGCTCGAGTGTGGAGATGGATAAGTCCGAGAGAGTGACGAGATGGGAGGTTGAGGTTTTCGGAAGGCGGACGCCAGTTTATTTTTAGTGGTTGAGGAGGTGAGAGATGGGTTGAGAGAGAGAGAGTGAGAGTAGATGAGAGCTGAGAGGTTTTTATTGAGGGTAAATGGATGTAGCTTACAGCCTTCTTTTACACCATGATCCCTCAGAAGAGGATCCGAGAGAGAGAGAAGGATTGTGAGGTTGTTGTGAGAGAAGAAGAGATGAGACGAGAGAGAGAGAGAGGAGACTGTGGTGTGTGTGTGTTTGTTTGGGGTTTTTTTTTTTTTGGTGGTTTTGTGTTGTGAATGGTGTGTGTGAGGGGGAGGGAAACCGAGGGGAGAAAAACTCGGAACTTGGAATTGGAATTAAAAATCAAGACTTCATCTTTTTTTTTTTTAATCTGTCTTTTTTATCGAAAAAAAAAAAAAAAAAAAAATAAAAAAAAACAAACAACTTGGTGGTCTAATTGCTGGCTGCTGTCACGAATGCTTGTATAGATTCAGTGTGAATGGATTTGTGAGCTAGGCTGCATGAGTATGAGAGAGAAAAAGACAGACGATGAGAGAGAGGAGGGGAGAGAAGATTTGTGAGTCGTGTGTCTGAATGTTTGTTATGTATGTATGTATGTATATATTATATATTATATATATATAGTATATATATTATATATATATGTATATATATATATATATATTATATATATATATTGTATTATTTATTACTATATATATTATATATGTGTGTGTAGTAGTGTTTGTTAGTGTGTGTTATGTGTGTTTGCTGTGTGTATTATGTATATATGTATGTGTATATGTATGTAGATGTATGTTTATGTATGTATGTAAGTAAGTATGAATGTTAATGTATGTATTGTCATTGTATGTATGTACGTCTGTAAACATGGTGTGTGTATGTATACGTATATGAAGGGGGAAGGAGTGACGAGGAGATGGAGAGCAGATTCTTTGTACGAGATAGGCAGAACACAGACAGAGACACATGAGAGCTGACTTGAGGGGGGGAGTTGCGGAGTGGAGGCCGGAGGATAGGACTTAAGAGAGTGAAAGGGGTGATTGACTGTGAAGATGTGAAAGGGGATGTTCGGGCGGATGAGGTGACAATCCTGTCCTCCTCCGCACCGCCCACCCCCCACTACCACTTTGAGAGTGAGATAGAGAATGGATGGAGAGGGAATGTAGGAGCGAGGGTTTCGTGAGAGAGATTTTTATGGAGAGTTAGAGTGGCTGAGGGATGTGATTCTCGATAAGTTGATGACCGATTGGGTGGGTTGAGTTTTATGATGTGATGGGGGGTGATTGGGTGTGTTGAGTTGGTGCTGCGAGTTTGAATGCGAGATGTGAATAGAGGGTAGTTGACCTGCGAGGCGAGGAGGTTGCGTGCGGTGGACTTGTATGGTTACTTTGGTGGGACTTTTGATGGAGACTTGATTTGGAGATGGGGACGGGTGGGTGGTTAGGGTTAGATTGAGAGTTTGATGTCGCGAGGAGATCGAATTTAAAGAGAGAGTTGGGTTTCTGGGATCGGAGTAGTGAGTAGGGAGAGGGGAGGTTCTGAGATGCTGGGTTACGTAGCTGGAATTGGAGGATGATCTTTTTTGTGAGTTAGATTTTATATGGCGGATTTGAGAGAGAGAGAGATGTGAGAACGAGAGGAGACGAGGGAGATTTGTGGATTTGTGAGGAGTAGCTTTAGGAGGGTCGGGGCCGCTTGATGAAGTTCTTGAGAAGAGTGACGGAATCATAGTCGGCGACGGGATCCGTAGACTGATGATGTTGGAGACTGGGAGGCTATAGGGATTAGAACCTTACTGGTGGGAGCGAGATAGTGTTTGCTGGAGCTGTGAGGAGATCTGAGTGCGCATGACCCATCTTGAGAGGTGATGCTCGGATTTTTGATAGTTTTTGATGTGAGAACACGATTTTGATTACAGTGGTTGGGATGTTAGGCGAATGAGTGAGATCCGAGTGTGAGCTGAGGTTGTGAGAGATGAAGCGGAGGATTAATCGAGTCTGATGGGTGGGGGTTAAGGTTGAGTGGTTACCTTAGATTGTGGTCCTACTGATGATTATCTCGGGGGTTGTCGGTGCTCGGGTCTGAGTTGGTGTGTAGTGAGCTAGTAGGAGAGATTTTTTGATTTCGATTGGAAAGAGGGTGGGCTCTGGCGTTGAAATCGACCTGTGAGGGGAGGTGAGAAGTTTTTTTGAAAGGGATGACTTCTTATGTGACGCTACGAGTGGGGGTTGGCATGGATGTTAGCGAGGTTGAATTACTTGATAGGAGTAGAGTTTGTTGATGCGATTTTTATGGTCTAGATCAGGAGAGGTCGGCCGAGTTCGACTGCGAGTGGAGAAGGGAGTCTTGTGTTTGGATGACATAGATGTTAGAGAGAATATATCTTTGTCGATCGTTGATGCCGAGTGTTGAGGATTTATTCAGTCGTGTTTAATCGTAAGATGGTGATGAGAGGGGGACCTGAGGGAGAGCTCATTTTATAGTAGTGGCGATTGAGGGGACGAGACGGAGGAGTGGCTGAAGAGGAGTAGAGGATTTTCTAGAGGATGACGATTCATGGGGAGCAGGCTGAGGGATGTTTTTTATGAGTGCTATGATGTGATTGAAATGAGAGTGATGTGAAGCTCGGAAATACGATGATGGGAGACAGTGCAGAGAACAACGACTTGGAGGTGATGGAGTGATTGGAAGAGGATTATGGAGGCGAGTGTTGAGTCGTGGAGTTTGGGAGCGATAAGATGAGAGATGTGGTGAGATGTGGATGTTTGAGCTGGTAGACGAGAGTCACGTGGAGTTGAGGCGATTATCTCACGGGGCATAGCGTGGATGTGGTGGAGTAATGACGTCTATTGGGGATGAGAGGGGATCTGACTGATTGGCGGCGTCTCGAGGATGAGAACTAGAGTTAGTGAGTGAAGATGTTGTGAACTCCTGAAGTTGTTGAAGTGGAGAGTAGTGTGTGAGATGGGGATGGGACAGTAAATAGTATCAAGACTTGAGTGATGGGAGTGTGTGGGGGACTGGGAGGTCGGTGAAGAGAGAGTTGGGTATGATGTTTGGAATATCTTTTGTCGCGAGCGCGGGAGGAGGATGCTTGCTTTGAAGAGTGAGGAGTGAGGATGGATTGATGGTGGGAGTGGGCTGGGATCAGGAGGCAGAGAAGGGAGGTTGGATGTTAGTTGTGGCTCGGAGGGAAAGGGGATGGCGAGGCATTTAGACGAGAGAGATGAAGCTAGAGTAGGGAAGAAGAGGGGGACGAGTGGAACCTCTTTTGACAAATCTTT
This sequence comes from Rapana venosa, assembly GCA_028751875.1. Lineage (NCBI taxonomy): Eukaryota > Metazoa > Mollusca > Gastropoda > Neogastropoda > Muricidae > Rapana > Rapana venosa. The sequence goes on along the minus strand of CM054136.1, from coordinate 92,909,550 downwards.
GTAGATTTGATTCGAGAACGCAGATTTTGATCGAGTCGTATGATGAGAGAGGAGGCGAATCAGAGGAGTATGTTAGTGAGAGATTCTGAGGATATGTAGAGGAGGGATCAAGAGAGGATGAGAGGGCGAGGAGTATGAGGGGGCGAGGCGGATGAGGAGAGGATGAGAGATATGGGAGGAGGAAGGGGAGAGAGGAGGGGGCGGGGGTGGGGGGGCAGAAGGGGGGTAGGGGGGGGGAAGAAAGGGGGAAGAAGTAGAAAGAATAAAAGGATATTCGAGAAAAGGAAAACAGACGAGCAAATAATTTGTTTTGTAAGAGACTATGAGATGGTCGAAACTGGAACGAAAGGGTATAATCAGAAAATTTTATTTGGTGTTGAATTGTTTTTACCTTTTATTATATTTATTTGTTTTTGTTTTAAATTTTTTGCTTGTTTGTTGTGTTTTTTTTTTGTTTTGGTCTGTGGAAGGGCTGCCATCGCAGCCCCTTTCGTCCGTGATTATAAGTGCCACATGAAATTAGAAAGAGCGTTATTTTTTTGATTTATCGGAAGTTCGGGGTTGTGTTGTTTGTTTTTTTTGTTTTATTTATCGTGGCTTTATGTTTGCTTTGTCTTCTTTTTGGTTTGTTTTGTTTAGTTGTTTTTGGGGTTTTGTTTTTAATCTTTTTCTTGTCTTTCCATTCAAGGAAATGGGCAGTTGAGGAGAGAGCTGAGTTAGTTGGTTAGGAGCGAAGTGAGTGGATTTGCGGGATTGGATTGAAGAGTGATAGGAGTCGGAGAGAGAGGGAGTGATTCGGTCGTCACTGATAGAGAGAGAGAGTGATAACGATATAGAGAGCGGGATGACGGATCTGAGAGAGGAGAAAGGGAGAGAGGTGAGGTGGAGAGAGATGAGAGAGAGAGAGAGAAGAGGAGAGAGAGAGAGGAGAGTGAGAGGAGTGAGAGAGAGATGAGAGAGAGATGTCGAGATGAGAGAGGGAGAGAGCGAATGAAAGCGGGTGGTGTTACTGGTTTTCAAATTAGCCTGAGGCTAGGAGTGGTGGGGGGGTGAGGGGAAGGGGGGGGGGGGGTGAGGGATGAGGGAAATGAGGTCTAGGGCCTCATTATTTTTGTTGGCTTTATAAAATTGTTTTTCTGTGAAGTAGCCTTTGGACGTAGAAATTCTCTCTCTCTTTCTACTCTCTCTCTCTCTCTTCTCTCTTTCCCCTTTTTTTTCTCTTCTCTCTCTCTCTCTCTCTCTCTCTCTCTCTCTCTCTCTCTCTCTATCTATCTATCTCTCTCAACTTTTCAGAAATCGCATTTCTCTCTCTCTCTCTCTCTCTCTCATCTCCTCTCTCTCTCTCTCTCACTCTGTCTCTCTATCTCTCCCTCTCTCCTCTCTCCCTCTCTCTCTCTCTCTCTCTCTTTCTCTCTTCCCCCTCTTCTCTATCTCTCTCCCCTCTCCTCTCTCTATCTCTCTCTCCTGCCCTCTCTCTCTCTCTCTTCTCCCCCTCTGTCTCTTCTCTCCCTCTTCTATACTTCTCTCTCTCCCCTTGTCTCTCTATCTACCCCTCTTCTTCTCTCTCCCTCTCTCTCTTCCTTTCTCTCTCCCCTCCTCTCTCTCTATCTCTTCCCCCCCTCTCTCTCTATCTCTCCCTCTCTTCTCTATCTCTCTCCTCTCTCTCTCTATTTCTCCCTCTTCTCTCTCCCTCTCTCTCTCTCGCTCTCTCCCTCTACTCTCTCTACTCTCTCTTCTCTCTCTCCTCTCTCTCTTTTCTCTCTCTCTCTTCCTCCCTCCCCTCTCTCTCTCAGAAATCGCATACACACAAAAATTCGTATCCGTGAACCTTGGGGTTCTCATAAGCTAAGAACGTAGAGAAAGAAAAAACGAAGGGAAAGATATGAAATCAGCGATGTATTTTAATAGAAGAAAAAATACAATAAAGGTTTCATTGAAACCTTAGCTGAGACTTGTCAATCAAAAAACACACCTCCTCTGGGTTTTAAAACAAGAAAAAGAACAAATGATATCTATATATATATCTATATATATATTTATATATTTATATATATTTATAATATATTATTATTATCAGCCACCCCTCCCAACTAGATTATATTTATTATACCTCTATTCTCTCTCTCTCAGTCAACCCCCCCCCACCCCTCCCCCACAAACAAGATTAGACAGTCTGGAGTATTAATTTTTTACCTTTACATTATGTAATAACTATTCAGACGTGTAACATGGAAGTTTAGGCGTAGCTATGGGTTTTTGTTGTTGTTTTTTGTTGTTGCTTGTTGAAAAATTTTTTTTGGGAATAGTTTTTTTTGTTGTTGTTGATTGTTATAGGCATAGCTTGTTTTTATCAATGCAAAGATATTGTGGTGGTTGTTTTTGCTTGGTTTGGTTTTTTAAAAAATAAAAACGTGCTTTGACGTGTCATGTTCTCACTTTTCTTACTGTTTAAATTGTTTGTTGTTTGTTTGGGGGTGGGGGGTTGCTTCGTTTTGTTTTTGTTTTGTTTGGCGTTTGTTGTTGTTGTTGTTTGTGTCTATTAGTTTCCTTTTCTTTGGGGATGGGGTGTCAGGGGGTGGGCGGAGGGGGAGGGAGGAGGAGGGGGGTGGGGCTGTCGTTTGTTGTGTGGGTTTGGTGTTTAGATGATGGTATTTTTGGGTTCTGGCTTGTGTGGAGGGTTCGGTGTGGGAGGGGGTGTTTCTGGTGTGTTTGGGTTCTAGTTTTGGAGTTCTGGTGTTTGGGTTCTGGTTGTGTGTGGTTTACTGTGTGTGTGTGTGTGTATGTGTGTGTGTCGTGTGTGTGTGTTGTGTGTTTGTTTGTGTGTGTGTGTGTGTGTGTGTGTTCTGGTGTGTGTGTGTTCTGGTGTGTGTGTGTGTGTTATGTGTGTTCTGGTGTTGTGTGTGTGTGTGTTTTCTGGTGTGAGGGTTTCTGGTGTGTGTGTACGTATTGTGTGTGTGTTCTGGTGTGTGTGGTCGTGTGTGTGTGGTGTGTGTGTGTGTGTTCTGGTTGTGTGTGTTCTTGGTGTGAGGGTTCTGGTGTGTGGCTCTAGTGTTGAGATGATGGTTGTTTGGGTTCTGGTCGAGTGAGTCCTGGGTGTGGGTTCTGGTGTTTATGTGTTCTTTGTGCTTGTGGGTCTGGTGTTTGGGTTCTGATGTGAGTTAGTGTTGTGGCGTGAGGGATTCTGGTGTGTGAGTTCTGGTGTTGTGGTCGTGGTGTTTAGGGTCGTGGATGTTAGGGTCCTGGTGGTTTGGGTTCTTGTGTTTGGGTTCTGATGTTTGGGTTCTGATGTGTGGGTTATGTGTGTGTGGGTTTGGTCTATGAGTTCTGGTGTGTGTGGGTCGTGGTGTTTAGGTGGTGGTGTTAGGGTTCTGATGTTTGGGTTCTGATGTGTGTGGGTTCTACTCTATGTCCCCCATGCCACTGAATTCTGTATAACATTTTAATCCTTCCCGCTGGGCAGCAAAACCCTGTTAAATAAGGGCAGATGTTTATGAATAGATTACTTCGAATTGGGAGTCTAAAGTCGACAGCTCTGTCAATCCATCTCTCTCTGTCTGCCTCTCTCTGTCTGTATGTCTGTCTGTTGTCTGTCTGTCTGCTGTCTTCTCTCTCTCTCTCTCTCTCTCTCTCTCTCCCACCTCCCCTCTCTCTCTCTCTCACTCTATATATTTATATTATTATATATATATATATATATATATATATATATATATATATATATATATATGGCGCGCGGCGTGTGTGTGTGTACGTGCGCGTGTGTGGTGCGTTTGGTGCGAACGTGTTCGTGCGTGCGTGCGTGCGTTTGTGCGTGCGTGGAGATTCAGTTTGACTGCGATTAGGTGCAGGGGTTTGTGTTGTTTAACAATTAATAAGCCAAATTTGAAAATATAATTTAGTGGTTTGTGTGTATTTATGTGTGTGTTGTGTTTTAGTTATACCTCAGTGTGTGTGTGTGTGTGTATTTTAACGTGAGTCGGGTGGAGGTGTATATACTAAGCTTGCCTTGTTCCCCTGTTCCACGTCATAAAATTTTAGGGTGGAGCAATTTATCAAGCTGATCGTAATTTGCCTTAATGGGGCTCTCGGCACTTCTTAACACAGGTTATTGTAAACTGTTTCATAATAACTCTCTCTCCCTCCCTCTCTCTCTCTCTCTTCTCTCTCTCGCTCTCACTCTCTCTCTCTCTTCTCCTTCACACACACACACACATACACACACGCACACACTCTCACACACACAACACACACACAACACACACACGCACACCACACCACACACACACACACAACACACACGCACATTGGCAAAGTATCATGGGAGATTTACCCAGTTGGTATGCGCCACTACCCTTTTCTGAAAAATGTGATGGACTGAAGTAAGCACATTATTCATCCGCAGAGAATGCTGGCTCGGAGAGAGGAGAGAGATTGATTGAGAGATTGAGAGAGACTGAGATGAGAGGAGAGCGAGAGGATGATGAGAGAGAGAGAGAGAACGGGAGGCGATGTAGTGAGAGAGCGATGAGAGAGAACGAGGAGAGAGAGAGAGAGCGAGCGAGAGAACAGTGAGAGAGAGGAAAGCGAAGAGACGAGAGAGAGAGGGAGAGGAGAGAGAGAGAAGAGAGAGAGAAAGAGAAAGAAAGAGAGACAGAGAGACGAGTGAGAGAGAGAAAGAGAGATGAGAGAAAGAGAGAGAGAGATGAGATGAGAGAGACGGAGAGAGGAGAGAGAGAGAACGAGAGAGGAGAGAGGAATGAGGGAGAGAGAAAGGAGAGAGATGAGAGAGGGATGAGAGAGAGCGAGGAGAGAGAATGAGAAAGAGAGACTGAGAGAACGAGAGAGAGAGGAAATGAGAGAGAGCGAAAGTGAGAGAGGATGTGAGAGGAGGAGTGAGAGGAGACGAGATTGATGAGAGTTTTTGGAGTGAGTTGAGTTGAATTGGAGAGAGAGAGGAGAGAGTGAGACGTGAGAGAGACAGATCGAGAGAGAAGGGAAAGAAAGGGGAAGAGAGACGAGAGGAGAGAGATGAGATGCGAGAGAGAGGAGAGATGAGAGAGAGAGAGAGAGAGAGAGAGAGGAGCAAGGGCTGAGAGATGGGCGATGAGAGAGAGAGAGAGGTGAAGTCAAAAGTACTTTATCATCCTAGTAGAAGGGATGTTTAAACACTGACAGAAGTCATTATTAATCTAGAAAAGACACAAAGGAAAAGCTATGATTCATATTTGTTTAAAACGTTCCCAGCTAACTTTAAAGAAGAAAAAACTCACTCTCTTTCTTTTCTCTCACTCACACCAACACACCCACACACACACACACACACACAAAACACACACACACACACACGCACACACGCACGCACGCAACAAGACACACACGACACTTGAACGCTGTCTGAAGCGCTATTCTTGTTGCATAGACGACCTTGTGTGCAATAACATTCATCGCTTGTTAAGGACCCACGGCAACAAAAGAGTTTGGTCCCACGGCAACATTTCTGTAGGAAAAAGCAACTCTGAAAAGTTAAACAAAATAGGCTAATTACAAAGGACATTTGTTTTTGAAATGGGTAGCGCTGTGCTCTTGTTGCGACCCTCTCTCTCTCTCTCTCTCTCTCTCTATCTCTCTCTTCCTCTCTCTCTCTCTGTGGGGACTGGATTGTTTTTTTTTTTATATAAAAAAAAGCACGGAGTGCTTATCATTAACCTCAAAATAAAGAATTTGTCTTTGGTCGTTGTTCATTTCTCTCTGGAGAGAGCTTAGGCAGCCCGGAATTTCAAGCACGATGGGAATTCAGAGCATGGAGGTCTGCGCTTTAAGTATGTCCTAGGGAAAATAAATAAAATAAAACAAATCCCTACCCTGAACATGTTACCACACGCGGCTGCGTAGATTCGAACCGCACAAACTTCAAGGACGCGAGGAATTGCTAGTCCAAACGCTTATTTTTAACTTACAGCTGGCTATAGTTCCATCACACCTGGTCGTAGACAGAGAAAAAAAGGAGCAGGTGAACTTATCCTTTCGTGGCCAAAACGGACTCTGTCTTCCGACTCTTTGACGTCAATCACTGTTTTGTTTGGTCCCCTATGAGCACGTGATCGCTCATGGTTGCGGGGGGGTTGGTAGGGGTGGGGGGGGGGGGGGGGGGGGGGGGGGGGGGGGGCGAGGTGGGGGGGGGGTGGGGGGGGGTGGGGGGCCCCCGCGAGGAGCTGTTCATTTGATTAAAAAAGAAATTCCATCCCTTAAGAGTATAAATTAATTTCTGTTCGTTCTTAAGTTTTGTTTTGTTTTTTGGTGGGGGAATTTTGTTGTGTGTTTTTTTTGTTGTTGTTTTTTTGAGGGGTCTGTTTTTTGTTTTTTGTTACTTTTGTTTTGTTGTTGTTGTTTTTTTTTTAGGGGAGGGAGGGTCGTTTTTGTGTTTTGGGGTTTGTTTTGGGGTGTGTTTTTTCCGAAATCGATTTTTTAAGAGGAGAAAAAAGTTATGAATTATGAAGAAGAATGATGATCTTCCATTCTTTTCATCTCGTTGTCACTTGTGGTGTGTGTGTGTGTGTGTGTGTGTGTGTGTGTGTGTTTTGTGTGTGTGTGTGTGTGTGTGTGTTGTGTGTGTGCGTGTGTGTGTGTGTGTGGTGTGTGTTTTGATGTGTGTGTGTGTGAGAGAGAGAGATTCGTGCATGCAATTTAACCTCTTTCTCTCTCTCTCCCCCCCCCCCCCCCCCCCCCCTCTCTCTCTCTCTCTCTCTCTCTCTCTCTCCCTCTCTCTAACGAATATATTTGCTCTTTTGTTTTTCTCTATGTGTCTATTTTTGTCAACATCAAAAGAGAATTCTGTGAGCTATTCAAAATTCAGTTTGCGCGCGGAGAAGAAAGAAAGAAAGAAAGTATATGAAAGGAAATAAAATAAAAGATACTGGACTTGAGATTTGATGGAAAAACAGATTAGTTGCCACACAGAATCAGAAGAACGACCGCTTTGGAAAGGAATGAAGAGAACAGAACGAAAGAAGGGGGGTGGGAGGAGTGGAAGAAGAAGGGGATGGGGGTGGAGGTGGGGGGTGGGGAGGTCGAAGAGGGGAAAGCTGGTGGTGAAAGAGATAGAGAAGGAAGGAGAGGTGGGGGGGGGGGGGGGGAAGGGAGACTTTACGGGGAATTGATGAGGAGAGAGAGGAGGAGAGAAGAGAGAGAGAGAGAGAGAGAGAGAGAGAAGAGAAGAAAGAGAAGAGAAGAGAAAAAGAGGAAGAGAAGAGAAGAGAGAGAGAGAGAGAGAAGAGAAGGAAGAGAAGGAGAGAAAGAAGAGAAGAGAAGAGAAGAGAAGAAAGAGAAGAGAGAGAGAAGAGAAGAGAAGAGAAGGGAAGGAGAAAAAGAGGAGAAAGGAAGAGGAGAGATGGGGGGGAGAGAGAGAAAAGAGAGGAGAGAGAAAGAGTTTAAAGAAGACCAGGGAGAGAGAAAGGAGAGAGAGTGTGAGAGAGAGAGTTTTAAAAAAAAAGAAGAAAAACTAGAAACCCCCTTCCTCCGCCCATTTCCCACCCCCCGAAAACAAAAATAACAACAAAAAAAGGGTTTTGGGAAACCCCACCCCCCCCCATCCCTTTTCCCCCCACCCCCCCCCAAAAAAAGAACAACAAAAAAAACAATGGGAGTGTGGTTGGGACGAATCGGGATTTGTTGGTGTTTCGTTTTTTTTTTTTGTTCTCGGCTAGGTCGAGTGTTCACCAATGGTGAAATTTTGGGTATGCGACCGTTTGGGCCTCATTAGGTAGCCGCATTCCGACTTGGGGAAATGATTTTCTAAACCACACAACGTGCAGCGTTTTTTTGGGAAATTTTGTGCCGGGGAAAATTACACGCAATGGCCAACTTTTTGGAAAAATGCAAAACATTGGTGATTCCGAGGCGTCCCCCCTAGGCACTTCTCCCATGACGTGGGGGAACCTTCCTCCAGACCTGTCTACCTACACACCAGAAAAACCTGAAAAAGGCCGATATCTGGCCTTTGACCGCCCCAGATGAGGGGATACACTCTGTGGACTTAGAGGGCCCTTTAACAACACACGGCAGCTTTGTTCACCCCCAGGAATCACTGTCTTGGCTTTCGACGACGGACGGGCGACGAAGAAGAAATGAAATGCGAACGGGGCATGATGTTCGGTGTGACACGGAACCCCGGGTTTCATAGTCTCTTCATCCGATGGGGCTTTAGGGGGGGGGAGTGAAGTCGGTACTGTTTAACTAATGGGAAAAAATCTCCTTTAACAAGGTGCCCTTAGTAAATGGCTTGAAAAACCCGGGCCGTCGACCAAGAGCTCAACGCCGAACCCCAAAGGCAAATTTTCCCTCCCCCGAAGGAACCGTTTTTACCCGTTTAAAGAAGCAGAAAAATTTTTTTGCCTCTCCCTCTCTCCCCCTTCTTGGTCGTCAAGTCAAATCAATCAAAAAAACTTTAATTCCCTAAAAGGGGAAAACAAAGTTGTGGTTGTGTGTGGTTTCTTCTCATTTTCTTATCTCTATCTTTTTCCCCACCCCCCCCCCCTCGTCTGTTCTATCGTTTGTCTTTGGGTTTATCTGTCTCGATCCGTTCTCTGTTCTTCTGCCCGGTCTTTCTCCTCTGTCTCTGTCTTGTTTTATTCTCCTTTTCGTCTGCTCCGCCTTTTTCCCTTTCCCCTCTCGTCTGCGTCTCTTTCCTTTCCTTTTCTCTCTTCTTTCCTTTTCCCCTTTTCCCCCCCCCCCCCCCCCCCCCCCCCCCCCCCCCCCCCCCCCCTCTCTCTTCTCTCTCTCTCCTCCCCTCTCTTCTCTTCTCTCCCTCTCTTCTCCTCTCTCTCTCTTTCCTCCTCTTCTCCTTCTTCTTCTTCTCTTCTCTTCTCTTTCTTTCTTCTCTCCTCTCTCTCTTCTCTTCTCTTCTCTTTTCTCTCTCTTTCCCTCTCTCTTCTCCTCTCTTCTCTCTCTCTCTTCTCTCCTCTTCTCTCTCTCTCTCTCTCTCCTTTTCTCTCCTCTTCTCTTCTCCCCTCTCCCCTCTCCTCTTCTCTTCTCTCTCTCTCTCTCCTCTCCTCTCTTCCTCTCCTTCTCCTCTCTCTCTCTTTTCTCTCTCTCTCTCTTTTCTTCTTCTCTCCTCTCTCTCTCTCTCTCTCTCTCTCTCTCTCTCTCTCTCTCTCTCTCTCTCTCTCTCTCTCTCTCTCTCTCTCTCTCTCTCTCTCTCTCTTTTCTCTTCTCTCTTTCTTCTCTCTCCTCTCTCTCTTCTCTCTTTCTCCTCTCTCTTCTCTCTCCTCTCTCTCTCTCTCTCTCTCTTTTCTTCTCCTCTTCATCTTTCTCTCTCCTCTCTCTCTCTCTCCTCTCTCTTCTTCTCTCTCTCTTCTCTCTCTCCTCTCGTTTCCTCTCCCGTTCTCTTCTCTTTCGTTCTCTCTTTCTCCTCTCTCCTCTTCTCTTCTCTAATCTTCTCTTTGTCACACACCTTTCCAAAAGGATTTAATACAAAAATATGTATCTTTGGTGTGATGAATGGGAATCTGAAACTTCAGCCCTTGTTTACCTCCTGGGTGATTCCCTTTTGTGTTCACGACTTCCTCAGTGCCAATGCCTCCCTGAACAATGAAAAGGAGAGGAGATTAAGGGAAAAGAATTAGGCATGGTTTGACAGAGAGGCAGGCTTTAAACAAATTATTTATTCTGTTTATATCGAGGATAGTGGAATAAGCACTTATGGGCATTGTTTACCTCCAGCCCGTGTGTATGCGGTTTTAGTAAATTCTGTCATTGTTCTCACCGGCGCACAATGGCCTCCTCTTACGAAAAGCGGAACAGGATTTAACGTGTGCGCAAGATGTTCTGCGTGCGTTTGCACACGGGGTCTCGGTTTATAGTCTCATCCGAAGGACTTTTGGGGAGAGTGGAGTCGGCACTGATGTTAACTCCAGGGGAAAAATATCCCCTTGAACGGGAATCAAACCCGGGTCGTCAGATTGCGAGCGCAATGTTCTAACCACTAGGCTATCCCGTCCTCCATCAGTAGCCAAGTCCCTGAAAAATGAAAAGAGAGAGCTAGAGGAGATAGAGAAAAGACACAGGCAAAGGACAGAGAGGCAGAGGCAGAGAGAGACAGAGAGAATCAAAGACAAGAGACAAGGATAGACAGAGGAGAAAGACACAGGGAGAAGAACACAGAGAGGGAGGGGGGAGAGAGAGAGAGAGAGAGAGGAGAGAGAGAGAGAGAGAGAGAGGAGATGAGAGAGAGGAGAGAGGGGAGAGAGGAGAGAGAGAGAGAGAAAGAGAGAGAGAGATGCAGAGGACAGAGAGAAAACAAAGACAGAGAAGAAGAAGAAGAAGAAGAAGAAGAAGAAAAACCCGAAAGAAATAGAAAATGACGAAGAGAATGATTAATAAACAATAAGCCCCCAAATAAAATCATTGAAAGAGAAGAGAGTGTAGGTGGTTTTTTTGTGGGGGGAGGGGGGGGGGGCGTTAGTGGGTCAGAAAGAGAGAGAGAGAGAGAGGAAGGGAGAGAGATGGGGGACAGAGAGAGAGAGGGAGGAGGGAGAGAGAGAGAGAGGAGGAGAGAGAGAGGTCTACTCAGACATGCAAGCATCCATGTATACTCTCTCTCTCACTCACACACAACACACACACACACACACACACACACACACACACACACACACAACCTCCAACCAAACATTTACATCCCCTCCCCACCTCCACCATCCCCACCTCCACACCACCACCCCTCAACACACACACACACACACACACACACTTCCCTCCCTACACACAATCATCCTCCCCCACCCCACCCCTCATAACTCCATCCCCCACCCCCACCCCTCATAACTCCATCCCCCACCCCACCCACCCACACGCACACACACACATACACACAGACACACACGCGCGCGCGCGCGCGCGCGCAAAACACACGCACACTACACTACACACTAGCAGACTTTTATTGTACCTGATCTCATACAAATGCATAGGCGTTGCGTGCAGAGGGCAGCTTACATGCAGAAAGCATGGCTAGAAGGACCCCGTCTCTGAGTGTATAATAGGCTTTCTTTCCCTTGTACGGGGAGATTGAGAGACTAGCTGGAGAGAGAGAGAGAGAGAGGGGAGAGAGAGAGAGAGAGAGATGAGAGAGAGAAGAGAGAGGGGGAGAGGGGAGAGAGAGAGAGAAGAGAGAGAGGAGAAGGGAACTTGCAATGCTTTATCGATCAGTCGCCAGTCCCCTCCCCCCCCCTTTCCAAATCAGAGCCAACACACACACTCACAAACAGACAGACAGACAGAGAGAGCGAGAGAGGAGAGAGAGGGAGAGAGAGAGAGTGGGAGAGAGAGACGGAGGGGGGGGGGGGGGTGGTAAAATAGAGAGAGAGAAAGAAACAGTCAGACAGAGGCAGACAGACAGAGACAGACAGACAGAGAGACTCAGAGAGAGACTCAGAGAGAGACATGTTAATATATTTATATGTATTGATGTATATCGAGGATAATGGAATAAGCACTCGTGTTATTTTTTTACATCTAGTCCCCGCGCGTATGCGTTTTTGTAAATTTTGTCCTCTGTTTCCAGAAAGACAGACAGACAGACAGAGACACAGTAAGATAGACAAACAGACAGACAAGCGCTGAAAGAAAAGTATAGGGATGGAGTGTGTGTGTGGGGTGTGGGGTGTGTGTGTGTGTTTGCGCGGTGTTGTTGTGTGTGTGGGGGGGTAGGGGTTATGGTGGAGTAGTGGTGTGGTGCTGGTGGTGGTTGTGTGTGTGTGTGTGTATATGTGTGTGTATGTATGGTGTGTGTGTATGTGTGTGTGTGTGTCCTTCTGAGAAAGAAAGAAAGATAGAGCGAGCGGGGAGAGAGAGAGGGGAGGGAGGAGAGAGAGAGAGAGAGATGGGAGAGACAAAGATACAGAAAGAGAGAGGGAGGTACGGAGCGGGGGGGGGGGGGGGGGGGGGGGGTGAAAATGAAGGAAGGACAAAAAAGGGAGGACAGCGACAGAAGCTCTCTCTCTCTTTCTCTCTCTCTCTCTCTCTCTCTCTTCTCTCTGTGGAGAGGGGTAGCCTAGGGTTGAGTGAGCATTTCGTGATCTGCGACCGGGTTAGATTTCGTTAAGGGGGTTTTTCTCTGGTGTTAACATCAGTGCCGATCCATTTTCCCCAAAAGTCTTTCGGATGAGGCTATAAGCCAAGACCCCGTGTGCGAACGCACGAAAAACTCTTGGCGCACACGTTAAAACCCTTTCCCGCTTTTGGAAAGAGTAGGTTTATTGCGTGCGGTGGGAACGGTGAAAAAAATTGACAAAACTGCATACACACGGGGATTGGATAAAAAAAAAAAGCGCTGAGTGCTTACCCCTTTTTTCAAAATAAAAGAATAAAATAAAAAAATAAAAAAAAAATAAATTCTTGGTGTGTTTCTTTTGTTTTTTCTATCCCCCCCCCCCCTCTCTCTCTCTCTCTCTCTCTCTCTCTCACCACCAAAACCCCCAACACACACCGCCCCCCCACACCCGACACGACACAAACATCACACCCCACACACGAAGGGTGGCTGGAAGGGGGGGAAAAAAAATGTTAGGGGACAATTCAGAAAGCATTATGGGGGATGTTTGATATTTTAATAACTAAAAAGTCTTCATTTAAGTCTTTCTGGGCATTCCAAATCCCCCCGCGAAAAAGGGAAGAGGATCATGGTTTAAAGCCCAATGTGGAAGAACTATATGTATTAAAGAGGGTTTATAATATATATATAATTTAATATATATATATATAAAATATAATTATATATTTAAAATTATATATAATTTATATCGAGAAAAAAGGAGGAAGGAGGAGGAAGGGCTGGGGGAGAAAGGGAGATAATGAATGAGAAAAAAAAATGAGAAGCCCGAAAGGAAAGAAGGAGATGGACAGGGAGACATCGGAAAAATAGAGACAGACAGTCGCTGAAAGAAAGAAAAAAAAGAAAGAAAAAAAAACAGGGAAAATAACAGCAAATAAGAAAAGACGTGGGAATGAACGACCCCGAAAACGCAAAAAGCAAAAACGCAATTTATTTGACGAGGGTAAAAGATTAAGTTAAAGACTCTTTTTTTTTTAAAAACCAGCCCTCAAAACCCCTTAAAAGCTATGGTCAGAAAAAAAGACAGAAGACAATCAAGCTACCACAGATGGATGTTTAACAATCAAGCTACACCGACTGGAATGTTTAAAATCAAGAACACACAGACTGGAATGTTTAAGAGGTCGGAGAGGGGGGGGGGAAACACACCACAACACCACCACCACACAACACAAAAACAACCACACACACACACAAGATGCCAGAAACGGGAGAGAGATAGAGGAGAGAAGTCAGACAGAAGCAGACAGATAGAAGACAGGATGACAGACGAAGGGGGGGGGGGAGGGAGAGGGGAGAGGGAGAGAGAGAGGGGGGTGAGAGAGAGAGAGGAGGAGAGAGAGAGGCCACTCACAAAAAAAAGGAAAAAGGTGACTGGTAGTTTGATGTTTCTTGAAAAATTTTCACGATTTATTTTACGCATTTTAAAAATACATTTTTTCGCAAGGGAGTAAGGTCACCACGCTTTTCAATCCCCAAATCTTCGATTTTCTTTGCTTGGTATGTGCTATTTGCTTTATTCTCTCTCTCTCTCTCTCTCTCTCTCTCTCTCTCTCTTCTCTCTCTCTCCTCTCTCTCTCTCTCTCTCTCTCCTCTCTCTTCTTCACACTCTCTCTCTCTTGGTTTGCCTGTAGTTGAACATCGCGCTCGCAATTGCGACCCCCGGGTTTGATTTCCCCTTCAAGGGGATATTTTCCTTGGAGTTAAAATCAGTGCGACTCCCCTTCCCCCAAAGTCCTTCGGGGGACTATAAACCCCAGGTCCGTGTGCGAACGCCGAGAACTTTTGCGCAACGTTTTAAAAAAAAAAAGTTCCCCTTTTTGGAAGGTAGGCCAAAGTGTGTCGGTGGAAAAAGGGGTGACCAAAATTTTCCCAAACCCGCATACACCGGGGATGGATATAAAAAAAACAAAAAACCGAATGCTTTTCCATTATCCTCAAAAAAAAAGAAAACAAGAATAAAAAGAAGTTGTGCCTGGTATATGTGTGTGCGTGTGTGTATTCGAGTGGGGTGGCAGCGCGTGCGTGCGTGTGTGGTGGTGTGAGTGCATGTGTGCGTGCATGACCCCTCATACTACACTTTTTCTGTGTCTCGTTTCGCCCCTCTCACGTGCGCGCTTGCGGCACCGCTACAGACCCCCCCCCCCCCACAAACAACAATACCCAAAAAAATACCCCACACATACATACATACCCCACACATCCAACACACATCATTCACACTACACACGCACTCATAAAACGCAATACACACGCACATACACATCTTACGGTTTTAGGGTTTGCGACCGCAAGTCCTTGTTCCTGCACCAAAAATAAAGATCGATCGGGGGGGGATTATAAAGGGAGGGGGGGGAGAGAGAAGGGGGGAGAGGGAGGAGCGATGGAGAGAGAGAGAGAGGGAGAGGGGGGGGGGGGGGGGGGCCCCGAGAGAGAGGGGAGAGGGGGGGAGAGAGGAGGGGGAAGAGAGGGGAGGAGAGAGAGATGGAGAGAGAGAGGGAGAGAGGGGGAGGAGAGAGGGAGAGAGAGGGGGGGCAGAGAGAGAGGGGGGAGAGGGGGGAGGGAGAGGAGGGGGGGGAAAGAGAGAGGGGGGAAGGAGGGGGAGAGAGAGGGGGGCAGAGGAGAGGGGGGGGGAGAGAGAGGGAGAGGGAGGGGAGAGAGAGCGAGGAGGGGAGAGAGAGGGGGGGGGGAGAGAGGGGGGAGAGAGGGAGAAAGACAAAAAGCCCGGACAGGAGGGCGACAGACAGAGATAAATCAGCACAGAAATGCAGACACACACTGACACATGA
>CM054136.1:92872271-92894152 GCA_028751875.1 Rapana venosa | reverse complement strand
TGTAAGGGAAAATTTTAAGTGGGGGGGGGATGGAGGGGGGGGAAAAGGGGGTCCGGGTTTCCTTTAAAACCCGTTTAGCCCAAAAATGTTTTCGGCAACACTTTTTGCCCCGGAAGGGGTACATTTGGTTTTTTGGGGCTTAAAAAGTTTTTCTTTTTAAAAAATTTTGTTAAGCTACAAAATTTTCCGGGCACATTTTTTGGTTTTCCCCAAAAGCTCCTTTGGTTATTTTGTGGTACATTGGGTAGTTTTTCCTAAGCTACGGGTTTGTTTTGTTTTAAGCTCTTTGGTAGTTTTGCTGTAAGCTCGGAAATTTTCCCTTAAGTAAGGGTTATTTTTTCCAAAGGGTAAAAAGGTTTTAGTTTTTCTTTTCCCCTTTTTTTCTGTAGGTGGTTTTGGGTTTTAATTATATTTATTTTTTTTTTTAAATTTTTTTTTTTAAGGAATATTTTTTGGGGTTTTGCCGTAAGCTATACTTTTTGTTTTGCGAAAGCTACTTTGGTTGTTTTCCCGTAAGCTTTTTGCCGAAAAGCTAATTGGTTTCTCGGAGGTTCGGGTACTTTTTTTCCCTTTGTTTCTGGGGCTAAAAGTTTCTTAGTTTCCCAGAAAGGGTTTTTTGGAGATTTTGTTTTTGAAAATGTTTTCCCCCCCTTAAGGTAGCCGCATTTCCAAATTGGGGGTTTTTTTGGGTAGTTTAGGTGTTTTTTTTTTCTATGGCTTCAAATTTAAAGTTTATCTTATTATTGGACTTCGGAAACCATTTCTATAGTTTTTTTTTTCGATTTGGACGAATTGAAAACGATCATTTTTTACATCCCTAAAACTAGGCTTTTATATTTGTTTTTTTTTTTAAAATTTAATTAAATCTTTTTCTCTTGAGGAATGTTTTACCCCAAAACCGGGCCCGGTATGTGTCATGAAAATTTAAATTTTAACTTAAAAAATTATTGCTTTATTTCTTTTTATTTTTTCTGGGGACAAAAGTTCCTAAAAAAGGAATTCATTTCTACGATCCCATGAAAATTTTTGGAAAAGGGAAAAAACTTTTTAAACATTCGCAAAAATTTGAGCTGGATTAGGGAAATTTTTTCAAAAAATTTGTGAAATCACGCAAAACCCAAAAGATTTCAGTAACTTCACTCTATAATTGTCTCTTTTGTTCTGTTTTTTTCTTGGCTGGCTTGTTTCCCTTGTTTCCCTGCGTTTTCTTGCCCCCAAAAATCTTTTATTGATTTCACAAAAAGGGAAAGCTAAGAAAATTTTAAGAAATTCGCCTGTTGTTTGCTTTTCCCTATCCTCTCTCTCCCCTCCCCTCTCTCTCTCTCTTCTCTCTCTCCTTTTTCTTTTCTCTCTCTATCTGTCTTTTTTCCTGTCTGTCTGTCTGTTTTGTCTGTTTGCAAATACATATTTTTATATATGTTTGTATGTATGTTGTATGTATGTAGTTGTATGTAGGGAGTATTTTATGTATGTTGTAGGGTATGTTTGTTGAATGTATGTATGTATAGAGGGAAAGGGTGGATGGATGGATGGGGGGGTGGAGGGAATGGCAATTGGGAAATGGATGGGGGAGGGAAAGGGATGGTGGAATGGTTTGGATCGATGGGATCGATCGATCGTTTGAAGATAGAAGAGAGTAGAAAAGATGATAGATTAAATAGTAGATAGATAGGATAGTTAGATAGTTAGTAGATAGATAGATAGATAGATGGGATAGATAGGATGTTAGTTTAGATAGATAGAAAAGAAGTAGATAAAATTGTTAGATAGATTTATATAATTTTTCTCCTAAAGATTTGTTTTGGGTTTTTTTGCCTTTTTTTTTTTGCTTCTTTTTCTTTTTCTATCTCTTCCTTCATTTTTTTTAAACATTTTTTGCTATTTTTTTCCCTTTCTCTTTTTCTGTCCTGGTTTTTTCCCTTCCTCCTTGCCTTTCTTTGGCAGAACAGACCGTTTTGTGAAAAGTCTTTCCCTGACGGAAAATGGGGTCTTTTTAAATTGGGCTGAGGCGGCTTTCTTGGCGGGGAAATTCATTTTGCCAATCAAAATCCCCTTGGTGTCCCCTTTTTCTTCTCTTTTCACTGTAAAGGCCTTTATCTACCTCTTTCCTCTCTCTTTTTCCCTTGGGTTGTATCTTTTTGGTTATAATTTGTGCTTGTTTCGGGTCTGTCTGTCTGTCTGTTTTTTGCCACTGTTGCTTTATGTCTTTTTTGTCTCTGCCTCTCCCCTTCTCTCTCTCTCTCTTCCCCCTTCTCTTCTTCTGTCTTGTTCTTAAACTTTTTGTCTTTTTCCCCTCTGTTTTTTTTGTCTCTTTTTTCAAATTAAATTTTTTTTTTTTAAACTTATTTTTATATCTTAAAAATTTATTATATTTCAAAACATTTTTTTTTCCAGGCACGAAAAAAACGCGTCTTTATGGGAAACCGGGACATAGGGAACTGTTTGTTTTTTGCCCAGTACTCATTTGAATTCGGGGAGATTCATAAACCCTAGTATCATAGCCCACCCGTCTTTGTTAAAATTCACGGTGCTTTTATATTCCCCTCCATGCAAAGGGTCGGCGGTTGTTGGTTCTTTCTTTGGGTTTTTGTGAAAAACTTTTGGGTTTTTGGGAATTGTGCCTCATAAAAATTTTAAATTTGGGGGACGTTTGCTTCTGTTTTTTTTTTAAAAATTTCCAATTCCTAGTCGTATTTTTTTTTTTCTGTGTAGTCTACGTCGGTCAGAAATTCGGGGCAAAATTTATGCTCACTTCCCTTTCCCAAACTTGCTGACAAAGTAAAAATCAAATGAAAGTCAAATGAAAATGTTTCTCCATTACTTGAAAAATTTTGGGAATCAAAAAAAATTTAAAATTCCCTTTTTAAACTACTGAAAAGGACAATCACAAGTCGGGGGGAAAGCCTGTCTTTTAAAAAAAGTTCCAGAAAAAAGGGGGTTTTAGACAATTAGGGGAAGAATAAATTAAGCTTTGTGGCCCAAGTTATGGGCGGGGCACTGACTACTTGAAATAACTTGTGAATAGGGGAAAACCAAAATTTCCTCCCCTATTTAAAATAGAAAAAATCTTACCGTCCAAAAATCAGGTGATACTGTTTGGGTTCCTTAAAATTTTAGACCCAATTTCAATTCTTTTCTGTCTTTTTCAAAAAACCCTTTGAAAAACATATAAAAAACCCGTATTTTCCTACTTTGAAATAACAATCTATTAAATAAAGATCAGTCGGGTTTTTTCGTAAAACAAACCCTGCCCAAAGCTCTTACACAAATTACAAAACAATCTATACAAACTTCAATGAAAATAAAATATACAGGCCTTCTTTTTGTTAAATTTTTGAAAAAGCTTTTTGATGAAAATAAACCCCTTTCCCCTTATTATTGCGAAAAATTTTTCATTTTGTATAAATAACACCAAAAAAGTAAAATTTTTAAAAAGCTTTTTGTCGAAATAGGCAGCAGTAGAAAATTTGCAAAAAATTAAACATCAGAATAGTCCCTTTTAAAAATTGGAGTTCCCACAAGGGTCAATATTGGGTCCATTTTTTTTTTCAATCTTGTAAATGACTTACCCCAATTTTAGAATTTTAGCTGTAAAATGTTTGCTGATGACACACCCCTCAAATTTTTAGTGATTTGACCCCCCAGCCCTTTTCCAATAAAATTTCAACACAATATTAAAGATTGGGTTACTTGGACTAAGCAAAAACCATATGCCTTAAATACGCCCAAAAAAAATAAGTGAAAGTATGAAACTAGCAAGACAAAAGGGGACAAAAAAAAAAAGATAAATTCCCCCCTCTGTTGTTAGAAAAAAAGAGAAAATTGAAGGGGTTGACTCCCACAGAATTTGGGTGTAATTTTTTGCCCAAAAATCTTTTTTGGCCCGACCATGTGTTGGCGCTTGGAAAACGTTTTCTTAAAAGCTACTCGGGTTATCAAAAAAAAAAATTTTCTGAATAACCACTCCCCGAAAATTTCTTTTTTTGCGGCCTTATTTTGCCTATAGTTGACTATGCTTCATCTCTTTGGGACGTGCAGTATACAAATTTAAAAATTGTTTTCATAGATTATATAAAAGAAGCACTGGGAAACCCTTTTTCCCCACTTTCAATTTAAGCTCCCTAACCATCAACATTATTAAAAAAAACAAATATCCTAACCTTTAAAAAAAAGGGCTTTTCTTAAAAAAAAGCTCTATTTTGTCCAGAAAGTTTTCAATGGAAATGCCCCCCCCAAAGTTCACCAATAACTTCAAAATCAATGAACACAGACATAAAACCAAACTACTAAAATTTTCCGAAAACCCAAAAAATAAACTTTTAAAAACAGTTTTTGTAAACAGGTAGTGACTTTTTTGGAAAAAAGCTCCCCAAAAAAATTTTTTTTAAAAAAATTAAATTTAAAAACAAAAATTCGTTCAAGGGGACAGTAAAAAGCCCTTTTAATGCTTGAATGGCCTAGGAATTTTAAAATAATGCAAATTAACCATGATTAATACGGAAAAAAAAAACCATACTTTTCATTTACCAAAACTAATGGGTATTTCCCTACAAACAACCCAAAAATTTTAAATATATTTACTGTGACTAAAAAAATTTACGGGCAGCACTGTATATGTGTGGGGGAGGGGGAGGCAGGAAAGGGCACACTAAATTTTGCAAAGAAAATAAGAGAATTTTATGCAAAAATTTGTAAATAAACTGCAATGTTTTAAAAAGGTTTGGAAAAAGGGGAAATTAAAAAAAAAAATCTTTTTATTTGGTAGGGGCCTGGGTAGTTTATTGTGTTTTCCTTCCCCTCTCTCTCTCTCTCTTCTCCCCTCTCCTCCCCTTTTCCCCTCTCTCTCTCTCTCTCTCCGCTCTCTCTCTTCCTCTTTTCTCTCCCCTCTTTTCTTCTCCTCTCTCTCTCCTTCTCCTCTCTCTCTCTCTCCTCTCCTTTCCTCTTCCCTCCTTTTCCTTCTATTTCCCCTCCCCATGCCCCTTTGGCCCTTTTCTAATCCAAAAGATTTTTTCGGGGGGATGTTGTTTTTTTTAGCGTTTAAAAAGAGATGAGATTTTTTTGTTTGAATTTAAATTTTTTGTTTTTTTTTAAAAATTAAATTTTTTCTATTGATTTTAAAGGGGTTTTTCCCCTTTTTTCCCCTTTTTATATCCTCCCCACCCCCATCCTTTTCCCAAAGCCTTTTTTGTTACTTTTAGGGTTTTTTGTCTCATGGTGATGGGGGGTCATTTGGTTTTTTTGTTGTTTTCATGGTGATGGGTGATTTTTGTTAAAATTGTATCGTATTATAATAATCTTTTTTGTAATTTTTTATTTGACTTCGTTTCCTTTGGGTAGTTATTGTGTGAATATGTCATTTTTTAAAAAAAACGCTATTTGAAAAATTTGAGCGCATAAAAAGCACAGTTTGCTGGGGGAAAGGGGGAGAGGAGGGAGGCATTGAAAGGGAATATTTCAGTAATGGCGGAAACCTAGTATTTTCTAACGTTTTTTTCCTTTATCTTTTTATTATCTTAAAATTTAAAAAACGTGGAAAAAATGGTTTAACAGTAAGTGAAGTAAATTTTTGTGTCCCGACGCTTGTTTTTATTGTGTGGATGTTTAAAGGGTATTAAAATTTAAATTTATTATCATGCCCTATAATTTGAAACGAGTATAATCTAAAATGAGTGTTGTTTGGGGTCGCATATGGGTTTTTGGGTTATATATTGGGTTTTTTTCTCGAAATACACCCCACACACAATCTCTGTCTCTCTGTTCTGTCTCCTCTTCCCTTTTATTTGTCCTTTCTTTTTGGGCAAAAGTATATCCTGATGAAGGATTCATATTTTTTTTTTTTTCAATCTTTATTTGGGTTGCCTTGTATTAAGGGTTTTTTTGAGTGCCCCATTTTTAATATCTTATAATTAAAGTTTTAAAAGTTGGGGGTTCCCTTTTTACCAAAGTGTAGATGTTTATCCCTTTTTGATTATTAAGTTTGGTTGTGTTTTTTTTCTTGGTTTTGTTGTTGTTGTTGTTGTTGTTGTTGTTGTTTTGTCTTTTTTTTCTCTTTTTATCTCTTTTTTTGGGTTTTGGGTTTTTTTCTTCTCTTTTTTTTGTTTGTTTTTTTTGGGTTTGGGGTTTTTTGGGGGGGGTTGGGGGAGGGGGGGGGTATTTTAGGATTTTCTTTTAATTTTTTCGGGGGGGGGGGGGTTTTTGGGGGGGAGCTGTTTTAAAAAAGGGTTATTTCCCCTTTTTTTTTTGTGGACGTAAAAGTTTTGGGGTTATTATTATTGTTTTTATCCCTAACGGGGGGGGGAGGGGATGTAAAAAGCACATTGTGCTTTTCATTATCCTCGAAATAAAAGAATTTGTCTTTGTCATTTGTCATTTGTCTACGGCAAGGCCAACTGAATGAATTATTTTTCTCTCTGCCCTCTGTCTCTGTCTCTCCTCTTTTCTCTCTCCCCTCTCTCTTCTCTTCTCTCTCTCTTATATATATATATAAAATTTTTAAATATATTATTATATATATATATCCACAACAATTTGAAATTTTAGTATCAATTTTTCAATTTAAATAGTGCCCCTGAAATGGTCGTTGCGTCATGATTCCAAAAAATGGGTTTTTGTTTTTCATTTTCCCATTACACTTTGCTTACCAGATGTTGATGTTCCTCCCCCCCCCAAACCTGTTATTTGTGGCCAAAGGCCCAGTGTACATACAACCCCCTTTCAGAGTTCAAAGTTTCTCTTTTTTCTCCGCGACTAAATCTTTATGGGACTTTTTGTTGGGCAGACGAGCAATGCAAGTAAAGATTCGAAAAGTTTAAAAAAAAAATTGATGAAAACGCCACCAACAGTGCAGAAATGTTTAGGCTGAAAGAAAGGGAAAAAAGAAGCTGATGGAAGAAACAAAAACAAAGCCCGGGAGATGATGTCTATTTTTAAATGGACGTCAATTTTGGATAATCAGATGAAATTTGGAGGGGGGGAAGGAGAAAAGGAAATACAGTTAGGAAAAAAAATCCGAGGAAAAAACCCTTCCACAGGCAGAATATTTGGGAAGGAATTTTAAATATTCATTTGTTTTTTACCATTTTCGTTTTAAACCCTGTTCTGTTTTTAATTTTGAACGGGCTCTTTAAAGGGCTTAGCCTTTCAAAAGTTGTTTAAACCCTTTTCGGTACTCTCTTTGCTGGGTTTTTTTTTTTTGTGGTTTGTTCAGATTTTTAGCCGTCTTTAACCGGGGAAAACTTAAAGTAATTCAGAGTATTGAACGTCAAGGCCAGAATTGTGATAAAAAAAAGGCCGGGTTTTTGATAAAAAAACTACAGAAACAGCGCTAAAAAAAGTCCTTTGTAAGGGACCCCCAAACCGGTTTTTTTAAGGCAAAAGACTATAAAATCAATTGGCCTTTTAGAAAAGAAAAAGTAAATTACAACAAAATTTTTTCACGCCCGAATAATGTATCGAGTGTAAAAATTTCTCAAGAAAACACACGAGTTGCACCCTTTTTCATAAAAAAGCTGAGGGGGAATCATTTTAAGAGGTTGTAACAGTGGCTGTAACAGAAAAAAGCATTTTTCCCTTTGGTCTAAAACTTTCGAAATTTTGTGATTGCGCTAAAACATGATTCGAAGAATACCTTTTTATTCTACATCTTTCAAGTTTTTGGGTTTACTGTTTTCCCTTGCTTTTTTTTTTCCGGGGGAAGACTTAATCTAGACAATTTTTTAAACTTTCCCCGGGGGGCGTTTTTAAAACGTTGAAAAAAAGATGACAGGTTTAGTTTTAATTTTGCTGAATCTCAACGGATTGTGTTAAATTGTATCGCATTATAATAATCATTATTGTAATCTTATTTGACTTCGCTTGCTTGGATAGTTATTGTGTGAAATAATGTCATTTTAAATAAAGGCGGCTATTTGAAAAGTATGAGCGCATAAAAAGCTACACGTTTGCTGGTGGAGGAGGAGAGGAGGAGTGTCATTGAAGGTAATATTTCTGTAATGAAACGAATGCCTAGTATTTTCCTAACGTTTTATTCCTGTATCCTTATTATTATCTAAAGTATAAACGTGAAAAAATGGATGAACAGTAAGTGAAGTAATTTGCGTGTCCTGACGTTCTATGATTTTCTTTTTTTAATTCTTAAAACATTTTTTATTGAAATGTGGTGTGTGGACGTGAGCGCGCACGCCTCAGGTGTGCATGAGTATGTGTGTGGGCGTGTATATGTAATGTGGTAATTTGTATTTTCAATTATTTCCTTATTCGATTTTTTCCTTTTTTTTTTTTTTTTTTTTGTTTTTACTGGGTTTATTTAATGTAAACGATGCAATAATGTATGTCCTTAGTATAATTCATAACGAATTGTTCTTAAGATAGATGCTTGTTGAAAATAAGCTATAGAATTGCTTATTCCAATGTACCACTGGAAATAAAATTTGGACTTGACTTGACTGAACACACAAACACAACACACACAAACTCACCACACACAAACAAACACGCACACAGACACACACACAAACACACACACACAAAACACACACACACAGACCACACACACACAAACACACACAACAATAATCACTCACTCACACACACACACAAAACACACAAACACACACATACACACACAGAACACACAAAACACACAAACAACACAACACACACACACACCGACACACACACACACACAAAGACTCAACACACAGCAGCACGCGCGATGTTGTTTCCTATGTGGAGTCATTCTAACTGAAATGAACGGTTTGTTTTCAGACTGGCAGAGTAAGGCATCAATGCAATATGTAAGTTCGCTCAGACATCTCATCAAAAGAAACATCGTTTTTAAACAAGCCATAGTCGTTCAAGCCGTCAGTCATTTCCACTTGTGGCAGCGACGTGGCTCACCCAGCCTCTTGGTGAGGACTACGGAGCACATCAGCGGCTTTGTTCATGCATGACCAGTCAGTGTCCTGCTTTTGGGCATCACTCTAACACAGACGGCTAATGGTTTATTATAATAAGCCTTTCACAGGAGCTGCTTCTTTATGCTGGAGAAAGCATGTTACTGTCGAGCATGACTGCCCGTAGTTATGCCCTTGAAATCCTCGTCAGTTGCCCGTATCTAGTGTCACTTATCTCTCTCTGTCTCTGTCTCGCTCTCTGCTGTGTGTCTGTCTGTCTGTCCTCTCTTCTCGCTCTCTGTCTGTGTGTCCGTCCTCTGTCTCTCTCTTCTCTGTTTCCTTCTGTCCTCCTCCGCTGTCTCTGGTTCTGTCTGTCTGTCCTGTCTGTCTCCTCATCTCTCCTCTCGCTCACTCTTCTCACTCCTGCTCTCTTCCTTCGTTGGTTCTCCACCAGGGTTGTGCTTCCAGTAGTCCACCTACAGCTGCAGTCTGACTCCTGGCCTTCCGGTGAACTTCAGTCCTCTCAGCGCAGCGAATGCCTACACGATGAGAACAAAGGGCTGGAAGGCGATTACAGTGCCTGAAAACCTCTGGTTTTGGTAAACACATTCGTGATTTTGTGAAGGAAGTTGAACCAGAGGAAGAAAGAGAGCAACAATAGAAAACCATGGCTGCTTGTGGAGGAAGAGCAATAAGAACAACAATATAGAACCATGACTGCTTGTGGAGGAAGAGCAATAAGAACAACAATATAGAACTATGACTGAGTGTGGAGGAAGAGCAATAAGAACAACAATAGAAAACCTTTACTGCTTGTGGAGGAAGAGCAATAAGAACAACAATATAGAACCATGACTGCTTGTGGAGGAAGAGCAATAAGAACAACAATATAGAACTATGACTGGCTGTGGAGGAAGAGCAATAAGA
Organism: Rapana venosa; assembly: GCA_028751875.1. Taxonomy (NCBI): domain Eukaryota; kingdom Metazoa; phylum Mollusca; class Gastropoda; order Neogastropoda; family Muricidae; genus Rapana; species Rapana venosa. The sequence continues at coordinate 92,884,331 of CM054136.1, read as the reverse complement.
ACAACAATAGAAAACCTTTACTGCTTGTGGAGGAAGAGCAATAAGAACAACAATAGAAAACCATGACTGCCTGTGGAGGAAGAGCAATAAGAACAACAATAGAAAACCTTTACTGCTTGTGGAGGAAGAGCAATAAGAACAACAATAGAAAAAAAAACCCCTAAATGACCTGCCTTGGAGGAAGAGCAATAAGAACAACAATAAGAAAACCTTTACTGCTTGTGGAGAAGAGCAATAAGAACAACAATAAAAACATGACTGCGTGTGAGGAAGAGCAATAAGAACAACAATAGAAAACCTTTACTGCTTGTGGAGGAAGAGCAATAAGAACAACAATAGAAAACCATGACTGCGTGTGGAGGAAGAGCAATAAGAACAACAATATAGAACTATGACTGAGTGTGGAGGAAGAGCAATAAGAACAACAATAGAAAACCTTTACTGCTTGTGGAGGAAGAGCAATAAGAACAACAATAGAAAACCATGACTGCGTGTGGAGGAAGAGCAATAAGAACAACAATAGAAAACCTTTACTGCTTGTGGAGGAAGAGCAATAAGAACAACAATAGAAAACCATGACTGCGTGTGGAGGAAGAGCAATAAGAACAACAATAGAAAACCTTTACTGCTTGTAGAAGAAGGAAAAGAACGACATGAATCTTTGGCTGCTTATGGCTGTATCCTGTCAAGGGAAAATACCTATAGAAGTCAATTCAGGCAAAAAAGAAATCTTGAAGGGAGCAGCGAACAGCAGTTGGATGTCGACACAGGTTTTCTTCCAACAGCTCCTGCAGCAAGGTTACCTCTGAAATGACCATCACCACCTTGGACCTCGCTGTCTCAGCCGAGATGTGTGACTTCCGTGATCGACTTGTTCCAGGCCAGAGCCGGGAGCGGTCACTTGCCAAGTTGCTTGTGTGTCCAGAACACAACTGACTAGACTGCCCCCACTAGGAACCAGGTGCAAGAAGGGAGAGGAGAGGCAGACTGAGAAAGCGATGGGAAGACAGCATCAGAGAGTGGAACCTGGTAAGCCTTGATTGGAACGACTCGCTCCGGAGAGATGAAAACCGAGAGAGTTGGAGGAAGCTGGTTGCCAAAACCTTCAGTGTTGCTCGCAACAGACCTACAAACTACGGGATAGGTGAAGATGCGAAAAAGACCAAAATGGAACAACCAGTTATTATTTCCCTGCTGAAAGGTGTAGTGATGACATCATCATAGTCGTGTTTGTTGGGGGATGGGAGGGTCGTTTGTATTAAGTTGTGTGCACGGTTCATGTGTGTAGGGCCTGCACAAGGCGGGCAAGCCCTGCCACCACGCTGTGGAGGCCCGGCAGTGCTGTCTGCCTGCTCCAGGGCATGCTTGAGGAGAGAGATGCCGCTCCCTGCGCAAACAACGGTGATCGCTAATGTGCACCGACAAAACCGAATCTCATAGACAGGAGAAGGAAGGGCTCCAGAGGACAGACCTGTAGCCTTAATGTGTTCAGTGTTCATACAGCCAGCGACAGCCGCCTTCACGCTGTGGACAGCGCGGTCAAGGAGGCGGGGAGCGGATGGCGGCCAGCAGTGATAGAGGGGTCAAGACAGCAGTTGAGAGGGTCCAGGCAGCATGAGAGGCAAGATCAGCATGAGAGGTTCAAGACAGCAGTGAAGGGTCAAGACAGAAAGTGAGAAGGGGTCAAAGACAGCAGTGAGAGGGTCAAGACAGCAGTGAAGGTCAAGACAGCAGCGCTCATGCCGGAGACACACACGCCTCCCTGGTCTGGGGTCCTGGGGGGCAGCCAGACCTGTCCTCCACTCCCTCCCTCCTTCGCTGGGCAGGACAACGGCCCAAAAAACCGCATGCAGGGAGGGACTTTCTGTTTGTTTCTTTCCTTTTAGGTGGGGGGGAGGGGGTTAATTTCCATTGGAGAATTTTTCTCATTTCGAAACATGTCCTGAGTAAATATTTTTCGCTTTGTGAAGATTTTTCCCTGAGATATTTTTTCGATGGGGTTAGGGGATATGTTTCCTATTAAAGTATATTTTTTCACAGCCTACGATACATTCTTCGTGGTAAATGTTTCAGGGCCGATATTTCCTGCATAATTATGGAGATACTTCTCTGTCGACTTTTTCTTTATCTAAACGGGATCAACCTCCTGTGAAGATTAGTTTTCGCTGTGGAGGCATTTGCCCGGCGGAGATGAGTTCTCGCTGTAGAAATGACGCAAAATCAGGTTGCCCAGCAATCAAGGAAAGCAAACATCGGACTGTTTGCATTTCTCCACTTTTCTCTGGAATTTTTTCTGCTATGCTCATTTCTACTCGCCCTGTCATCACTCTTTATGCTGCTGCCTCTTTCGCAAACTTAGAGAGGGAGAGAGAGAGAGAGAGAGAGAGAGAGAGAGAGAGAGAGAGAGAGACAGAGACAGAGATAGACAGAGGGGGAGGGAGGGAGGTGCGTGACTCATTAAGGACTTTCATGAGATAGATATATATCAAGAGTAGGGAAGCCAGTCTTTTTTTCAGTTTTAAAAAAAAATCTTATTTATGTGTAGCTGATTCTTCAGTTTGAAAGAACTGAATGATAAGTTTCTAATTGTCGTGGGCATCCATACACTGTCTGCAGATTGTAAACCAATCTTCGGCTCCCTGTCTGTAGCCATTCTCCTGTAACCATTCTCCTGTAGTCATTCCTCCTGTATCATTCTCCTGTACCATTCTCTCCTGTAGTCATTGTCCTGTAGTAATTCTCCTGTAGCCAACCTCCTGTAGTCATTCCCCTGTAGTCCATTCTCCGGTAGCCATTCTCCGTATCATTCTCCGTGTAGTCATTGCTCCTGGTAGTCATCCTCCTGTAGCCATTCTCCTGTAATCATTCTCCTGTAGCCATTCTCCTGTAGTCATTCTCCGTAGCCATTCTTGTCTCGTGAGACCACATGACACGTGACACAGTAACACAAGGCACAATGCACAGGCCATATTAGCATAAGGCAACACTGGCATGAGGCAACATGGCACAAGGCATGGACACAGTGACATGAGACACAGTGACATGACACAGTGACATGAGGCACAGTGACATGAGCACAGTAGACATAATAATTTTAATAATAATACTGTATGGAATTTATATACGCTGAATCTTGTAAAGCAACAAATCAAAGCGCTCAGATTTTATTTCATACCACTTTAAGTCACGCAGAATTTCTCCCCGTGAAAATTCGGCTGCTCTCCACCCGGAAGGCGGGAGAACGCGTCGCCACTTAGCGCTGCGCCACCCTTTTCACCCTGTTTTTTTCTGCAGCTAGTATTTGTTTCCCTATCAGAGTGGCTTTTTTCTAAGATTATGCCAGGGACAACTCTCTGTTGCCGTGGGTTTTTTTTTACGTGCGCTAAATAAATTACGTGTAACACACGGACCTCGGTTTATCGTCTCATCCGAAAGACTAGCGCCCAGACCACCACTCCATGGTCTAATGGATGGGGAAAAATTTCCGGTCCAAACGGGGTACGAACCACCGCCGCACACTTCAAGAACCCGGACTTATCGCTTTCTAGACAGGCGCGTTTATCCTCTAACACCGATCCACATGAGGCACAGTGACATGAGCACAGTGACATGAGGCACAGTACATGAGGCAGCAGTGGTATCGACATAGCGGGCTACAGTGAGCAGCGACCTTCAGAATGATGCCCAGATCCTGCATTACTTCCTGAACAGGGCCGCCCTGTGTGGTAACAACAGACTGATGGGGCAGGCTTGACTGAGATCTCCTTTGTTTTGCAGCAGGAATCATGTGGTGGTGATAGGGAGTGGCTCTATTCTCCAGCAGGAGTGGCTCTATTCTCCAGCAGGAGTGGCTCTATTCTTCAGCAGGAATGGCGGAATGGCTCTATTCTTCAGCAGGAATGGCTCTATTCTTCAGCAGGAATGGCTCTATTCTCCAGCAGGAATGGCTCTATTCCTCCAGTCAGGAATGGCTCAATTCTTCAGCAGAATGGCTCTATTCTCAGCAGGAATGGCTCTAGTCTTCAGCAGGAGTGCTCTATTCTTCAGCAGAATGCTCTATTCTCCGCAGAAATGCTCTTCTATTTTCTCTCCTTTATACAACATGTCTCGAACGCATTATATGCCTGTAATGGAAATAGCACACTATTTCTGTTCGCACAAAGGATGACTCATCAGAGTCTGTTTTTTGTCAATGACATTCGATGGTCTGGCCAAACATGGACATGAACTCGCTGAAAATGTCAGAAGACTGGCAGAATACATGAACAAATTGACATGATCATGGAAATCAGCGCCGACATAGTTACCTCAGTTAGTTGCCCAACCGTAGTACGCCCATGACTTTTTCAGACTTGTGTATGTCACTCACAGCTTGACTTTTCCTGGGGCCTGTCCAACCACAGAGAAGAAGGGTCTGAACCCCAACTCATTTCTCCCTCAGAACAAACCAAAAAGCGAACAACGGCTGCGCCCCTGACTAAAGGCCTGTATAGGAGAACAGGGGCAGCTCTATCAAACAAAGTGATGATATAAAGTAATGTACAAGTTCCCCATAACCGTTAAGGTCGTAGGGGAGCGAGGCGTCAGAGACCTCACTTCTCCCGCTATTGAGGCGGGGCGCACAGCTCCTCTCCTCGCCTGCTTTACCTTCCCTAAACCCTAAAGAGGCAGGTAACCCATTATACTGAGTGAACTGGGGGACGGTACTGAAGCCCAGGCGGCAACGTCCACCCATCCAAGTGGATAACCACGCTCCGATGCTGCTTACCTTAACTGGGGAAAGCAAGTGCCTTCTGACCACTGGCTATCGGGTCCACAACGATCCTCCAGAGAGAAAAACAATGGTAGTAACCACACAGGAAGCACTGACAAAGGGCCCAGTATATTGCACAGACAGTAAAATCATGATAGAAAGAGCCTGCAAACTGCTCCTTCCAGCATGTGCACGGAAGACCACCAGACAGACAGACAGACAGAACAGATAGACAGACAGATAGATAGATAGAATAGACAGACAGATAGACAGACAGACAGACAGATAGATAGATAGATAGACAGACAGACAGACAGACAGATAGATAGATAGATAGATCCTGAGGGGCAAAGGAGAACCGAAAAAAGAGCATTGCATTTCACAGCAGTTCCTTTCATTCTACTTTGTTTCGTTTTGTTTTCGTCCTTCACTTGTTTTTTAGGCGTTGTGTGTAGTGATGTATTATTTTGTTATTTATTTCATTTTATTTCATCGTATCTTAATCAATTTATATCATTTCAATGTGTTATGTCTAGTTATTTTTATTTTCTTTCATAGTATTTGATTTTATTCTGCCGTTTTTCAGTCGCAGGTTTTCACTCACACCATTTTGATTTCCCCTCCTCTCTTGCTTTAATTGCATTCTGTTTCCTCTGGTTTCATTTAGTGATCACTTCTCCAATCATTATTTTATTTCAGCGCCCGGCAATCTGTAAAATCAATTATTGTCAAATCAACGTCATTTTCTTTTTTCACCTCCCTCTCTCCTGCAGTTGTCCCCCCTGTTCTTCCCTTCTTACATACTGTCCTTGTTTCTTATTTCTTTGGGGAGTCTATCTCTGTTTCTTGTCATCTTCTGCGCTTTTTCTTTTTTTGTTTGTTTGTGTGTCGTGTTTGTCTGTGCTTGTTTTGGTGTGTGTTTGTCTGATGTCTGTTTTGTATGTGTTTGTCCTGTCTGTGCTTGTTTGTTTGTCTGTCTGTGTGCGATTGTTTGTTTGAGTGTATTTGTCCCTGTCTGTCTGTGCTTGCTTGTGTGTGTGTGTTTGTCTGTCTATCTTGCGTGTTTGTTTGTTTGTGTGTGTTCTTTGTAATTTTGATTCTTTTTGTGTATGTGTCTTGTTTGTTTGTTTTGCGAGTTTGTTATTTCGGGAGGAGTTATGGGGCTTTCAGTTTCGTTCTACCAGCCTGCCTGTCTGTCTGTATTTAGGTCTGTGTGGGGTGTGTGTGTGTGTGTGGTGTCTGTCTGTCTGTATTTTGGTCTGTTGTGTGTGTGTGTGTGTGTGTGTTGCTGTTCTGTTCTGTCTGTCTCTCTCTCTCTATTTTTTTCTTCTGTTTATCAGTATGTCCGTCGAGCTGCCTCCTCTGTGTATCTCTCTGTCCCCTTGGTCTCTGTCTGTCTGTATGTCTGTCTGTCTCTACTTTTTTTCAAGTTTCAATCCAATTTCAATGTTCCATCTATTACTTGCACTGATTTGTACAGTATTTATTGATTTATTTGCGTGGGTGTTTATTACTGGTCAGCGCTGGGTGTAGGGGCCAGGAGGGAGGTTGAAGCTATCTCAGTAGGATGATTTCTGTCCTTCCTCAGCTTGGTCCCTTCGAGAATGACAGATTTTTTAAATATTACTCAGTACAATTAAACAATACAGAAGGAGAGTAAAACGCATCTTATAAGTTCACACCACAACACACACACACACACACACAAACACACCACACACACACACACACACACATTATCAGGTAGATGCTTCAACACAATGTGCACATGAAGACATAGAACTACTTCATAACGACCTACAGACAGCCTCAGACGAAAACGTAACTGGCAGAAGGCAGTCTGCACATTCATGAGAGACTTCAACACAAAAGTGGGTGATGAGAAAACTTGGAGTGCGCGACATTGGACCTTCCTGCCACGACTCCAGAACCGACAACAAGAGGAGATCTCTACGACTGCTGCCTTCCGCCAACACAGCTGTCTCATTAACCGCAACCCCCCAAAAAGGGAGCTTACAAACGTGGATCTCACCGAAACATGAAAGTCACCATCAAATTGATCATGTAACTGATTACCCCATTAAATGTTGGGTAGACACAGTCATTGATGCCAGGGCTAGACCCGGGACAAGCAGTCACTGGATCACTTGCTTCAATGTGTCCATGAAGATCAGACACTTCAAGGTGGCCAATAACCACACACCGGAACCCGCAAATGTCGTCTGGACAAGCTGCCTGTCCTAAAACTAAAACTGGTTAAAAAATTAAAACGCAACAATCGTTTTATAAGTATTCTTAAAAAATAAAATAGAATGAAAATGAGGCTCCATCAGAAGAGATTCTGGAATCACATGAAAAACGTGTACTCTCAGAGGCTGCCCTAAAATAAACTTAGGACAGAAGCACAAGAATCAGCCCAAATCCTCCATAATGATGGAGTTTACCTCAATATTTAATCAGAGGGAAAAAACGGAAACGGAAACAATAAAGCTGGCGACAAAAATCGTATAAAGAACAGACCCAATAAAGATCAAAGACCACAAATGTTATTGCCAGAAAACGAATGCCAAAAATAAAAAAACGATAAATAATATAAAATAATAATAATAAAATAATAATAATAATAATAATAATAATAATAATAATAATAATAATAATGATTGATGATGATGATGATGATGATGATATGTACTACTACTACTACTACTACTACTACTACTACTACTACTACTACTACTACTAATACGACTGACTACCTGATATGATTGATGATGATGATGATGATGATAAGATGATGATGATGATGATGATGAATGAATGATGAATGAATGATGAGAGGAGATGAAGGATAATAATAATAATAATAAGAATAATAATAATAATGAAATTTATATAGCGATGTTACTTTGCACAGACAAACAAAGCGCTTGCACTCAACTCATTTCTTCCACAGTCATGCAACCAATGCAAGTAATACCTTCTAACAAGTCCAAATGCACACACAACACACACACACACACACAACACACACAACACACACTACACACACACACACACCAGTTATACACTTGGCATGGTGATGGAATGTTTGCTTATTGAATAGCAGAAAATAAAAAATAGCAGAATGGAAACATGAGAGGAAAGTCTATGTTTGAAACAAATATGTCTTGAGGCCAGATGTAAAAGTATCACAAGGCTTTTGGCGAAGAGAGATGGGAGGCCATTCCAAATCGATGCCACAGAAACAGAGAAGAGCGACGGCCAACAGTGGACTGACTGATCTAGTGCTCGGACGCACAAGGAGGCTGCTGCAGAGCGAAGGGTACGAGAAGGGGTGTACAGGTGATGACATTCACAGAGGTAGGAGGGGCTGGTTTGGTGGAGACAATTGTAAAAGAGAGTACTGGACTTATATTTATTCTTTGTGGCACAGGCAAGCCAGTGAGAGATCAAGAGAGGTAATGTGCCACAGATTTCTTCTTTTGAGGACTATCGAGCTGCAGAGTTTTTGAATATGTGAAAGGAGTGATAATATGCTGGCAGACCAGCCAAAAGAGAAGTGCAATAGTCCAGACGTGAAAGAATGAGAGATACCACGAGTTTTGAGTTGCGTCTGGTGACATGTACTTTACAATTGCACTAATACGCCGTAATTTGATATAGCAGGACTCAGGTCTGGGTGATGAATTATTTGCATAGCGATGTATTTCAATAATGACCCTAGATACTTTACAGCAGTGGATGGAGGGACTATGCATTGCCGAATTTTTATTGAAGCCTGTTGGAATGGAAGAAGTTTTGTTTTTTGGTCCAGCCATGGCTTCATTTTTGTCAGTGTTTAGCTGTAACTTGATCTCGTATATCCAGTTTTGGATATCTTGAAAGCAAATGGCCATATTTATCAAAAGAAAGCCAGATTTCAGGAGTGTCACTTCTTAGAATCTGAGAGTCATCTGCATAACAGTGATGGTTGATCGGATGACGGTAATTATCTGTGACATTGGAGCGGTGTTAGAGAGTGAAAAGGAACAGGGCACAAAACTATCCTGTGGATTCCACATTCCAGTCTGGCAAGTACCTGACTGAATCTGTGACTGTCTGGAATCGGTCCAGTCAGGTATGAGCTAAACCAGGTAGGCTGGTGGCCAGTAAACCCAACGTTTCTTGAAAGACTGAGAAAAGATATCATCATCATCATCGCATCATCATCATCCATGAGCATCATCAAACACATCATCAGCATCATCGTCATCGTCATCATCATCAATCATCATCATCATCATCATCATCATCAGTCCCGTGACCAGCGGTCGTGGAAGAAGACACGAAAAGACGAGGCCGTGGTAAGCCTCCTCTCCATCCTTCTCGGTCCTCGGCTCTGCCAAGTATGCCGAGTCTTTCATCCTGTCCATTCTCTGATGTTGTCCATCCATGACTTGTTCTGTCTTCCCCTCTTTCTGCCACCTTCGAGTGTTCCCTGCAGTACTGTTTTTGGCAGAGTGTTGTGGCGGGTGACATGGCCGAACCATGTCAGCTTTGTCTTCTTGACGATGGTGAGAAGGGGTTCCTATTTGACTCTTGACAAATTCATTGGTCTTTCGTTCTCTCCAGGATATGCCCAGCAGATTTCTATGGCATTTTGTTTCAAATGACTGGATTTGCTTTGCTGTTTCAGCAGTCAATGTCCAGGTTTACTTCCGTACAGCAAGATAGTCTGAATTAGGGCTTTGTAGAGCTTTATTTGATTGGAACTGATCTCTGTAACTTGTTCCAATATGGGTGGTGATTTTGTCATGGAAGATGTTTGCCATGGCTAGTCTGACTTTGATTTCTGTCGTCGATCGCCCCGTCCCTTTGTGATGTAGCGCCAAGGCATTTAAAAGGCGGCTACTTCCTCCAGTGCGGCCGTTCATGTAAATTTCTAGCAGTGCGTTGCTCGTGCGTTCACAAAGTACTTACTTTTCTCTCCCGAGCTCACCTCCATCCCAATGCTCCAGCTCTGTTCTCAAGCTGGTCGTAAGATCTTGCTGCTCTGTTACTTCCGCCCATGAGGTCAATGTCATCGGCAAACCGCAAGGTTGTTGAGGGGCTACCCGCCAATGGAGATGGTAAGTGGAAGTCATGGAGGGTCTCTCTCCATAATGTTTTCCAAGAGCAGATTAAAGGTGACTGGAGATAAAAGCCATCCTTGTCGGACCCCAACTGTGGTTTTGAAGTAGGCCTCCGACCTGTTTGTCAGAAGGCTGCACTGCTGAAAGATAGAGTGGTCAATATTCCGAAGAATGCAAATAAGTGGTGTATAGGGGAAGGAGATTTCCCCTGAGTCAGAAAGCAAGTAGAAGCATGCCTAAGGTGTGAAACTAGGGTGATCTCATGCTGTGGTTGGCGCGATAGGCAGACTGAAACGCAGGAAGAAGACTATTGGAAGAAGTGTTGTTGGCTGTTTCAGAACTACTCTTTCAAGGTCTTTAGAGATAAAAGGTAGGTTGGAAACAGGTCTGTAAGTCTTCAGAATGTTAGGGTATAGGTCATGCTTTTTGAGGTAGGGTGTGGGACTAAAGCAGTTTTGGAGAGCTGAAGGAACATTTCCAAAACAAGAGATGAGTTAACTATGTGCGTGATAGTGGAATAAGTTGTGCAGGCACTGTGCAAAAGAGAAAGCATGTATGAGCGTCGAGATTCGCATTATTTTTTGTCATTCCTTTCAGAGATTGTCTCGATTTCTTTCGCGCTTGCCTGAATAAAGGACAGGAGAGGGAGTGCCAAAAAATTGGAGGATCACAAAATTGCAGGCTGGAAGGAGTCTGATTCCAAGCTAAGAGCGAATGTTGCAGATTTTGTCAGAAAAGAATGCAGAAAATATAGAAGGAAATTTTTAGAGTGGTTGTAGATAGAAGGCAGAGGCTAGCCTTTGCGATCCAAGAAGAGTTGATGTGAAGGAAAAGAGAGATTTCATAGATGTGGCATCAGAAACTTGAGAAAGTAACACTTTGTTTTTTCGCTGAATGGATTAAGGTTTTTGACTTTGTTGATTTTTTACGAAGAACTGCTTGGTTATTTCAATTTTAAACAAATGCTCCGAGAAAATTGGTTTGTTTTTCCGGGCAAATGAAAAAAGTTAAGGGACGTAACAAGTGGCTTTCAAACAAACCCTCAATGCCTTCTGCAGGTGGAAAAACGTCAGGGAGACAGTGGGTGAAAGATTACGGGAAAGATCTGTTTGACACACCAGCAACAAGCGCTACTGGTGAAGTGACACGAAGTGTTAATTCAGGAAGAGCTGAAACCTTTGCTCTAAAAGCAGAAGAATTACTGGTCCATCAAGCAGCTAGCAGAAGCAAAACCCTGCAATGGACAAGATACCAAGTGGTGCTACTGAAGAACTCAGGCCCCTTCGTTTCGCATATAGATTGGCATCTGTGCAAACGAATTTGGGAGTCCTTCAGTGACCCAGAGAGTGGACGCCACAGGAATTCCTCCCTGCTCCCCTAGGGCGGGTTCAAGGTCAGGTACAGCAGAGTGCACGCTGTGGCGGCCTGCCCGCTGGAGACACCCCTCCCTTGGAAGAGCATTGGCTTTGCCGTGATCATCGTCGGAATCTGTGATGCGGCAAGTCGAATTTTTCCAATGGGGTAAACAGTGCAAAATAACTCCCGTAACTTTCCTGTTTAGTGGGACTTGCCTCAGGGAGAATAACTCTAGCAATTGCGTCCTTCGAGGAATTGGATATTGTGAATGTGAAAATCGATGTGTCATTAGATTTTCTGAGGCTAAACAGAAACTGCAACTTTTTTGAGCACGACGTTTATCGTGGGAAAGGAGGGATGTAGAAGACCGTTTTCACTTCAGTAGATATAAACGTGAGAAAGATGGTACATTTGAATGTTCAAGAAAAGGAAAGTGTTTAGCTCTGAGCTTAAGGAAAGCACAAAGCGCCCACTGTTCTCATTCACTCCATTGTCATGAAAAATCAGCACAGAACACTTCTTTTATTTGCATTTGAACTCTTGGAATGCATGCTATCAATATAAAATCTATAGGTAATTTACACAGTCACATACAAACAAGCAGGGCACTCTCGCATTGTCGATCTTAAAACGTGCAGTGCACGATGATTGTTGTTTGCTGTTAACTGCACCCCAATCTTCCATCCCTCATGCCCTCTCTGTCAGCACCCCAGCCTGCCTGCCTGTCTGTCTGTCCTGTTTTCTGTTTGTACTGTCTGCCTGCCTGCTGTCTGCCTGTCGGCTGCCTGCCTGTCTGCCTGCCTGCCTGCTGTCCTTGTCTGCATCTTTGTCGTCTGTCTG
>CM054136.1:92858838-92866338 GCA_028751875.1 Rapana venosa | reverse complement strand
GGTTTTTTTGTTTTTATCATGAAAGAACAACATATAAATAAACAAGTGCACAAGCACCTACACTAACTTTCTCACGCTCACATAACTATGTATGTAGGCAGACAAATGGACAGACAGATGGTCAGACAGACAGACACACGTTTGTCTTTATAATTGCTAAACAAGCATTGTGATAGATTTTCAAAATGCTTTCATTTCTAGCAAACTCGATGTGTGGTATACTCGTATCCCTCATGTACATGTTTAAACTAAAATAAATGCTTTCAGGACAAACTACGTCAAAGATGTAAACTGTATTTGTGGTGAGAAGATTACAAAAAATAGTCATGTTCTTTTTCATTGTGGACATTGAAAAGCATTTATACCTGCTGTGCCTAGTTTGTCACTGGATCAGATTTTGTCGGAACCTTCGCTACTGTTGGACATTGTGTTAATGTTGAGAAGTCTGATAATTCAGTTTTTGTTGTATGTTAAAGTTATGTTTTTTTCAGTATTGTTATCTGCCATTTTTCATTATTGTTTGCTTTTTCTTGCTAGATTTTTTTTTGGGGGGGGGGAGGGTGGGGAGGGGGCTCGGTCTAAAATCACTAGATGTGAATAAAGGTTAAACTGATGATATAACACACACACACTAATGCACACACACTGATGCACACACACTCACACACACAAACACACACACAAAAAAAAACCACATATAAATCAATATACATCTTTTAGGAAATGTTAAATACGATTATGTTTGGTGTCAAATAAGTATTGTTCTGACTTAATGGCAATAAAGTATTCTGATTCTGATTCACACAATACACACTGACACACACACCGACACACACACACCGACCACACAAACACAACACACACCAACACACACACACAACACACACACACACACACACACACACACACACAACACACACACACACACACAAACACACACACAAAACACACACACACACACACACACACACACACACTGACACACACACAAACAAACAAACAAAGAGACCTTTGAGAGCTCGAGAGAGAGACAGACAGACAGACAGACACAGACATAGAGACAGAGTCCTAGAGAGACAGAAAAAGACCCACCCATACCATGCTTGGACAGTTAAGACCATGTGGAGTTAACAATAGGATTAGCCTTTCTCCTGCTGATTTCATTGTTCCCCTCCAATCTCATTTGGGCCCCTCAAAAAATAGGGGTCAGCTAAAACCTCCATAACATGGGGGATTGGCAGAAAGGGAAATAAAATCAGATGCACAATGAACTGGGGCAGTCTTCATCCATTACACGCTACAATGCCATCATCACAAGGCAAGGCTCAAGCTGTCAGTTGTGTGGTGTGTTGGTGTGTGTGTTTATGTTGTGTGTGTGTATGTTGTGTTGTGTTGTGTGTGAATGTGTGTGTGCGTGCGTGTGTGTTGTGTTTGTGTGTGTGTGTGTGTGTTGTGTGTGTGTGAGTGTGTGTGTGAATGTGTGTGTGTATGTGTATGTGTGTGTGTGTGTGTGTGTGTGTGAGATAGAGAAAGATAGTGTGTATGTGTCTGTCTCTCTCTCTGTGATTGTCTCTGTCCTTTTTCATTTCAGCCGGTTTTTAAAAGTGTTAAATGATGTGTGTTTATGTGTGTGTGTGTGTGGTGTGTGGTGTGTGTGTGTGTGTGTGTGTGTGTGTGTGTGTGTGTGAGTGTGTGTGTGTGTTTGTTTGTGTGTTCTTTTTTAATTCAGCAGGGTTTTTTTTTTATGTTAAATGATATGTGTGTGTGTGAGTTTGTTGTCTGTTTCTCTGTCCGTCTGTCTGTCTACATACATATATAATATGTGAGCGTGAGAAAGTGAGTGTAGGAACTCGCTCATATATTTATTTATATGTTGTTCTTTCCTGATTAAAAACCCTTTCTTATCACTCTGTTCCCAAACCCTGGTTGTGAACATGTGAAGGACAGGGCCATGTTTACCCTCAAGCTTCAGTTTACACAGTTTGTTTTCTCTTTCTCCTCCTATCTGATTGTGTGGAGGAGATACAGACAGATAGGACGAGATGCGGAGGAGGAGGAGAAAGAGGAGACATAGGAGAACGAGAGACAGGAGAAGCGGGAAGTGAAGGAATAGAAGGCTTTCTCCTCCTCCTCCTCCTCCCAAGACCAAAAGCAAATCAAACCAGTTGTCCTCCTCCTCTTCTTCCTCCTCCTCCTCCTTCTCCCCCCAAAGCAGCGAGGTGTACATGTACACGTGTAAGGTAAAGGTAAAGGAGTCCCATAACCTATAAGGTCGTAGGGGAGCGAGGCGTCAGAGACCTCACTTCTCTAGGGCCAGCATATTGAGGGCGGCGCCCATCTCCTCTCCCTCGCTGCTTTACCTTCCCTGACCCTAAAGAGGGCAGGTACCCATTTACAGCTGGGTGAACTGGGGGAACTGTACTGAAGCCAAGGCGCGCAAACGGTCACCCATCCAACTGGTAACCTCGCTCGACGCTGCTTAACTTGGCTGGGGAAAAGCGAGTGCTCCGACCACTGAGCTATCCCGTCCCCTTGTACACGTGTACACACAAGGAAAGAGGGAGCCATCCTTCATCAAGACAGAGCAGGCAGACTGGTAGGGCAGGGCAAGTCACAAGCTGGGGCCCAAAAGGGGGCAATCACTCTTGTACACAGGCAGTTGAAGGTTATCACTCTTTTGCTTTCCTGTAGTCAGTGTGTCTGTCTGGCAGAGAATTGGGGAGTTCAGTCAAAATCCATTTTTCTGCAGTGCGGTGCAGTGTGTGGGCCAAGTGTCTGAGATTTTGTCACTGGGGATGGAGTAGTAGTAGTAGTAATAGGAGTAGTAGTAGGAGGAGTGGTAGTAGTAGTAGGAGGAGGAGGAGTAGTAGTAGGAGTAGTAGTAGTAGTAGGAGTAGTAGTAGTAGTGAGTAGTGAGGAGTAGTATAGTATGTAGTAGAGTAGGTAGTAGTAGGAGAGAGCAGTAGTAGTAGTTTGTAGTGTAGTAGGAGTTAGAGTAGTAGTAGTAAGGATAGTAGTAGTAGATAGGGTAGTAGGATAGTAGTAGTAGTAGTAGTAGTAGGAAGGTAGTTGTAGTAGTTGTAGTAGTAGTGTAGTAGGAGTAGAGAGTAGTAGTAGTGGTAGTAGTAGTAGTTAGTAGTAGTAGTAGTGGTGGTTGGTGGTAAGTAGTAGTAGTAGTAGTGTAGAGTAGGAAGTTGTAGTAGTAGTAGTTAGAGTAGTAGTAGGTAGTGAGTGTTGTGTGTGTGTGTAGTAGTAGTAGTTAGTGTGTGGTAGTTAGTAGTAGTTAGTAGTAGTATAGTAGTAGTAGTAGTGGTAGTAGTAGTTGTTTGTGTAGTAGTAGTAGTAGTAGTAGTAGTGTAGAGTAGTAGTAGTGTAGTAGCAGTAGTAGTTGTAGTAGTAGTAGTAGTTGTTGTGGTAGTAGTCTAGTAGTCGTAGTTGTAGTAGTAGAAGTAGTCTAGTAGTAGTCTAGTAGTAGTAGTTGTTGTTGTGGTAGTAGTCTAGTAGTCGTAGTTGTAGTAGTAGTAGTAGTAGTCTAGTAGTAGTCTTGTCTAAAGTCAAGGGGAAGCAGCAACGTGACATCAGGAATGATCAGACCACGTCCTGTTCTGTCTGTCTGTCTGTCTCCTTGTCTCTGTCTATCTGTCCGTCTGTCTGTCTGTCCTGTCTCTGTCCATCTGTCTGTCTGTCTGCTGTCTTTTCTTTCTCTCTCTATCTCTCTCTCTCTCCCTCTCTCTCTTCTCTCTCTCCTTTTCTTTTTTCAAACTGAAACTTAAAAAAAAAAAGAATACGATGATGATAACAGAAAGTTTAGCACTACACTGCAAAATGTTAACTGACATCGAAACTGCCAGAAAACTTCAGTAATAGTACTATTCAGCTGCTGCTACTGCTCCTGCTGCCATTGCTGCTGCTGCCGCAGATACTGGTGGTGATTCCTCTACTACTAAGATGTTAAGACGTTTGCCTGCCAACAAGTAAACCGTGAGGTTCTGGGTTCGATTCCCAGCCTCGCCCTTTCTTCCCAGTTTGACAAAAAAAAATCGAACTGAATGTCAAAGTCCTTCGGATGAGACTATAAACCGAGGTCCTGTGTGCGAACGCATGCAGAACATCTTGCGCACACGTTAAATCCTGTTCCGCTTTTCGAAAGTGTAGGCCATTGTGTGCCGGTGGGAACAGATGACCAAATTTACAAAACCGCAAACACACGGGGACTGGATGTAAAAAAAAAAGCACATGAGTGCTTATTCCATTATCCTCCATATATATATTTTTAAAGTCATCTGAGCGCTTTGATTTGTTGCTTTACAAGATTCAGCGCTATATAAATTCCATACATTATTATTATTACTACTACTTCTACTAGGACTGCTGTGCATTAAACCTGTGCCTACGTTGCACCAGCAAAACCATCCAACGCCTGAATTTTCTCCTTCGTGGAATGTTCAGTTCAGACAGCAGCTACCGTTGTTCCACATGAAGGGAAAATGCGTTGCGATCCTTTTAAGCCACGCGTCCACCTTCGAATGGGAGAGAACGTTATGTTAAAATCTTTCTGGGGGAGGGGGGGGGGGGGGGGGGGGGAAGGGCAAAGAGAAGGACCAAGAATCGAACACAAGACAAAAGGTGGACAGGAAAAAAGAAAAAGGGCAGAAAGAAAGAGAGGGATGAAAAGAGGCCCAGCGCGTCCATTTCAAATGCGAGAGAATTGTTATTTTTTAAGTCTTTCTGGAGGAAAAAAAAGGGGGGGGGGGAAAGAAAGGGGACCAAAAAAGCAGAACACAAGACAAAAGGGTGGTGAAGGAAAAAAGGAAAAAGGAGAGAAAAACAAAGAGAGGGATGAAAAAGGGGAAATTTCCCAGCACAGAATTCTGAAGGGGGGGATACGTTTATCTAAGCACCCCCCCCCCCCCCCCCCCCCCCCCCCTGCAATCCTCACAGACGTTAACCTAAAGAAAAAAAAAAAGAAATGGACCTCTGTTTTTCTGTCTTTTTTTCTTTTAAAGTTTTTTTTCATTTGTTGATTCACGGGGTACTTTTTTTATTTCTGATTTAGAAGTGATAGGGGGGAGGGGGAGGGGGGAAAGAAAAGACAGCAAAAAGAGAACAGACAGACAAAAGCTCACTGAAATCTAAAGAGAAAAGAGAGAAGAAGAGAGAGGAGAGAGAGAGGAGAAAAGACTGAACAAGGGAAAACGAAACAAGAGAGAGAGAGAGAGAGAGAAGAGAGAAGAGAGAGAGAGAAAAGAGAGAGAGAGAGAGAAGAACTCTATGAACTCTGGGGGAAAAAGAGAAGAAAGAGAGAAAAAGAGAGAAAGATGGGCTTTTTCCTCCATCCACATTTCCCCCCCCCCCCCCCCCCCCACACCCCTCTTTCTCCCCCCCCCCCCCTCCTCCCCCCCCATGTCTCCCCCCCCCCCCCCCCCACCTCTACCCCACCCCCCCCTTTTTCTTCCTTTCCCGTGTTGGCTGCGCGGGAAGTGTAAATGGATAGGGGCCTATCACAGGGGGCCCACAGAGACAGATGGGGGGCGGTTGCTCCCTTTGGGGAAAAGATTGTCCTGGCTCGCTGTGACGGGGAAACAGCTCCGCCCTCTGTCTTTCCCCCTTCCTTTTCCTTTTTCCTTCCTTCACTTTCCTTTCCTTTCCTTTACTTCTTCTTCCTTCCTTCCTTCCTTCTTTCTTCCTTTCTTTCTTTTCTTCTCTTCTCTTTTTCTTTCATCTTTTTTTGTTTTCTTTCCCTTTTTTCGTTTTCCTCCTTTTTCTTCTTTTTCCCCCTTTTTGTTTCTCTTCTTCTTGTTTCTTCTTTTTTTCTTCTTTCCTGTGTCGTCTTCTTCCTTTTTCTTCTTCTTTTGTCTTTTCTTCTTTTTTTTTCTCTTCTTCTTCTTTTTCTTTTCTTTTTTCCCCTCGCTTTCTTCTTCTTTTTTCTTTTTCTTCTTTTTTTTTTTGTCTTTTCTTCTTTTCTTCTTCTGTTCTTTTTCTTTTCTTTTCTTCTTCTTTTCTTTTCTTCTCTTCTTTTTCCCTCCTCCTCCCCTCTCCTCCCCCTCCGGGCTTTTTTTTTTTTTTTTTCCCTTTTTAACCCCCTTTTGTTCTTCTTCTTCTTTTCTTTTTTCGTTTCTCTCTCCTTTTCTTTATCCAGGGAACCCCCCTCCCCCTTTTAACGGGGTATAAAAACAAAACCCACACACACACACACACCAACATAAAAACAATAGCGAGAAAAACTTGTTTTTTGCTTTTTTTGGGGGGGGGGGGGGGGGGGGCCCTTTTATTGTATTGCATGGCAAAGCAAATCATTATACTACTTCACTGACAGCAGTTGCGATGTCTCTTGCGTGGAATTCAGGGGTGCCTTCCCTATACCGTCGGGGTAGACGCGTGAGGCTGCAAGAGTAGGAACAGGACCACCCCCTATCATCATTATAAGAATAACATGCTTGCATGCATGTGTCTGTAGGTGGGTAGAAATGGCCACACGTGATGCGAAATCTTAACCATTGGTGACATCAGTCCTAACTTGGTCCTTGTGGTTTTTCAGTTGGTTTAGAAGACAGGACTTCACACACACACGCACGCTTACACACACACACACACACACACACACGCAGACACACACACACACACACACACACACACACACACACACACGCAGACACACACACACATACATACAATATTTACAAAACTGCATACACATGGGAACTGGATGGGGAAAAAAAGCACACGAGTGCTTATTCCATTATCTTCAAAATAAAAGAATAAATAAATAAAATAAATAAAAAATAGGGGGAGGGGGAGGGGGCAGGGGGATATAGCTCAGTAGTCAGATCACTCGTTTTTTCCCCCCCAAACCAGAGTTAGGCAGGATAGAGCCCGCGTGGTTACCAAGTGGATGGGTGACGGTTTGTACGCCTTGGATTCAGTACAGTTCCTCCCCAGTTCACCCAAGCTGTAATTAATGAGTACCCGCCCTCTTTAGGGTCAGGGAAGGTAAAGCAGCGAAGGAGAGGAGATGGGGCGTCTCCGCCCTCAATATTGCTGGCCCCTAGAAAAGCTGAGGTCTCTCTGATGCCTAGTTCCCCTTACGACCACACAGGTTATGGGAACACCTTTACCTTTTACTCTTTTATCGTGCGTATTTGTTGGGGTTTTTTTTATATGAGAGAAGCTTTTTTTCCTACAGAATTTTTGCCCAAGACAAGTCTCTTTTGCCGTGGGTTCTTTTCGCGTGCGGTAAATATGTCTCGCACAAGGGATCTCGGGTTATTTTTATTGTCTCATCCAAATGGACTAGCACCCAGACCACCACCACCACACGAGAGGTCTAGTGGATGAGGAAAAAAGTTCTGTCACAAGCGGGGATCGAACTCACATTTCTCGCTATTCTAGGCAGGCGTGTTACCTGCCCCTAGACCAGCGCTCCAATGATAAAGTGAAAAGGAAGAGAAAGAGAAAAAGTTCAAAAAAGTAAAAAGTAAGAGATGGGAAAGAAAACCAGAC
>CM054136.1:92841338-92843838 GCA_028751875.1 Rapana venosa | reverse complement strand
AAAAGGGGGGGAGAGAGGGAGGGGGGGAGCGAGACAGAAGGGGGGAAAGGGAAAGGAAAGGGAGGGGGGGGGAGAGGGGGAGAGAAGGGGAGAGAGGAGGGGGGGAAAAGGAGAGGAGGGAAGGGAGGGGGGGAAGGAGGGAGGGGATGAGGGGAAAGGGGGGGAGAGAAGGGGGGAAAGAGAGAGAGAGAGGGAAGGGAGAGGAAGGGGGTGAAGGGGGAAGACGGGGAGGAATTTAGGGGAGAGGGAGAGAGAAGGGGGGGGAAGGGGGAAGGGAGGGGTAGGAAGGGGGAAGGGGGGGGAAAGAGGGGAAGAGGGGAGGAGAAAAAAAGGAAGGAGGGGGAGAAAAAATGAGAAAAGGGGGGGGGGGGAGAGAGAGGGAGGAGGAGAGAGAGAGAGAAAGGGGGTTTGGGAGGAGAGGGGAAAAGGAAAGGGAAGGAAAAGGAGGGAGGGGTGAAGACGGGGAGAGGGGGGGGGAAAAAAGGGGGGGGGGGGGGAGAGGGGGGAGAGGTGGAGGGGTTTGGGGGGGAAGGGGGGGAAAGGAAGGGGAGAGGGGGGAACGGGGAAGAGAGAGAGGTTTGGAGGAGAGAGAGAGGAAGGAAGGAAGGAAGGGGGGGGGGGGAGGGGGAGGAGAAGGGGGTGGGGGGGGGGGAGGGGGGGGGGGAGAAAAGGAGGGGGGGGAGAGGGGTGAGGGGGGAGATTGAGGAAGAGAAGGAGGGAAGGAAAGGGAGGAGGGGGGAGGGAGGGAGGGGATGGGTGGGTTGGGTTTGGGGGTGTTGGTGGGGAGAGAGGGGAAAAGGGAGGGAGAAAAAGGGAGAGAAAAAGAGAAAGAAGAAGGGGGGGAGAGGGACGGGAAAAAAGGAGAAGGGGAAAAAAGGAGGAGGAGAGAGAGAGAGAAGAGGGGAAGCGGACAGACGGGAAAGGACAGAAGCAGAGGAGGGCAGTGGGGGTGTTTTAAAAAAAAAAAAAAAGGATAGGAAAAAGACATATCGACTAGGCATTCATGAAAAAAAGCGTCAGAAAATATATAATTTTAATAATGTATGGAAATTTTTTTAGCGTGAATCTTGAAAGAACAAATCAAAACGCTCGATTTATTTCAACCCCTTTAAGTTTAAATTCGGGCTGCTCTCCCCGGGGGGAGCGGGGAAGCGTCGCCATTAAGCCCCGCGCCCCCCCTTCACCTTTTTTTTTTTTTTTTTTTTTTTTTTTTGCAGCTGCATTTGTTTCCCTATCGATGGCTTTTTTCTAAGAATTTTGCCGGGACAAACCCTTGTTGCCGTGGGTTTTTTTACGTGCGCCCCAAATAATTACGTTAACACAGGGACCTGGTTTTTCTTTTCATCCCAAAGACAGCGCCCCGCCACCCCTCAGGTCAATGGTGGGGGAAAAAAATTTTGGTCCAAAAAGGGGTTACGACCCCCGCACATTCAGACCCGGACCTTTTTTTGCTTTCTGAAGGCGCGTTCCCCTTGACCCCCGATCCCCCAAAAACCCACACACGCGCTCCCCCCCCCCACCCCCCCCCCCCCCCCACCCACCACACACTTTTAAAAATCTCTTTTTCCTTTTTACAACGCAAACGTTTCTGTCCCACGGAAATAAAAAAGAACCACTTTTTAAAAGGGATTTAATACACAAAAGAAGAAAGAGCAGTGGGGGGGATGGGTAGGGGGTTTTTTTTTTGTGTATGTATGTGGTGTGTGTTTGGGGGGGGGGGGGGGGGGGGGAGGCGGGGTAGGGGTTGGGGGGTGGGGTAGATGGGGAGGGAGGGTAGGGGTGTAGGGAGGGTAGGGGTGGGGGGGGAGAGTTAAAACCGACAAAATTTGAGCTTGTTGGGGCTTCCCAAATTTTTTTTTTTTTTCACATTGCATTGCACATTGATGGGAGCGGTGCGTGTAATTAAAATCAGGGTGGAAAAAAGGAAGCTGGCGTAGAAATTTTAAGTAAAACCCCTCCCAATCTCCCCCTATTTGTATTTTTCTCCCCTATAAAGGGATTGAATTGGTTAGGGTTTTGTTCATTGTGTGTGCGGCGTGTGCATTGTTTTTATGATGTGTTTGTGTGTGTGTGTGTGTGTGTGTGTGGTGGTGTGTGTTTGTGTGTGTTTTTGTGTGTGTGTGTGGTGTGTTTGGTGTTTTGTATTTGGGGTGTGTGCGTGCGAGTGTGTGGTGCGTGCGAGTGTGTGTGTGTGTGTGTTTTTTTAAAAGTTGTGTCGTCACCCAAAGAAAAATGAAAAGCTGGAATAAATAAAACCTTTCCCTTTTTGTTTTTGTGTGGTGTGTGTTGTTTTGGGGTGTGTTTTGTGTGTATGTGTGTGTCTGTTGCTGTCTGTTTTCCTTATCTCTCCTCTCTCTGTGGGTTATATTCGCTGTCCGCCGTCTGTTTTTTGGTTTTGTTTCTTTTCAAATCAGTCTTTGTCTATGTCTCTGAATCTAGCTCTGTGTGTGTGTATGTGTGTGTGCACGCGCGTGCGAGCGTGTGTGTGTATGTATATATA
>CM054136.1:92831338-92838838 GCA_028751875.1 Rapana venosa | reverse complement strand
ACGTACCAGTCCAATGGTCAGAGCACTTGCTTTCCCCC
The DNA here is from genome assembly GCA_028751875.1 of Rapana venosa. NCBI lineage: Eukaryota > Metazoa > Mollusca > Gastropoda > Neogastropoda > Muricidae > Rapana > Rapana venosa. The sequence continues at coordinate 92,838,800 of CM054136.1, read as the reverse complement.
CCCTTAAGATAAGGTTAAGCAGCGTTGAGCGTGGGCTACCTTGGGGATGGATGGATAGATGGATGGATGGACGACCGTTCGAGCGCCTTGGCTTCTTCAGTACAGTCCCCTGCCCCAGTTCAGCCATGCTGTCAATGGGTACTTTATCTGCCCTTGTTTTAGGGTCAGGGAATGGACAATTAGCGAGGGAGAGGAGAGTGATGGGCACCACTCTGAGAAGATGCTGGTGGCCTCTAGAGAAGCTGAGGTCTCTTTGACACTTCGCTCCTTTTTAACATCCACAGAGATTTATTTGTGGGACAGCTTTACTTACTACTGGGGACGGGATAGCTCTATGGTGAGGTCAGGGCACTCGCTTTTCGTCAAGCTAATGTCAAGCAGCATCGAGCGTGGTTACCAGTTGGATGGGTGACCGTTTGCACGCCGTACAGTGCCCCAGTTCACCCAGCTGTAAATGGGTACCTTGCCCTCTTTTGGGTCAGGGAAGGTAAAGCAGCGAGGGAGAGGAGATGGGCGCCGCCTTCAATACGCTGGCCCCTGGAGAAGATAAGGTCTCTGATGCCTCGCTCCCTTACGATCACATAGGTTATGGGACACCTTTACCTTTTCACTTATTACTTTCTTATATTCTGGTTCAGATTTTTTGGCTGACAGATCCAGTTTGATTGGCTATGACCGTTTTGGTATAAAGGCGGGTTGGGAGGGGAGAGAGAGAGAGAGAGAGAGAGAGAGAGAGAGAGAGAGAGAGATAGAGAGAGAGAGAGAGAGAGAACCCATAGCCTTGGTCCGAATTCTAAGTCTCCTATCATCATTTTTGGTCCGATTCTCAGACATACGTAAGGTCATTTTGTCCTTAAAATCGATGCCAAAATGCGTTCGTGATTCGCTCAACAAGGAAATTTCACAAAGAATGTAGAAAATTCCTGCCACTGGTTATTTGCTCGTGTGCTTTAGGTCGTCTGCGGGTAATTCTATCACGGTCTTTTTGTTTTCTTTCTCTCTCAATTTTGAAGATTATAAAGCTTGTCAGAAATCTCTCTCTCTCTCTCTCTCTCTCTCTCTCTCTCTCTCTCCTCTCTCTCTCTCTCTCTCTCTCGATGATTATAAAGCTTATCAGAATGTCTCTCTCTGTGCATGCCTCTCTCATCATCATCATCCTCCCCCCCCCCTCTCTCTCTCTCTGTTCCTTCGTCTCCTTCTCTTATCTGTGTGTGTGTGTGTGTGTGTGTGTGTGTGTGCGTGCGCTGGTGCGTGCGTGAGTGTGTATGTTGTGTGTTGCGTCGTGTCAAGTCGCCCGAGTTGTGGTGTGTTATGGTGTGTGTTGTGTGTGAGTTGTGTGTGTGTGTGGTGTGTGTGTGTGTGTGTGCGTGCGTGCGTGTGCGTGTGTTATTGTTGTTGTTGTTGCTTCGATTCTACGTAAATTCACTTAAAGTATATTAGGTAGTGTTGTGTGTGTGCTGTGTATGTGAGTGTTGCATGTATGAGTTTGTGCAAACGTGTGTGTGTGTGGCGTGCTTGCTGTGCGTGCGCGCGCTGCGCAAGTGGACGTGCGCGCGCGCTGCGCAAGTGCACGTGCACACGCGTGTGTGTGCACGCATATATGTGTATGCGTATGCACACGCGCATATGTGCGTGCAAACATGACGTGCAGATGCAAACGTGCGTGTGGAACATCAAGACGAGCAAAATGTCAAAAATAAAAATAAAAATCAAAAAAAAGAAAAGAGAGAAATTCTCTAAAGCGTTAATAATCTTTCTGATTGGCCATTTCTAGGCAGAGTTGCAGGTTAGAAAATTATTGATTTTATCCTCTCTCTCTGTCTGTGTATGTGTGTGTGTGTTGTGTGTGTGTATGTGTGTGTGGGGTTGTGTGTGTGTGTGTGTGTGTGTGTGTGTATGTATGTGTGGTGGTGTGTGTGCGCGCGCGCACTGAGTGACATGGCGATGACGCAAGTAATACAGCAGCAGTCTTCTTCTGCTATCTATCTCTCTCATAAACAAACACACACACACACACACAGACACAGACACACACTCATACATACATGCAAACATTGCCTCTCTCTTTCTCTCTTTCACACACACACAGACACAGACATACACACACACATGATTCAAGATTTAATTCCTTTCACAAACACACAGACATATACACACATACATACATGCACACACATACATACATGCACACATTGCCTCTCTCTCTCTTTCACACACACAAGACACACACACTTACACACACAAGGTTCCCAAAATTTAATTCCTTTCACAAGACACAGACAAACACACACACACCGCACACACAAGATTCAAAATTTAATTCCTTTCACAGACACACAGACACATTCACACACACTCATGCACAGACACACACAACATTCAAGATTTAATTCCTTTCACAGACACACACACACACACACATTCTCACACACACTTACACACACATACACACACACACACTTACACACACACACACACTTACAAAACACACACACACTTTCCAACACTAACCCCACACAACCGAGCATGATTGCTTTGTGAAGTCCCCTAGACTCACACCCAGTATACACATGTATTCATGATAATGGGTGGCGCTGCTCTTGTGGCGACGACAGCCCGAATTTCACGCATGCAGAGAAATCTGCCCTGACTTCAAGTGGTGTAAAATATAATTATAAAAAAAGAAGTATGTGAATGAGCTAAGAAACCGATGATAACGCTCACCTCTATGTTATTTCAGGGACTACAGGAACAGTGATTTTTATTTTTTATTTTATTTTATTCTTTTATATCGAGGATAATGGAATAAGCACTTATGTGCTTTTTTTTTTACATCTTGTCCCCGTGTGTATGCGGTTTTGTCATTTCTGTCATCTGTTCCCACCGGCACACAATGGCCTACTCTAACGAAATGCGGAACAGCATTTTAACGTGTGCGCAAGATGTTGTGCGTGCGTTCGCACACGGGGCCTCGGTTTATATAGTCTCATCCGAAGGACTTTTGGGGAGAGTGGAGTCTGCACTGATGTTAACTCCAGGGGAAAATATCCCCTTGAACGGGAATCGAACCCGGGTTTTCAGATTGCGAGCGCAATGTTCTAACCACTAGGCTATTCCGTCCCCCCTAAGCGCACGTAATAGACCCACGGCAACAAAAGAGTCGTCCCTGGCAAAATTATGTAGAAAAAAACCCACCCACACTCTGATAAGGGAACAATACAGTTGCAGACAGGAAAAGAATTTTTTTTAAACAATGGGTGGCGCTACTCTTGTGGCGACGCGCTCTGCAGCCCGAATTTCACATAGAGAAATCTGCCATGACTTAAAAGTGGTATACAATACAATACAATACAATACAATACAGTACACTACAGGATGGACGCTGGATGAAATGTTTGCCAATTTATTAAATGGCGCGTTTTCAAGACACTTTGCCCAATACTTTAGGCAGCCATACTCTAGACTTCGGAGGATCGCTATCAAGCTGAACCTCTCTCATAATTCTCCAAAAACAGACTGCTGTCAGTAGGAGGGGGACACTCTTAACGTCCGTGAGTGCCTATGCAGACGACAAGGACAGGGATAGAGATAGGGGTAGGGGTAGGGGTTAGGGGTACAGTGGACGAGAAGTACGCCGTCAGCGCCTGGGCTTTATCACAGTTCTTGATTAAACCATTGACGCTGGGGCCAACAGCAAAGTGAGAGGCTGTATGACCAGTGGCTTTCCCACTCATAGAATTCCACTTTACAGCTTAGTCCTTAGTGATCGACTATGACTCTCTGACTAGGAGGCTTGACTTGCACAGTCATGTGCTGCAGCCCTGGGGGCTGGTTGGCCTTTGGAGAACATCTCCAACGCTGACTGTCCTTATGCCCACTTGGCCGAGAGAGCGGGGATGTACTGTGGGCAAGGCATCTCCACTATAATCAAATTTCTGCCCAGTTTTCGAAACAGCAGCTGCCTCCTCTGCTGTTTTGGAGGTCATCGTCGGACATGATGGACAACATACACGGACGAGAAGTAATGAAGTAGTGGATGATGGATAGAGCCCCCCCACACACACACACCAGCAGCCAGCTGTAGTAGTCAGGTCACGTAGTCATCATGTCAGTGTTGTGCCATGCCATGTAATGATAGTGATGATGATAGTGATAGTGATGATGATAGTGATAGTGGACCCGACAGTGTTAGGTTGGGATTCTTCTGTTGGGTGGGCACACTTTGCTGTCTGTCTGTCCGCCTGCCTGCCTGTCTGTCTGTCTGTCTGCCTTTCTGTCTGTCCGCCTGTCTGTCTGTCCGCCTGTCTGTCCGCCTGTCTGTCTGTCCGCTTGTCTGTCTGCCTGTCTGTCCGCCTGTCTGTCTGTCCGCCTATTTGCCTGTCTTCCTGCTTCTCTGCCTGCCTGTCTATCTGTCTGTCCGCCTGTCTGTCTGTCTGTCCGTCTGCCTGCCTGCCTGCCTGCCTGCCTGCCTGTCTGCCTGCCTGTCTTTCTGTCTGCCTGCCTGTCTGCCTGTCTGCCTGCCTGTCTGTCTCTCTGTTGGTCATCGTCACCCAAGTCTGTCTCAACTACCTTCTTTACCTCTTATGTCGTGTCGTGTCGTGTCGTGTCGTGTCGTGTCGTGTCGTGTCGTGTCGTGTCGTGTCGTGTCGTGTCGTGTCGTGTCGTGTCGTGTCGTGTCGTGTCGTGTCGTGTCATGTCGTGTCGTGTCGTGTCCTCTCTGTCTCTTGCCTCTCTCACTCTCACACATACACAACATCTGAATGTGTGTATGCGTGTGCGTGCGTGCGTGCGTTCGTGTGTTTGTGTGTGTGTGTGCGCGCGCGCGAGAGCGTGCGTGTGTGTGAGTCAGAGAGAAAGAGAGAAAGAGAGAGAGAGTGTGCGTGTATAGTACGAGTGTATGTGTTTATTTATTTATTTATTTAATCTTTTATATCGAGAATGAGGAGGCACCGTGGTCGAGTGGTTTAGGCGGTCAACTCGTGATCCAGAGGTCGCGGGTTCGATCCCCGCTCGGCTGGGTGTTGTGTCCTTGGGAAAGACACTTTACTCCTATTTTCCTCACTCCACCCAGGTGTACAAGTGGGTACCAGCTCTGCTGGGGAAGTATCTGGCGACAGACTAGCGTCCTGTCACAGGGGTGGTGAAAAACCATCAGTTCGCTTAACGCTACAGAAACCGGGATAAGCTCCGGCTCTATGGGCCTTCTGGCTCGAAAGAACATACTACTACTACTACTATCGAGAATAATGGAATAAGCACTTATGTGCTTTTTTACATCCAGTCCCCGTGTGTATGCAGCTTTGTCAATTCTGTCATCTGTTCCCACCGGCACACAATGGTCTACTCTTACGAAAAGCGGAACAGGATTTAACGTGCGCGCAAGATGTTCTGCGTGCGTTCGCACAAGGGACCTCGGTTTATAGTCTCATCCGAAGGACTTTTGGGGAGAGTGAGTGAGTGAGTGAGTGTGTGTGTGTGAGAGAGAGAATGTGTGTATGTATTTGAGAATGAATAAGTGTGAGTGTGTGCATTAATTCGCACATGTTCAAATGATCAACTGCACAAATACACACACACACATATCTGGAAATGTGGAAATAAAAACTTGACTTGACTTGACTTCAAACACACATATGCGCGCGCGCGCACACACACAACACACACAACACACACACGCGCGCGCGCGCGCGCTATAATATAATAACAATATGCTCATTTAAACACAGGCCAAGCCTGCACGCACATGTTAAAAATTTAACCCCAAAAACATACGCATGGATACAAATCCCGTTTGGGCCCGAAGCTTTTCCCCCATCCATTAGACTATGAGTGGTGGTCTGGGCGCTAGTCTTTCGGATGAGACGATCAACCGAGGTCCCGTGTGTTACACATAATTATTCAGCGCACGTAAAAGAACCCACGGCAACAAGAGAGTTGTCCCTGGCAAAATTCTTAGAAAAAAGCCACTCTGATAGGGAAACAAATACATTTGCAGAAAAAAAAGGGGTGGCGCTGCTCTTGTGGCGACGCGCTCTCCCCCGGGGAGAGTAGCCCGAATTTCAAGCAGGCAGAGAAATCTCGTGACTTTAAGTGGTGTAAATAAAATAAATAAAGACATGTCCTTTTTCTTGACTTCAACCTATCTCCTACTGCCTCCCCCCCCCCCTCACCCCCCCCCCCAACCCCCCATCCACCACCTTCCCCCTTTCCACCACCATTTTTCCCACCAAACTGACAAAACAAAACAAAAAACAAGATAAAAAGGAAAAGAAGCAGACCTCTCTAACCCACCCATCCTTTTCTCTCTATCCATCAATCAAAAACGAGACACGGGTCGACATTTTCATTAGTTAAACTATCGTGTCATATTCCATCGCATCACACATCACACAGATTTTTTGGGGTGGTGGTGGTGGATTTTGGGGTTTTTTTTGGTTTTTGTTTTGTTTGTTTTTGTTTTTTGCTTTAGGGGGCTTTTAAACGAGACGTTAACTGTCTTGTAGACAAGAAGAAGAGAATGAGAGAGAAGAGAGAGAGAGGGAGAGAGAGATAGAGAGAGAGGGGAGGGGGGGGGGGGGGAGGGATAGGTGAGAGAAAAGGGAGAGAGACTGAAAGAATGTGTGAGTGAGAGTGAGAGAGAGAGGGGGGGATTAGAGAAGAGAGAGAAGAGAGAGAGAGAGGAGAGAGGGAGAGAAAAGGAGGGAGAGAGAGAGAGAGAGAGGAAGAGAGAAAAAAAAAAATAGAGAGAGGGACAGAGACGAAAGGGGGGGAAAAGAGAAAGAGACAGGGACACAGAGAGAGACAGACAGACCGAGAGAGAGAGAGACAAAGACATAAGGGAAAGAGAAAGACAGAGAGAGAAGAGAAAGAGCGAGAGAGAGACAACAGACAGACAGAAAAAGAGACAGATAGACTGGACAGAGATGGAGACGGGGTAGGGAGAGAGATGAACGAAGAGAAGATCGACAGACAGACAAAACACAAACATACAAAGGACAAACCGACACACACCCCCCCCACCAACCCCCCCCCCCACCCCCCAGCACCCCCCTGCCCCCACAACCACCCCACCCACACACCCACAACAACAACACACCCACACACACACACACACACACACACACACATACAGAGAAAGACAAACGTTAACGAGAAGTGAAAGATAATATTGTTACCCTTTCATTCCCCTCTCTCTCTCTCTGTCTGTGTGCAATGACAGCTTTTCATTCTGCCTTCAACCTGTCCTGACAGACAGACAGCCGTATACACCCCCCCCCCCCTTTCTCCCCCCCCCCCCCTCCCCCGATTTTCCCCTCCCAGCCCTGCACATTCTCCCTTCTTCAACCCCCCCCCCCCCCCCCCATTTGCACCTTCCTCCTCCCTTCTTCCCCATCTCTCCCAACAGCGCCTTCCGTTCATTTTGCAAACTGCTATGTCTCTCTTTTCCTTCCCTTCCATCTTA